>JARJUX010000027.1:0-414046 GCA_030789285.1 Arthroderma sp. MBC 929 | reverse complement strand
TTATTATATGATGCTCTTTTATAATCTTATAATGCTCGAATTTATCATCGTCAAACCAACCGCCGCCTTTTCTCTCTCTCCATCTCTTATATATACGAATCTCTCCCCTTCTCTCTCACCACTTCTTTTCTTCTCCCCAACTCATCTCATGAATAGATCGTGACAAGATCCCCCGTTGAAAGAGAAAAAAAGGAAATACACCAAGAGCGCGTTCCACTATCATGGCACGCCCACGCAGCTTTCCGTGTCCTTGGACGTCATGTAAAAAGGTACAGACAAATGTGCCTTTCTTTGTCCCGCCTTTTCGCCTACAACTTCAATGAAGAAGATATTAGGATATATCCGATATGAACATCAGCTCTCAGGAAATAACATCTCTCCATCTAGGTCTTTAACCGGAAATCCGACCTCTGCAGGCATTATCGGATACATACCAATGAACGACCCTATCGCTGCAACTTCAAAGACTGCTCCAAGAGCTTCATCCAACGGTCTGCCTTGACCGTTCACTCGAGAACTCACACCGGCGAGAAGCCGCATGTGTGCAGCTTTGAAAACTGTCGCAAAGCCTTTTCAGATGTAAGCGACTTCGTTCTTCATACTTCGGACCGACACGATAACTGATACATACATCTGTAGTCGTCGAGTCTTGCGAGACATCGAAGGATACATACTGGCAAACGACCCTATAAGTGCTCCGAGCCTTCTTGCGATAAAAGGTGATTGTTCTCTCTCTTCTTCTCCTGTGCTGTGTGTTTTAGCTGGATTTCTAATCGACGACTTGTTATTAGCTTCTGCAGGAAAACGACCCTCACCAAGCATCAAACTCGATCCCATCAACACGAGACATGCTCCCAACCAGCTCTTACCCCTGAATCTGAAGTCTATTCCCAAACTCCACCATCTATTCCCATGGTAGTACCACAAACCCCAGACATCATCAACATACCACAGCCACCACAATCGCACCCAGAACCACAAAACCAGCTTCCTCCACAACCTCAACCGCAGTCGCAGATACCCCAACACCACCACCAGCAGCAGCAGCACCGCCAAGAGCAACCGCAACACACGCACCAGCATCACTCCCCGCAACCTACATACGAGCCTGCTTCGATACTAAACGCAAATTTTTACCAACCACATACACAGCCTACTCCCGTCCATTCAATTCCCATCATCGCAAATAATGGGATTATGCCCCCGCAAATAAGCTATATTGGCGGAGGCGGTATCGTACTGGCCCCACAAATAGAACGCTTTGACATCCCCACTTCCTCACCCATCGACCATATCTCAAACTTCCATCAAGCCGCCGTCGCACAAAGACTACCTCCGAACTTCGATATAGCCAATACCATACCATATGGCGCCGATATTGATATGACCAAATGCCTACAGCCCCGCATGTTCGGCACATACCCAGAACGCGCCAATTGGGACTTCCTTGGTCTAGAGAGTTGAAAAAATTCGATAGCATGACAACGCCTTTTTATTTTATTTTTTACCGTTATTATCGTCGTTCTTAGCATGGCGAATTTTCGATGAGCTCCTCTTACAGATCCATGATCGGCGGTCGTCGTTGCCGTCAGATAATTTTTGGCCGAGAAATTATAGTTTCTGGTCTTAACAGTACCTGATTGTTGAACAATAACACACTGTTGCTGAGTTGCGCGATATGGAGTTTTTTTTTTCAAAGGATTTTTCCTTTTCTTTTCTTCTTTTTTTTGAAGGGAATTTTGGACACAGATACAACCACATCCGTATATAATATATGTTGATATACCCCTCCCGCCTCATATGTTGGATTCTTTCTTTCTTTTGCTTTTGGTTTTCTTGATGTGCTTCTAACGTGTATTTGGTCTACGCTTATTTTACGGATCGCATTGTCATCGTTAGTTTTATAAAAGGATTGGTCGGCAGATACAGGTACACTCATACAGACTCTTACGGTTATACTACTGCGTACTTGGTTGCGGTTTCAGCTTTTTGTGGTTTTCCAATGTAATTATGTTTGGAAGTTTTCTCATCTGTGTTCCATGAACACGAAGATTTTATAGTTGCGACATCCATACTTCGAGACCTTCGCTTAAGGTACCGGCCGGGGAGCACTACGAAGTTGAAGGCATCGCGATATACGCCCGCCCTTCTTCAGCAATCATTTGGACTACTGCTGACCATAACTAGCAGAGCCTGGCCGGAGATAGCAGTGCACACAACAACTGAAACCGAAGCTATAGATATGGTATAGATTCGCCCAACTCCGACTGAGTTCGACGTCAAAATCTTCCTGTCTATTATGGGCTGAGTATATATATAGGCCGACCACCGTTTCCGGCCCGTCATCATATACAATGAACACACCAAACGCATACCGCACGAAGAGACAACATCACCAGCTTATCAACCCCTTTTCCCGATCAAAACCTCCACGCAGCTGTGTATCGGGCTTAATGACCTTTCCTTGCAAAACAGTATATTTGATAATACCCTCGCAATCTTCCGGCCGAACTCTCGCAAGCCAGATCCCCTGCGCAGCGCCCTCTTCTCCACTTTTGCTCTTGCCCTCCTCGCCGCCCTCCTCCTCCTCCTTGTTGAACCACTCAAAATCTCGCCGACGGTATATCATCACGTTCGCGGAATATTTATGCCCGCCTACGTGGCTGATGAAATAGATCCCCACACCGCCGGGTCGAGAATCTTCCATGTCTCTGTAAAGTCCCAGAGGCCGCAGATGGCGCTCGAACTCTTTACGGAGTAGAGGAGCGGACTGGCCGCAGCGAGCGTCTCGGGTGCGCTGAGAACAAAGCAGGATGACAGCCGCATGGGGACAAGGACGGGCCTTTAACGGTGTGGACGGCGATGGCAAAGATAACTCCTTGGTCGTTGCGGTAGTATTGGATTGAATGGTGGGTAGATTATCTGCCGATGACGACTCCGTGCCACTATCCGGGGTATTTTCATTATTATCATTATCATTATTGGTATTGGTATTGTCGTTATCGTCATTGCCATTGTCACCCTCTCCCACCGCTGGCAGCAGAGAAGTAGTCGTCACAGCCTTGCTGACGAAATGATTAATCAAATCAGGCGCCAGCGCCGGCGTGACATGGTCCACAATCGTGAACGCCGGCAAAATCAAACAAGTCGTCGGCTGCTCGCCTTGTTCGTGTAGATGATACTCATCCGGCACCGGCATATTCGAAGCAGATAGCTTCAATTTCTACTCGACACGACATTAGCCACCATCCACGATTCCAAAGGGAAAAAAAAAAAATTCATCAAGAGGCGGTGCTCACCCCATTCCCAGCCTTAATACCCCCCTTCTCAATAGCCTCCATAACACTCCCCTTCTCATCCGCCACATCACGCACCCAGTCGCTCTTCCCCGTCGCGACAAGAACATGCGTAGCCCACCCTTTAACATTTCCGTATAACTTATCGCTCATCTCAACTTTGAATTTCGACGGATACCGCACCGTGCAATTTTCACAGTCGCGAAGACACTCCTCGCCATCTATCTCCGGGCGGACTTTTGTGAAAAGTTGGCTTTCTGCAGAGGCTGTGGTGAAGGCGCCATTTTTGGGGTCGTGCTTCTTCTGCTGATTTTCGTCGGTGGTGGTGCCTGTGGTGTCTTTTGATTTTGAGATGGAAAGCGACGAAAGGCCGCGGGATAGAAATGATTTCATCTTTCTTTTCTTTTGTTTCTTCAGTTTTGATCCTCTATTCTCTTATTTTGCTCTGGATATCTATATATATATATAGATGGGATATCCGATCTGTTGCTCGTTCGGAGTTACCTTCAGGCTCGGCGATAGATTGATAAGGAATACCAAGCACTCGGTCGCTCCCAAGCCTTTCGTTCGCAGAGTTGTGTTTTCTGTCTTTCTTCAGTCCTTTGTAAGGAGTAAACGGCACAACGACCTATTTATCTCCTAGGGAATGCCGCTACGTGGCTTGAACCGGATCCGACTGATTGCGAATCTGCTCGGGAATCGGGGCTATCAAACTGCAATTCACCGAAAAAAGTGCAGCCTTGAAGCTTTGACGCGCTAAGAAAAATTGCTTAGAAATAAGGTTCTGCTTATCTGATGGAGTTGCTTATCTGATTGCAACCTTTTCTTCTTTGGGCGACGTTTCTTGGCATTTTATAGACTGTTTTGTCGATGTACAATAATGTAGCAAGACTTCGAACATGCGTGTGACTGTGGCAGGTTGTATTTGTATTCATGCTTTGGGACTGTTTACTGAGTATTGGGATGAAACTGTATGAATGGATGGATGGGCTGACGCAGCTCCAAGTGGGATATTCTGAAACTATCAGGCTCAATTGGAAATCTAACTGGTGTCCCGTGGAAAGACGACCAGGCCATTTCAAAATAATTCTGCTTCTCTCGTTCGTTATCCAATGATAGGTTATAAATTCGCAGGTTTATCATTTCCAAAAGAGATATCCAGCCGTTGGGAGGATTCAAGGTTCTTGATTCGTCCTCGTTTTGTTCTGTGCGTCGTTACAGTCGCGCTGCATTGTCAAAAATCAGTCTTGTTTATAGAGCAGAGCAAGGGCTAGTAACAACGGACCGAGTAGGGTGTAGGTCGTATATATAAAGGCTGGCGTAGCTGGGATGATCTCGTCTGCCTAGGTAGAAGCATCCTGGTTGCAGGGTGAAGAGTTTTCATACCCACGTCTAACAGTAACATAGTTGTACACCATAAAGGCGTTGGTAAAGATATTAAACCCGTGTAGTAGTCCGCCGTATTACGCTCTGCTCTGAAAGCTCCGACAAGTTAGACCGTACCGGCCTCAACGACCTCGTCGACGGGGTTTGGTCGCGTCGTAGATAGCTTCGGAAACTGTGCCCATCACTACCATTACTACCGACCATCCCAAGTCTAAATCCGCTACTTCTACCTGACGATGATGACCCGGAGCTTGATGGGTGGTAGCGGCCACGGCGGCCCCTCTCTCTGCTAATCCCAGAAATAAACGATGCGTCCGAATTTGATACCGTCCTATCCCTGCTTGTGATGCTAGACTGCCCACTGATGTATGATGCGCCACTGTCAAATCCATATCCATAGCCGCTGTACCCATCACCATCATCGCCTTCATCTTGAAGTTCCGCGATAATCACTGGATCGAGATATTTCATCCCGCGAAGAATCTCAGCGAATAAACCCATCATTTCACGAAACTCAGCCTCAGTCAGTGGATGTGCTGAGAACCGAGAGCGTTCGTAAAGTCGGATGAATTCCTCGCTGAGATGAGGCGGGTCAATCAAATCCAACCGGCCCAGATGGTTCAGGTAATCCCGCAAACACATATTGCGCGGTCTCTGCAAGGCCTCGAAAACGCGTTCATCCGGAGGTATGGTATCAGGAGAAATCTGGACATGTTTGGACGACGAGGCCGTTGGTGTCATCAGGCGCGGGTCCAGCGGCGCAAGCGACACGGCCTTGGCTTCGATTAAATTAGGAAGCTCACTAACGACCGGTTCAAACTCCTGATTTGGAAGATCTGGAATATCTGGGCCCGTCCAGCCCGGGTGGGAGACTTTTCCCCATGGTGGAGGCGCGTCTTTGGGAATTGTGAGTGCAGGATCAAGTAGCGAGGTATCTTCGCCGGTCTGATCTCGTGGTTTCGCCTGCTGGGCAATGATAGCACTCCGAGATAGGCCTGCGACTACTAGCTTTCGAACCCGTTTTTCCACATCTGGCTTTTCAACGGGGATCCAGGGTCGGGGAATCCCAGCCAGGACGCTGCGGTTTGTGAAAATGCGGCTTGCATAGAGGAGTATTGCTATTAGTAGAGTGACTACATAGACACCAGTGGTGGCGAATATGTTGCCTAATCTCTTATTGGTGTAGGACTGGTATATTATATCTCCTGGTGTGAGGAGGATGAGGACGAAGAGTATAAAGGAGAGAAAGGTGAAGAGACTTGTGTAGAAGAGGTGGAATAGCCCTGTGGTTTTCGGCATGGTGCTTTTAGAATATTCATCGTATCATGATTGTAAAAGATGGGTATATTGACAAGAGAAGCCTGTTCTCATAGTGATGCAGAGGAACAAAACATCTTCAAGTGGTTGATATCTTCTGATGGCTGTTGTCGTTTTTACCAAAGGATGAAAGGTGGTCGAGATGCCAAGCATTACGTAACTCTCTCTAAAAACCCGAAATCGTTTAATATTCAGAATCCTATATAAAAATCTATCTCTCTAATCCTGAACAGCAACTTCATCTTCCCATCTCTCCTCAGTTCTAACGTCTTCTCGGGCGCGGCGGATAATCCGCTCAATGCCATCAAGACCCCTCTCCAACACATCTAGTTTCGGACCATAGCTAATTCTAACAAAATGATGGCACGGACTGTCAAATAGATCTCGACGTTTGGCTGGATTCAGATCGAAGAAAATACCAGGTACAACGATGGTTTTCTCCTTAAGCAATGCGTTGAAGAAGTTAAGACCGTCAGATAGTTTCGCCGATTCAGGGAGTGGGGGCTGGAGAGATGTCAGATCAAGCCAGATGTAGAATGTGGCAGAAGGTATCTGCTTGACGTGGAAACCGATATCCTTCAAGCGGCCTAGGACATAGTCTCGCTTCTCACGGAAATGAATTTGAAGAGCCTTCATCTCTGTATGAACGAGAGACGGTTCTAACATTTGGATCGCCGCTTCTTGGAAGGGGACGTTAGCGCCACCATCGAGGTATGACCCTGCTGATGCGAGGGCGGAGATGAAATCCTTGGGACCAAGGATCCAGGCAATTCGCCAGCCTGGCAAGCGGAAACGTTTGGTTAGGCCGTCGATGATGAGGACATCTAGATGGCAATCGTCAGTATATTGAGGGATTAAATCACGTTGAAAAGGAGAATATACCATCAGAGTTGACATCTATGACATTTTCTGCACCACTGATGGTTGAGCCATCACAACCACTAGCATAGTTATAGCCAGCGTAGAACTCATCCAGAATCAATGTCGCACGTCCACGACAAATGTCTTGAATCTGGGCCAATTCAGGGTTTTGAACAACATGGCCTGTCGGGTTGCGTGGGTTGGAAGTTAGTAGCACGGAGGTTCCGCGTGCAATCTCCTCTGCGATTTTATCAGGATGGATATGGTACCCATCAGCCTCTGAAAGCGGCATGGGAACAGCAGCGAACTAAATCCATCCATATCAGTAATCTATCCACTGCACCATCTTTGATATCTCCTGATGTATGTATGCATATACACTCACGTTCTTAAACATGGACAACATTTCCGAATACGCCGAATAATCTGGGATGGGGAAAGACAGGTACGCATTGCCCAAGATAGCCGCAATTCGAATTAACCCAGCTCTCCCACCGGGAACAATACACACGTTCTCCCAGGAATAACCCTGCTTCCCCTTTCGATAATGTTCATTATACAGATTCGCAACTGCTTCACGAAGTGGTTTGATTCCTGCTGTAGGGCCGTATTCACGAGCAGCTGAAGTGATGGGAATAGAGGTAGGACGGGGGAAGGATCCCTCGATACCATCATCTGCATCTGGTGCACCCTGCCCCAAATTCGCCCAGGAATCAGGATCTTCTGCGAATCCATGCTCGCAAGCCCGTTCTGTCGTCCATACTACACCTGTAGAGGCACGGGAGGCATCAAGGCCAGCGTGTGGACGGTGACCTTCGTGAGCATCACGAAATTGACGATGGGTTTCGGATGATAGTTCTGTAGGTCAAACAGAGATGATCGAAAGGTCAGTTAGCGGATAGTTCAATACTTGGGATCTTTTCCACAGCTGTCATCATGTTCTCTCGTGTTATGCGGTCTGGTTTGCCTACAGGCCAAGCCCTTGGCGACCGACAACCTAAAGAGGGACGGGAGGGGCACTTTTACGAACCGTTAAGGGAGAGCTCCTTGCTAGCTGAGAACCTCCTGCTCGCAGTCGAGTTCAAGATAGACAGACGGCGACCTGAAAAGCTCATGATGGATATTGTGTCTGGAAATCTCTTTTACTCTCTGAAAGAGAGAAGGTGGGAAAGTCGGGTTGGAAAAAACGTGGCAGACCGCCTAGAAAGAGCCTGGGAAAGGGGGAGGGTAATAAACGGATACTGGAAGAATAAATAGAAAAGGAAATTAGAGAAATAATCTATCCCAGCCTCGTTGGATTATCGCCTTGTATTATCGTGCTCCTTTCTTTTCTTTTTTTCGTTCACCGGAAAAATCCCTCGCAGCTGTGAACGTGTGTATTTACGGCGGTGAAGGAGCTGGCAAACTGTTTATCACGAACGGGGAACAGAGCATTTCCCCGCAGGTTAATTAAAAATGACAGCTTGCCAGTAGCGGATGGGCTAATCAGAACCCAGCCCGTCCCACTTCCTCTTCAGCCATTGGATATCACGACAGAGTCACATATACGCAAACCATCGTCGAAAAGTCTGCGCTATTTACCGTCGAACTCGAGATCGGGACTCCAAGGCGGAACTGTCGGCCATGCTGGGATGAAAAAGGTGAAGAGGAGAAGAAATGGGAAAGGAGAAAGCTGGGCAGCCGTATTTCATTCTCTTTTCGGGAGAAATTCATCGCTGGGTGGACGGATAACCTTCAGTAGAGAATTACGGAGTCCACCTCCGCTGGTGATAACGTATGTGAATATGCAGCCTGATGAATGGAATAGATTCCTGTATAACGTATCGGCTAAACGACAAGAGGCCTACTTAGGCCAAGCATGATATAAAAAACCAAAAGTCATCAAAAAACAGATACAAAAATATGCCAGAACTGAAAGTCCAAAAAAAGTTTATCGAGGAAACAATAATATAGTTGGATATCCTTCTCTTTTATATTAGTAGCCCTTACTGGATCGACTCTATCGGAAGAAAAAAGATAGGGTCTCGCCTACATTCAATCGTAATACGGTCATGTCTTATAAAAAAATAGAAAAAAAATCTCCCGTCGCCAATAGAGATAGAAAATGTCACGTCGAGCACAAGTGGCTGGTTAGGGTGGAGTCGGTATTGTCAGATTCGTAATTTGTCGACATGGCGGAAGGGATGACACAATCCTTCGAATCCGTTGAAATATTGCCTTAGTGTTTAATTAAGCGGCGTGCGTGGATAGGCTGGTTGTCCGTAGGGTCTACACAGCAATAAACCAAGAGTTGCTGTGTCGACTCGATACTGAAAACTAGATGCCAATAGCATGGCATCCAGGATCGCGTGGCCTTGGTATGTATGTCGCTATATAAAACGTGGTGGTAAGATGAGGTGTCAATGGTCGTAGATATGCACAAATAGAAAACAAGATCTTCTTGCGTTTTTTCGACTTCGAAAGAAATTCGCCATTCCAATGCTTGAGAGAGATAAGTTGAAGGGTATCTTAAACAAAAGTTATTCAATTCTCCACGGCTTGGCAGAAGAGCTGGATTTCCCCAACTTGTCCGTTATCCAATAAGTTTTGATGTTGTTCGCGCCACTCCATGAATGCAAGCTGGACAGCTTCATCACTATCGATCGTCACGAAATCACCATCTTCATCGCGATAGCGAAGCCTGGCTGACTTGCCACCAATCGACCGATCGGTGAATCTGGCTAACTTCGCGTCGACCCGATCGGTTAATGAGCGAAACATTATATTGCTGGCGATCACCAGGGTGACGTAGTTGTCATCGAAATTTATCTTGGCTTTTAGTTGACTAGGCATGTAGGGTTCCTCGCCATCTGGTGTGTCAAATGGAGATGCCTGGGTTGGCGAAAGAGGATGAGATGTGGGTGGCTGTCTTCGCACGTCGCGAACAGGCGGAGGGTATTGATTATCCTGATACTGCATGGGTGGATAGCCATGCTTTTGTCCGTGAGGCTGCATGCCAGCAGGTTGATTGGCTGCACGTCCTGGGAGAGGGGTGCTGGTGGGTGAACCGGCTTGGTTTCTATTGACAGGAGCCCTCATATTCGCCATATGTGGCGGTATAGGTGGTACTGGGACATTGTCTACAGTTTGCATCGTGTGTCCATTCATATAACGCCTTGAATCGGGGTTGTGGACGTCAGGACTGCTTGCCGATCGTAGTCGAGCCTGCGATTGCGGTCCCGTAGATTGCACATTCTGAGTTGATGAAAGGGGTGGAAGCGAGGGGCGCTGAGTTCCACGCTGATTGAAATAGGGATTACCGTTCGACCCGTCCCGGGAACCCGATCTGGGCATGGCTGGAGCTGTGTAACGGGACTGGTCGTCATTCCATGGGCTGGAAGGCGTTCCTTGGCGTGAATACGAGAAGGCTGTGGATTGGGAGCTTGACCTTGTTGAAGGCGGTACTTCAGCAACGGGTGAGAAATAAGATGTTCCGCCTCGCTCTGCAGGGGATGTAGCGCCGGGGGGGTATTGCGAATGGGGGGGTAATCCGGGTTCCGGCATTGGGAACCTGGGTGGCCGTCCAACCGATATGGAGCCTAACCCCCCGCTGCTACCAGTTGCCGAACGTCCCCGAAGGCTCGTGCTAGACGCATTACGAGACATGGAGAATTCAGATAGGGCGGCAGTATCCCTGGCAAGTTCTTCCTCCGCGTTATACTCTTCTTTGTAAGGATTTTGAATTTGGGGACCGTTCTTGAGGAACGTGAATTCCGTTTCGGAAGTGCCATTATGCCGGAAAGCGCGTTCCTCCACCTGTATAGCTCGTTGTGTATCAATATCTTTGTACCATTTTCGCATTGTCTCTTCATCCTTATATCGAATGGAGAAGTTGTCTACCACGCCAGGGTCACCTTTCCAGAAAATTTGAATTTTATAAGATCCTAGATCGAGAAGGTCAGATTAACTTATGCATGCACTCTCATGTAGGATACAGAGTGACGAACCTGGTTTTTGTAGTGACAGTATTTCCGTCACATTGGCCATGTATATCCTTCCCTTCAGCTGAAGACGAGATTTCCCCTTCTGATTTGAATTGGGCTTATCTTTGCTCATCAATTTCGACTTCTGTTTGTTGGCGTTCACATCTTTGCAGCAAAGGAGAATTTGCTCGAAAAGATAAATTTGATACTAAAAGGTGGAAAGTTAGCAGGGTGTTCGATAAGATCACACTGAAATCATTGGTCCGTGGGTGTTATATGCGAGAGCATGTAAGAAAGTTTGTAAAACGGGAAAAATGTATATGGAATAGAGGAAGGTCAAAGCAGGGCCCAAGTATCCGGGATTATGTGGGTGCACAGGTGAGGTGTCCTTGACCCCGATAATTGCATCATGGCAGCTTAGGCAATGGAAAAATAGAAGAGATCTATGCCTGCCCGACAGTTGATGGATGATGTTTGCAGTAGTTAATCCGATCAGAAAGCCAACCGGTTGGGGGGAGCGGTATTCCGACTGGAGGGCTACTACAAGACCTGGCATCTATCTAACAAGGCCAAATGACTGATTTTGATCAAGGCGGATGGGGGGCTGCTGTGCACGGGGTGACAATTGGGATGCAAGCCGCCACTCAAATGGGAGGAAACAATCTTGACGCATCACGATGGGTATCCGTATCGATGCACGTAACAGTTGAACCCATTATGCAGCGTTTGATAGGCTTCCATGGTAGGCGTCCTTTCGGCAGTCTCCATTCCGAACCTGGGCTGTTTCTTGGGTATCGAGAATATGAAAAGAGCCGTATTCCTCTTTGAGTACGGTAGGAAAGCCACGAACCCGGCACAGGGTCCGAGTCGGTGACCCGACGCCTGACAGCAACATGAATTCCGTCTGGGTATACGACATCTCTTCAAAGGAAGGGCAGATTACGAACAGTTGAAAATGTTATACGTACCTCTCGTTCAGTATCTTTGCCACCGCCATCACCCTTCAATACAGTGAACGTTCCGAATCGGAGTAAATCACCGAATACTTCCAGCTTCAGCGATTTCCAATCATCGACTCTTGATGTGAGATCAGTCACAGCGACGGCAAGGCGTTCTTTGTCAACGGCACTGTTGACGCGGTCGAGAACCATACGAATAGTTTCAATGGCAGTACTGATGTCGGCTTCTAGAGCTTCGTTTGAAATCGATTTTCCGAGCTCCTACCGTAATATGAGTTATCAGGGTGCATGGGAGGGGTGAAAACAAGAACAAATGATACAACGCACCTTAAGAATGATAGGGTACCTGGTAATCCGCTGAAATGGCTTTACAAAAAAGCCATTCAAGGTTGATTGCTGAGCCACCATCTGTTGAAGATCAGGATACCGTGGAGCAGAATTGATTTTTTCCCATTCTTTCTGGCAAATGTCATCGCAACGGCCCTGGTTGGCGATAAATGGCTCGTACTGCTGAAACCCTTCCTCATGGTTGATAAAAAGTTCTCCCCAATTCTGGGCCTCCTCAGGCAGCGCATTATGTTGCTCCATTCGGATGAGAAAGCGTTGAGCAAAATCCAAAAGATTGTTAAGATTGAGAAATATCTGATGGCTTGAATCGCCCGTGAGAGCTCCTGTTTCTTCGAGTTCCTTCTTCAGGGCCTGCAAATTTTGGAGATGGTGCACATAGTCCCGCTCAGTCTCGAGTAGCTCTTTTAGGATATGCTCTCTTTGAGTTAGCTTGACTTTTTGTCCTTCGACGGGGCCGGCGCTAGTTGGTGCGTGCCTATGGAGCTGCCCTTGGATTTCAAGCACATCCAATACCCGGTTGACCATTTTTATTACCTAATAGCCAAATTAGTGACTATCTCACCATGCAGAAAGACTTTGAGATATTTACCTTGACCAAACCCGTCGTACTGTCCCCATAGAGATCTGTGATGAGAAAACATTCCTGCTGTGGAAATTCGAGCTCTTGTAAACATGCCTGGAGGAACTTGAATGCCGCAGCTTTGGGTCGGTTCCTCTCCTGTACTTTGCTCTCATCGATTGAGATCGGTTCGTTGGGGTGGGTTGCGTTGAAGATGGTCATCAGAGAGTAGCCGTTCCGCAGGCATTTCCATACAAATGCAACGGGGTCGTTCGCTTCGGACGTTTGGTCTAGCTCTTGCATTTCGAGATGCGGTTTGAATCCTGGGACATCCGCAAGCCGCTTCTTAAGATTGGCGCAACTTTGAAAAAGTGACTCCCCGCCCCGCCGATTTATAATGTTGTCCTCCGCGACAATATGCCCCCCATTTGCCAAAGAATCCATATTGAATGTTCTTCAAAAGGAACAGTAAGATATAATATATAATGATAGTCCAACAAGCTAACAGATATTTCCTGGCTAGGACGCCTGGCCCTTCGCGACGACAGAGTGCATGGGTCTCGAAAAATGGACCGCTGTATATAATAGGTGGCCGTAAGGACGATATGGACTAGGCCGAAGTAACGATTGTTTCTGAACGAATTAAATAGTCTCAGACTGTATCAATAGCTGTGGCCTCCGAATTCCGTCAATAGAGATATCGCAAAGCTTCGAAAGATGGTCAGGGTGGGATCGTTGTTAATTTGACATGGCCGAACACCTTCGGAGGTAAATCAACAAAGCGAAAAAGTTGACCTAGTATATAAGAATAACAAGACGAAAACCCATACGCCTGCGCTAGGTTGGGCGATCAATTTTGATAATGCCAAAATAGAGGCTGTGGATGGCTCCTGAGCAAATGTGGGATCAGGCTAGAGACGTTGGATGCGATAGCTTGCAGTTGTGACACCAAACACGCGAGCAAGAAGACGACGACGACGAGAAGTTGGGATCGATAAATGAAAGGTCGTGATGCGCAGTGGTTGCAGCGACGGTGGTGATGGTGATGGTATGGAGGAGGTGGTGGTGATGAGGTCGATGTTGTGGTTGCGGTTGTAGATTGCTGTTGCATGCGGGATTAAGGGTGCCGGACGAAGTTGGGCGTGTTTCAGGCCGTTTCCGATTTTGTCTAAGGCCTTTTTTTATCGGCGCTAAACGTCCCAACCGCACGTTCCAGGACTCTTTTGGATACACGCTAGCCTAAAGGGGAGCAGATCTAGCTTCTTTTAGCTTAGTTTTCACATGATGTGGGGCTCGGCAAGATGAATTTCCGGTTTGGGGCTAGACTACCCCCCAAGTGGGTCATCCTTGAAGATTATCTAATCACACTCTAACCTTAACGAGCGCTTTGCGCTTACGTGTGCTTAAGGCGGCGGCAACTTCATCCCCATTGAGCTAGTTCTGTTATGGGGAAGGCGTTTGTTGTTAGCCGCCGAATCGTTGATGCCTTCTGAGCTTCATCCTAAGATCTCGAGAAACACCCTCGTTGTTGGTAGCTAAATCGACGCATATGGCTCGCGAACGGACGGTGGCAGATACTCCGTCTGCTCCGAGAGCACCGACAGGGGGATGTGCAGCAGACCTACCTGCGCCTGCGCCTGCACCTGCACCTCGAGCTACTTTCAAGGTCGATGAGGGCTACTCTGATGAGACGAAAAGCCAGTCCGACAACGACCGTATCCAGGATGCCTCACTTCCTGCGTGGATATTGAAACATGGAGAAGCTCAGAGAGCTGGTAAATTCTCAAATCTTTATCATTTGTTGCCTCGGAGTATCCAAACTAAATTTCCAAACTATTGCAGAACTGGCTTACAGCTTATTACGAACCCTCAGACCGTCAACTATCTCTACTCTCATCGACCGTCTCATGCCATTCCTTCATATGGATCCGGTGCAGAAGCTTCCCCCAGAAATCACAGCGGAGATTTTCGCGTATCTCGACCCCGATACTTTGCTAACCGCATCGCTTGCCTCGAGGTCATGGCGAAGCAGAATCCTGGACTCCCGTTTATGGCTGGGTCTTTATATACGGGAAGGGTGGAGACTGAATACCGATGAGATTCAAAGTTTCCACCGTCGACATGAGGAAGCTATGAGGACACGAAGTAGGAAGTCGAGACATAGGCGTTCTGATACGGAGATTGGGCAACCCAAGCACAAGAAGCGGGTTACAACTGAGTGGGTTGATTCGAGACCGGAAAACACCGGCTTTAATCGTCTTGGGATTTCGTCACCTTCTGACACTGAAGGTGATTCTTTGATGAGGGACGTTGAGCTGGAACATCGCAGCGTTAGCGGCGTACCGGGATTCTATCCCGCAGCCAGCCCTTCAAACATTCATGCGGCATCCAGTGCGCGTGAGCCTTCCAAAAAAGCTCCTCTTCCAGCATCCCTAAGTTTCGGTACATTGTTTACATCCACCGAACCTTCAGCGTATGAAGGGATCGCCGCACCTGGAGCGAGGCTAAACTGGGCATATCTGTATAAGCAGCGCCGGAATTTAGAGGAGAACTGGCGAAAAGCCCGTTACACCAATTTTCAGCTACCGCATCCAGACCACCCATCAGAAGCCCACCGTGAATGCATCTACGTTCTTCAATTCAATGATAAATGGCTGGTGAGCGGTAGCCGTGACAAAACTATCAGGATATGGGACATGGAAACCAAAAGATTGAAGAGACCTCCCTTAATCGGCCACACAAAGTCGGTTTTATGCCTGCAGTTCGACCCTAGCGAAGAAGAAGATGTAATCATGTCAGGAAGCAGTGATCGTGCTGTCATAATCTGGCGTTTCTCCACCGGTGAAAAAATTCATGAACTCACCCACGCTCATCTGGATTCAGTTTTAAACCTGCGCTTTGATAAGCGATTCCTCGTCACCTGCTCTAAAGATAGAACTATCAAGGTCTGGAACCGTAACGATATGCTTCCAACTGACAAAGACTACCCCAAATTTACTAAAGGGTCTGGCCCTCGATACCCGTCGTACATAGTGGACACCTCTGTGATGGCCCCTTCAACACTCGAGGCCCAAATAGCCAACCATCACATCAAATCTCTTCCACCTTATACTCTCCTAATGACCCTCCAAGGACACACTGCCGCTGTCAATGCTATTCAAATCAACAAGGATGAAATCGTATCTGCGTCTGGCGACCGTTTGATAAAAAAGTGGAATATCCATAATGGCACCTGCTTAAAGACCATGGTTGGTCACCAAAAAGGGATCGCCTGTGTCCAATTCGACAGCCAAAGAATAGTGAGCGGGAGTAACGATGATACAGTCCGGATATTCGACAATGCTTCCGGTGCAGAGGTTGCCTGTCTGCAGGGCCATAATGACCTCGTTCGGACCGTCCAGGCTGGGTTCGGTGACGCTCCAGGGTTCGAGGAAACGTTAAGGCTGGATGCAATGGCAGTTGACCAGGAATATATCGCAGCTCATCGCCGCGGCGAGCTTGGTGATTCTAACCGACCCCGGCGTTCGGGTCCACATCGAAGTACTGGCTCTAGGCTTCCTAAGGACATTACAGTGATAGGAGCCAAAATCCCGCCGGGAGGCGGTGGTAGTAACTGGGCCCGCATTGTTTCGGGATCCTATGATCAGACAATCATCATATGGACCAAGGATGAAGAGGGAAAATGGGTTATTGGACAGAGACTACGGCAAGAAGATGCCGCAAGAGCTTCGTCCAAATCGCCAATGTTTGACCTTGGTTTGACTAATAGCAATGGGATACCTCCACGCTTACCGCCGCCACAACCCTCGTTCACCCCTCAACCGGTAGAACCTCAAATGGCTCACCAGCTACCTCCATATCCCGCAATCAACGCAGCCTCCAGCAGCCACCATCCCCAACCGCAACCACTACTTCTGCCACATGCGCCTAACAACATCACCCTGCCCCCGCTAACATCCCAGCTGCCATTCCCGCCAGGCCCCAACACACACTACTTACCACCCATCGCCAATATTAATGGCCCGCAACCCCCCCATATCACTCAGCCTTTACAAAACGAAGCTCCATCACATCCAACAGCAAGAATATTCAAGTTACAATTCGATGCTCGAAAGCTAGTATGTGCCAGCCAAGACCACAGGATAGTCGGCTGGGACTTTGCATGCGGTGATAAAGACCTGGAAGAAGCATGCCGTTACTTCATTGGCCTATGAACAATCCCTTATACCGTACCTCCACCCCCCTCCTCTCTCTGTTCTTCCATTTTGCCATTCACCTCTCTCATCTATCCATCCTCTTTGCCTTATCTGGGTAAATATGTTAGTATATCTCCTGTTCACACTTCCCATCGCGCCTTTCTTCTTCCTATCACGAATGAAATACGAACGTGGACACGACCCGATTATGAATTACCTGCGCCATCATCGCTATAGTTTTTTTATCCATTTCTTTGCAACCTACCTTAATTCCATTGATTTACGCTTTGTATGTATATGGTTCAAATCTTTCCAGCTCGCATTTTGATTTTTCTATCGTTGGCATTGAAAATAATAATAGCGGCGAATATCCGTGAATATGCATATATCTCTTTGATCATGGTTTTTCGTTTCGGCATTTAATTTTATCTTATTTCATCCTTTTCTTGTATTTGGATCATTTAGTAGAGCAGAAGTTTTACAGCTTACGGTATGCGAGTAATAAATAAAGGCTTGTCCAATGTCACACTAAAAGGGACTGAGAACATGGAACCTACAGCTTTCGGGTATACTTCGTTAAGAGAGTCTGTTTAAATGCCTTGTGGCTATATTTATAATGTTTTTAATCAAAAGTGCTGACCTCTAGGGGAACGTAGTATTTATCTACCGACCTAGGCATGGGTTCCAGCCCCATATAGGACTCTGATGCATGGATCTCCTTCTCCTCCCCTGAAAGTCTGGGTCTTCGCCATTTCTGTCTGCCCTGGATGTACAGCGTCCATACTGCCTTAGTGGTATATCATTTTCAAAACTATCGCCACTTCTTCCAAATCCACAACATTTCGAAAAAAGAGCCTGGATAAAGTTGAAAAATCCGAAGGAATAGCCTCTGGTTTTTGGTGGTGGATTTTGCATTTGGACGTGCTCCCGAAACCTACCAGAAGGCGGTAATGTGTCTCCTACGCTCCCGTCTGTTCCTGATATTGGACATGTCGTCGCGGAATGGCACATTGGAGAACTGGCGTTCGGTGTGGGCTGGGTAGTATCAAAATTGCCGTTTGTGCCACGCTGTTGCCTAACAGCCACTGGAACAGGTATGGTTGCTACCGGAGTATCCAAACCTCTACTATCCCCTTGAATCCGAATTCTAGGTGGTGAAGCAACAACGTCCCTTTCACTTGTGGGGGCGATAGAGGGACGCGAGGGTGGATGCAATGCACTTCGATGGCTATCCCTACGGGTAGTATTGGCTGTAGACTCGGTCTGGGAGTTCCCAAATTCGTTATCCTTAATTCTAGCAATAGGTAAGGCGCGGCGATGAAAAGGATGATTTGATAGCCCCCCTGAAGCTGGATTCGATCCGACACCATGTCCGCTTTGCCGAGCACCAAACCGTGCACGAATCAGTGTTCCGTCTTCCGCTCTGGCAACAACACCAGGAGGCAACTGGGGCGGGGGTCTAGGTGCTATAGCAAAAAGACGACGGAGCCGAAAACCGCAGCATGAGAAGGATTCTGAATCGCTTGCCCCAACGAGAATCGTATTTCTCGTACTCTTATTTTGCTGTAGTGACCGAGCATTATTTTGCGCGATTTGTCGATTGCGGTTAGCTTGGGTGGACGGGTTATACTGAAGGGCTTCTGGAGAGCCAAATGACGGAAAGCCAGGTGGTGTAGGAGTGCGGATTGGAGGGGGGTATAAGGGTTGTACTGGCTCAGCTAGGGATGCCGGCTCATCTAGCCATTCCGGAGTCTTGAAGCTACCGTCTGATGAGGATGATTGGTTTGTATGATGGTACCGGTCGCCGGGAAGTGACGCGAAGGAAAACTTGGGGCGGCTGTAGGGAATATCAAGATCGTCAAAAGGGTATATTTTGGCCCCATATTGTCTTCTATGAAGGAGTAGTCGAGGTGCTGACAACCGCGAATAGGAGGACTTGGTTACCAAAGACAAACCACCCGACGTGCGAGGCCGTATTATAGACTTCGTGGACGAATGGTGCATCGTTGAGATGCTCTGCTGCTCAACAATCGTTTCAAGGGGTGTGACTGCCCAAGTGCTACGCCGTGGTGGTCCATCTAGCGTATTGGTGCGTGATCCAGTCATAGAGTCAACGTCTGGGTGTGTATCAGCACCAATAAGTTCGTCTCCCCCTGGCTCCTGCAACCTCTCATTGCGTTCAGACTCGAAACTGGTGAGAATTGCATCATAAAGGGAGCTATGTTCGCTCGGAATGGACTCTGATGAATCAAGGTGCGAGTTCAGTGCCCTCATGGACACAACCCGGCGTAAATGACTTCGTCTATCTCCAGAAATGCCTGCATTGAGATGTTTGCTTTGGTACCAGCTGCCGCCATGTTGCATGGGTGACGGGTTTTTTCCTTCAAAATTGGCCATCACAAAAAGCACCGTTCTAGGTGGAATTCAGGGTGATGAAAAAGCGATTGACTACCCTGAGTAGATAAAAGGAATAAGAATATCAGCACGAGAAGCTTGAGAGACCGAAATATACCCTCGAGTTGGCAGTCGCTAGAATTCAATATACAAAAACACAACGGAAGGAGCCACAGCTCACCGCCGTTTAGACTGGAAAGAATCAAAAGTACCCCGTGAACGTGAGAAGGATGTCATGAAATGGGTATTTCAAAAGGAAAATAGAAAAAAGAAAAATATTCGCTTTTCATACTCCATCTTATCATAAAGCCGAAACCCCAGAGCGAAACCTCCAGAGAAAGGAATTGATCCCAACAAAGATATTAAAGTGTATAGACGCGCCAATATCGCCTTAAGTATAGTATTGTCATTAGAAGCTCGAAAGCATTAACCCAAAATAAGAAGCCGTTCGTGTATTAGTGAAAGAATTAGTCGGCCGGCTTCAGAATGTGGGCTGTATATAAGGGCTATGATGCAACGGTGCTTTGGCTCAGATTCGACTTTGCGGCGGATTGTTCCTTTTTGAGGCTGCTGATGAGAGCCTCGAGTCGTCGACGCTCCTCTTGTTCGGCCTATTGAGAGTACATTAGTGAAGTCCTAAACCAAACGATGGGCAAAGCTGCAATATCCAGTTCACATACCTTCAGGATTCTCCTGTTTTCGGCCTTGGTATCCCGCATCATCTTTTTAAATTCCGTCTTGAGAACTGTCACCGAGGTAGTATCGGGTGGTAACCCATCCCTGTTTGAACCCAAGGCTTGGATCCTCTCATCATTCAATTGCGCTTCCAAACCATTACACTGATCCCGATACGAGTCGATGATGCTCTCAAACTTGTCACGCTCTTTTTCGAACTCGATGCTAGCTTTAGTCATCTCTTCATAATCATCAATGGTATCTCGAAGCTCCTTCTCTAGCGTCTGAATGCGCTGTTGAAGCTCTGAATACTCAGAGTTGCTCTTATTGAGCTGTGCGATTTTCAATCCAGCGATCTCTTCAGTCAACTGCTGGTTCTTTTGGTTTAGATCATCGATTTCTCTCTGAACGGCAGGGTTTGCAGCAGCTTCCGCGGCTCGCTCTGCTCGACTTCCGTAGGCACCGTCTAGTTCGGCTTTGGCGATTGTGAGTTCCGTTTGAATTCTGATCATTTCGCTCTCTAGCTCACCATATTCGGATTGGAGCCGTTTGACTTCAGCATCTGCGTTTTCCTTGGCCTCAAACGCATTCTTAGTTTCATCATCTTTTTCAGTTCGTAATTGTAGAAGTGAAGCTTCTAAGCTGTCGATATGCTTTTCCCTTGCTTCGAGGGCATCCCGCATTTCAGCGTCCTTTCCAGATTGTAACTGCTGAAGCGAAGCTTCTAGCTCCTCAATGTGTTTTTCCTTGGATTCTAGCATTCCTCGACTTTGAAGTGCCATTTCAGCTTGTTGTTGGTGGAGCTGCTCCTCCAAATCATCGATACGTTTTTCTTTGGCTACCAACTGCAGCTCTAACTCCTGTCTAATCGCCTGGTCCCTACCAGCTGCATGCTGTACTTCCTCGGTAAGTTTGTCCTCTAGAAGTGCCGACTCTTGCCTCGCTGCATCCAGTTGATCCATTAGCATCTGCATCTCTTCTTTAGCGGTACCGGACTCTGGCCCAGGATTGTTAAGCTTCATTTTTAGATCAGCAATCTCGGTTGTAAGGTCTGAAATGTGTGCGTCGCGTTCAGCGTCAGATTTGGTGTTGAGTTCCCTTTGCTGTTGAATTTGTGTTGTAAGGATGGTTTTCTGGTCCATAAGGGTATCGATACGTCTTTGCACTTCGCCAATTGAGTGGTCAAGGTACTCCAACTGTTCCTGTAGAGGCCGTCTTACAGTGGAATTGCGCGAACTCTGGGGAGTTGAGCCGGCGATAGCCAAAATCCGATCGAGCCTATGACTGAACTCTTCTAGCTTCTCTTCGGTTGGAATGAGGAAATCTTGCGTTCCAAGATCTAGTTGACGGTCCGGTTGGGCTTGCTGGGATGACATAGATTCCAGGCCTCGTTGCAAATATTCGAGATGGGCATTGACGGATAGAATTGGGTTTGGAATTGTTCCATTGGCCACATGCTGCGGAACAGAGTCTATATCTTGGTCCGGATTAACCTGGAGAATCATACTTCGCAACATATGGTTTAACTCCTCGAGCTTAACTGTAGCATTCTGTAAACCGCTCAAGTCAACAGACGCATGTTCTTTAGGCGGGTCCCGATTGCCATGGTCTCCGTTCAAATCATCAAGGTAGTCCGGTGTCCTATAGAGACTTCGGTCGTCGAACTCTTCCAGGCCACTTTCATGACCTCTAGTCAACTCATCAGAATCCCCTCCATATTTCCTAGAGCCCTTTTTCTTCAACCCCTTGTGCGTCATCTGTAATATCCCAGCAGTATGCTCTAATAATCTTGTTCGAATCTCACTCGCCCTCTGCTCAAACGTCCAAACCTCGTCTGCAAGCTCATCACACTTTCTAGCACTGGCTACAAGCTCCTCATTCGATCGATCATCTATGTCGTCAGCCCCATTCTCACCCCGATTATCGTATAGCCTGCTCAAAGATTGCGCCGCTTCTTGGAGTTTCCTTTCCAAAGCCAACTTTCGCCTCGAGCTCTCAAGGCGATTTGACAATAGCGAAAGCTCTCGCTTCAGCGCCTCTACTTCTTCAAACGGTAGGATTTCGAAATTCGCACTATCTCCGATTGCCGTCTCAGCCAGTAGATGCATCATGACTGGGTCGCTGGTGTTAACGAGGACCGAATTACGGGGATGCGACTGGTTCATCTACACGTAAACAACAGACGAAGGATTAGCTGAAGCACGGGTTGAATTCGTCCATCCACAATTTGTAAGACACTTTCACTTTCAAATCAAAGCACTTACAGAATTATATTGAGGCGTCTCATCTTGAATTGAGTCCATAATTCCCCTGTACCCATCGGCAAGTCCTTTAGACGGTGGAGGGACGCCACCGAAAGTAGAGGACGAAAAATAGCGAGGGTCCTGGTAAGAGGATTTGCTCGACCGAATGCTCGTCGCGTGCATTGTGAAAGGTAGAAGGGTAGATACGCGAGTAGGAGGTCTGAGATGGCTGATGATGGTGTTTTAAGGCAATGGTAATCGTCGGGAGCGGCGCTATCGGTCGGAGTATATCAAGCTCATCGTGCTGAAAGAGATAGAATCATCCAAGGACTGAAGTTATATTCACAGTGTATTGTGTTTGTTAGTTGTACCTGGAGAAATTCAGGGGCGTGGGATATTTTAATTCTCCGGTGAAGCAGCATATCAGCTTATTTTTTGGGGAACGTTAAGAAGAAGCGCCGACGCCACCAAAACTGCACAGGGATGATTTTCTGCACAGCCCGCTGGAGATCTTAGCACAACTACAACTAACATCCATCTTATATTGAGTGAACAGCACCTAGACAGGCGTTGTTCTGTTCCTGTGGTAGACGACGGTCGACTGAACCGAATATCTACCCAAAGTCGCCACCTACAAGCGGTCGCAACGCTGCCATCTTCTACTCTCTATTCTCATCCCTGCCTGCAAGGAACAAGAAGCCTTACGAGGATAATGGACCCTTAAGACTTCTTCCTAGTCCTCTTCAGCCACATCTCCTTCAACCGCGCGATGCTCTCTGGCCGAGGGTTCTCACCGGCTTCAAGCTGTGGCGATCACTAATCTGGGGTAAATCACCTCGGTCAACCATTTGCAGCATAATATAAAACTACAGAACTTCGATTCTATACATCTCTTCATAAAGCATTTCTATAGATATCACCTCAGCTACAATGGCATCTAGAAACAAGCCCGTCGCCGTCGTTATTGGTGCATCCCGAGGTATCGGTAGACAAGTTGCGATTGACCTCGCAAAGGATGGATATGCAGGTAGGCCGAACACAATTTAACAGTCTCAACTCTCTCTCAATATCATTCCCATTCTAATATTACATGCAGTCGTTGTGGCTGCAAAAACAACATCCGATGCATCCAAAACGGTCCCATTTCCACCAGACCCAAACTCCTCCAAATCAACAATTAATACAGTTGCTCGCGAGATCCGCGAGTTTGGAGGAGATGCAGCTGCCCTTCCCGTAGATGTTAGAGATGCTTCACAGATCCAGAATCTGTTTACTGAAGTTGTTCGCATCTATGGTAAAGTTGATGTACTCGTATACAACTCCGGCGCAATATGGTGGAGCTCAGTAGAGAACACCACTGTGAAACGCTTCGAGTTGATGCAGCAAGTCAACCCTGGCGGCTTGTATGCAAGTGTCCAAGCTGTTTTACCTATATTTGGACAAAATGCATGGAAGGGACGGATAATTGTCGTCTCCCCGCCTATTTACTCGAGGTTCTTCCGTGGAAAAACTGCCTACGCAATGGGTACATGGAGTCCCTATACATATAAAACCGTGTTCGCACCCTATTTTGCTAACAGTTTTGATAGGCAAGGTGGGAATGAGTGTTTTGACCAAAGGTCTAGCTATGGACTTTGTCAGACAAGAACGGAAGGATATGGCTATTACTAGCATTTGGCCAGCATCCGTAAGTGATGGATAGTATGAACCTAATGTCATATTGATACCGGCTTACACATCAAATTGGACAGTCCATTCAGTCAGCCGCGACAGAAATGTCCGGAGGCAATGATTCCCGCGTTAGAGATCTCAGGAAACCCGTAGGTGTCTCATAACCATTATACCCCAAATGCAACTTTATCTAAACTAACTAAAAAACACAAATAGACAATCTTCTCCGACGCCATTCTAGCCATGCTAAAAGCCCCAGCTGAGACAGTTAACGGCCTTCTCGAGCTAGACGAAGACTTCCTTCGAAAATATAATGGAGTATCGGATTTTTCGAAATATTCCGTCATCCCAGGTTCCATACCCCGGCGAATTATGCCCCAAGATTTCCCTGTGCTAGAAGTCGCCGAGCAGGATGACGAGGGGGCTCGAATGGATAGTGTGAAGCTCAGAAAAGGGAAACTTTAGATAAATATATGATGTTATACTTGACGAGTGAAGAAATTCAAGGTTAAATCCTAGTTCAGACACTCAAAAAATAGCCATAAATTGCGAGCTTTATACAGAAGTAACTAGAACTACCTTACAATTTCGAGTTGGGCATCAACTCTAGCTTCTTATGCGGAATGTCTAAAAATTCCCACATATAATGGAACCGATCACTCCCAAAGAAGGGCTCCTCTTCCCCTTTCCCATTCCGAACCCAATACCAGGGACACCCAAACGCACCCAACTCCTCAACAGCCTTTGCAGTAGTTTTGGTGAGTTCTTCTTTGATCTTCGGATCTGCCGCGGCCCGCAAGATCTCTTGTACTTCAGCCTCGGTAAAGACTTTTGAAAGCGTACTGGAGAGATTTGCAGGGACCGAGACATCTAGTTGTTTCTCTTTCCACATGTCCTCGAAGCAGTGGAGGAAGGCGGTTTCGAACTTTTCGTTCCCGTGTCGTTTTTTGATATATGTTAGTGCTCGTTGGGGCTGGGTGGCGGGAGTGGTTAGCCAGTGGAGCGGGCAATGTTCGAAACGTAGATAATTTAAAACAGATACACCGTAGCTGAGCTGACTTACTAGAAGTGAAAGAATTGGAAAAAAGGGCGGGACCTTGAGGTCATGGCCGAAGTATTTCTCGGCGCGTTTTCGATCATATTGGCCATATGTTGCTTTGGCGGGAAGTGTCCATGGGGGTTTGTTACCTGCATCCCTCTCCCCAAAGGGATGATGTGAGCCTCTATATGGAGAAATTGCAGGGCTAGCATGTAGATATGGGCTCACCGCTGCCGACATTAATGCCTCCTAGGAACACGGGTATAAATCTATAGAGAAGGTGAGGATGAGCGATCATGCCGGTATTTCGTCTGTGTGAGAGAGCCATGATCGACGTACTCGACTTCAACACCGTGAGCTGATAGAGTCGCTCTGTTGTCTCTCAGGTAAGATAGAGCGAAGAGACTGTATGGTGATACTAGATTATGGTTAGAGAACGCAGGCTACGAGTCAAGGTTCGGCTGAGCTGAACTGGAAACTCACCACAGTCAATGTAACAATCGATCTTCTTTTGATGGCCCATGTTATCGGCGCTCGAATGCAATTGTCTGATATCAAGATTCGATGGTATTTGCTTGAATAGAGGAGACAAGTTATGGTGAATATACTGGGGAGAGAATATCGACTGTCTGTTGCAGCTGATTAGTGATCTTGGAGCTGTGCCGAGGCGATGATGCCGAGCTCTTTGTCTTTGGATGCTGGAGATGCCGAAGCTCACTCGGCGATGGATGATCTGTGAAGCCCGCATTGAGGTTTACTCTGGGTGTTTCTGCATGTTTAGATCTGAATTGCCCCGTTCTTGACCTGGTGCTTTGCGGGGAAATAGATGGTGATAGCCGCCGAAGGTCCACAGGCGGCCGCCAACCGAGGGCCCGTTTCTACATCTCTAAATTGATACTCCTTTTCTAATAATAATAATACTCGCTGGCTGTATTAAATTCTACTATAACAATGGAGATGCTAATTTTCAATCTATAGCTCTCATCGGACTGACGCATTGGATTGACACTCCTGAACTTCCTGTATAGCCGGAAGAACCCATCTAGTCATCCATTCCGACCCAGCCGCTTCCTTCGCTGTAAGGCGTTGTGATGGCTCATAAGCCAGCATTCCCCTCAGGAGATGTTCGATACACAATTTTTCCTCCGAGCTAAACTCCCCGTCGCGACCCATGTTGGACATCCTTTGGCTCAGAGGGCGAGAAATAGGGTCATGGCGACCATTATCCTCCTTCCATGAGCCATCCTCATGGAAGAAGATAGCCCTATTCTCCCAGCGGTCCCACCATCGCCTTGGAAGGGGTCCAAGGGTACTGATGATCTCCGCCAGAGTGTCATCCGTAGGCACGAACCCTTCGAATAGGTGTCGTTTACTAAGAAGGTCAAACATTGTGCATGCGAGACCCCAAACGTCACTTGCATAACTAGCTGGTTCACCAAATATATACTCGGGTGCCAATAACAAGGTAGGGGTGTTGAGCTGTTTTGGTTGGCCATTCGCTAAGAAGGACTCACCAAAATCAGAGATGGAAATTCGAGCGTCTGCTTCTGTCATTGTATGGCATACTTGACGTATAATACAAGGTGGGAGGCAATATCTCGGAGCTTCTGGACCGGTTGGTTGCTTGTCAAGTCGTTCAACAGGTAATCTGCGTGGATCCCTGGTTTCATGGTAAAGATCATTGACAGATGAAGATTTGACGTGTGGAAAGGGGAACAGAATGTTATTGGAATGTAAATCTTTATATGGTTAGAAAGACTCAACTTAGATCATACTTCGTTATTATAAAAGGCTGCATACGTACCCGCATGAATCACTCCGCACGAATGAATGTATTCAAGGGCCAAAATAGCCTGAGCAGATATTGCTCAGGCGACGCTAACTGGGAATTTGAATGGAGTGTACTCATCCTTGGTCTGAGCAGCACTGCGCCCAGCCGCCTCCGTTACGATGCAGAGATGATTACCATTTGGTCCAGCAATCGTAAACTCATTTAGAAGCAATGAAACGTATGATCGACCAGGGTGGGTTTTTCCAGAGGTGAGTAGTCGCAAGACCTCGACCTCTTTACTCTCAGCAGAGAATTCGGCTGCGACAATCTTTAATGCGACAAATCGATTCTCGTCGTGATCTCTTGCCAACCATACAGTAGAATAGGAGCCCGAACCAAGCTTGTGAACAATTTCGTAGCGATTATTGTGGTAGAAGTCATTTATGTGCGTTGGATGGTATCCCCCAGAGCGATACGGCTCAAGGCTTTCAACATCCTCTTGCCATTGATAAACGGACGGGCCTGAGATGGATGTGTTTGGGTCTTTCGTTGTGAGTTTGACAGATGAGAAACGGCTTATATTCTGGGAAGATAAAGCGCGAAAAGAGGAATGGCTTTTGTAGCTTTCAAAGAACGAGCGAGTATTATATCGTCTCACAAATATTGAATGGGGACGCCAAAACATCATGGGGCAGAAGCTGCCAACGCCTAGATGGAATGAGATTGATAGGAGTACTCTGTAGTTATTCTTGGGAAACAGCTCAAAGAAATGGCGTCGAGATGGCTTGGCGAATGATGCAGGAAATGTTGATCGAGCAGATTCAAGCCAATAATGATTATTGGCAGAGGTTTATCTGGAAATTCAAGTCCTCTTAATGAAGGAGATTCTCCAAAAGTTGTACTACCTTCTTTGCACAGCTAGTTGCAGGGCTGATACCACGGGCTATGCACCGATATCACATAAGGGCATTGACACCCCCTTACAACCCCTTCGAGAGACTGCGTAGCATCAATCGAAGAAGCAGAATTCACCTCTACTATAGAAGGAGATTGCTCTTACTATAAGTGGCTTTGCCGTGGAGGACAGGCCGGCCTTAACGGGAGGCAATTTTCAGATAGTTCTCCTGGTTGGTAAATAGGCCTCCATAGACTTATCATAAGCCCAGCTCCCTGTTGGTTAAACGGCCATGTTAGAGCTAGAGCTGAGACCAAAGGATCGGCGATGTGTTACCTCAACCCAATGCAGACCTGGCGGTAAATTATCGAGTTTGTCGACGTCCTTAAACACCTTACCGTTGATGAACCAGACTCGACGTTCCTCGCAAAGCGTGTCTAAGTCAAAGCCTCTATGGTACTCGATGGCATTCTTAACATCTGCACCTTGTAGCTCCTGATCCTCTTCATGAGCGATACTCAGCCACTCTTCCAGCTCAGCGATACACTCGCGATGAGTCAAGGGCCACTTTAAGTCTTTCTGGACTGGGGGTGGGGGTCTGTTTTTACGACGGGGTATTTTGAGGTTGGGGTGCTCTGAACGGTATACAGTTAACGATGCAAAAGGAATACCCTGCAAGAGCCACAAAAGGGAGCTGTTTGTGTGACATACGCCTAGTAAGTTCGAGTTCTTTTTTCATCGTTTCAAGTGACCAGTTTTCTTGCAAAGCAAGCGAACCGTCATCGTTCATGCCATAAGCAGCAAAAAGAATATCACCATATTCTGTATACTCAGAGTTGGGTTCAACAGAGTATGCAATAAATGGAGGGAACTTTCGCCGCGGCATATCTGCTGGCTCTGAGATGTTGTTGAAAGGCATCTCCTTGTTCTTCTCCTCCATCTCTCGGCTTGATGGATCCTTGATGCTTTGCTTGTGAAGGTGGAGAGAGAAAGTGGAGGACATGGTTAAACTGCAAACCTTAAGGCGGCTAGCTTTGTCTACCTCGCTAATATCGGGATATGATTGGACAAATGGTATTACATAAGCGAGTTATGCATGCATTATAGTGATCGAGTGACCGGCCTTCAAGATATCCCGCGAGACAAAGCAGACAAAGCGACAAGGAACGCGCTTAAAGGCTGCGACCAACTTCTCCGCACTAATAGCTAACTATATATACGGGGTGCAAACCTAGTCCCCGGGCCGCCGCGATGCTTGAAAGACCAAGAAAAAACCCCAAGTACCGCTTGTCTGTGAGAGTTCCATCCGCTCTTGCAAGATGGGTCATGACGTGAAGGAACAAGACGACAGGCAGGACTCAAAAGAAGAGGTGGCCTATACCAATACTTTGGATGATAATGGTACTATCGATGGTGACTTCAAGCTCTATAAACGTCGGTTTTTCGGGCTGGCTCAGTTGGTTCTGCTGAATATCGTCGTGAGCTGGGACGTATGTATTCACCCGTCTGCGATGAAATATATATTTCCCAGTCCAGAGGCTAACTATCTACAAGTGGCTCACGTTTTCGGCTGTGTCGACTACGGCATCCAAGCATTTCGGTGTCTCTGAAGGCTCAATCAACTGGCTTAGCACGGCTTTCCTCTTCGCTTTTGTTGTTGCGACACCGTGAGTCTTTCACTAAACAAGTGTTTATATTTGCCACTTCGCATATCCCCCCGCAAAAATTACATCTACATATCTATGCATCAAGACTGAGAAAAAGGCCGCGGTACCATTTTGGCGCTTCCGCTCGGCGAATATCGAAAACAGGCTTGTAATCTGGACATTGAATAGGGGAGGTCCCAAACCTTCCATTATCACCGCTGCCGTTCTACTCTTGACTGGGAACTGGATCCGGTATGGAGGGACGAGAGCAAACGGCGGTATATTTGGAGTCGCAATGTTCGGCCAGATCTTGATTGGGTTTGCACAGCCGTTTGTGTTGACCGCTCCCACAAGATACAGCGACATCTGGTTCTCCGATCGCGGGCGTACAAGCGCGACCGCCGTCGCAAGTCTGGCGAATCCATTGGGAGGAGCACTGGGCCAGTTAATCGGGCCTTTGCTAGCAACGAAGGAAAGCGAAATTCCAGACATGGTCCTATACGTTTCCATCATAGTGAGCCTCCCCAAATTCTAAATAGAGCCAGACCCAGAACCAAACCCATTCACTAACTAATCCTCCAGTCAACCGTCGCATGCATCCCATCCTTCTTCATTCCAGCCCGGCCTCCAACGCCTCCTAGTCCCGCATTCACTGTAGAGAGAGAGCCCCTAATCCCAAGTCTCCGCACCATATTCACCACCCTGGAATTCTGGCTCGTTTTCCTTCCCTTCAGCGTCT
The DNA here is from genome assembly GCA_030789285.1 of Arthroderma sp. MBC 929. Classification (NCBI taxonomy): domain Eukaryota; kingdom Fungi; phylum Ascomycota; class Eurotiomycetes; order Onygenales; family Arthrodermataceae; genus Arthroderma; species Arthroderma sp. MBC 929. The sequence continues at coordinate 384,089 of JARJUX010000027.1, read as the reverse complement.
TCGTCGGACTATTCAACAGCATCTCCTCCCTCCTAAACCAAATCCTCCAACCCCACGGCTTCTCCGAATCTGATGCCGGAATCACCGGCGCACTCCTCATTGTCGTCGGCCTGGTAGCAGCCGCAATATGCTCGCCCATCACAGACCGCCACAAGCACTACCTAGGCACCATCAAAGTCCTCATCCCCATCGTCGCCGCAACATATATCGGATTCATTTTCGCTCCTAATTCTAACAGCGTAGCAGCCCCGTTCGTCGTCGCGGCCCTGCTAGGAGCATCCAGCTTCTCGATCTTGCCTGTTGTTTTGGAATATCTGGTTGAAATCACGTATCCCATGTCGCCCGAAATTTCAAGCACGCTGTGTTGGTCCGGCGGTCAGATTTTCGGCGCAGTGTTCATCATTGTTGAGAATGCGTTGAAAGCTGATCGAAATGCTGACCCGCCCGAACATATGACGCGAGCCCTCATCTTTCAAGCCGTGGTTGCGTCGGTAGTTGTGCCGTTTCCGTTGTGTCTGGGGCTATTTGGTCGGGATGTTAGGAAGCGGAGGTTAGAGGCTGAGGTTCAATCCGGGGCTGCTCGAAGGGGCTGAATTTATGCTGGTGGATTTAGAAAGTTGAATATATGGATTTATTTATGCATTTGGATGGGATTTTGGATGATGAACGATCATACTGAGTAAATATTTTGGATGGATGTATATAGTTGAATACCTAATGATACACATACCTAGTGATACTTCGTATTTCCCATTTACCGGTTTAATGAAGAGTAAACAGCCGAAGAGAGCGACCTTCTTAGCAGTATATAAAGCACTATATCAACGACTATCTATAGCTTTGACTAACATGTAATCTGTACAATTGAGGAGAATTTTCTTCGAAAGGCGATTTTACAGCTCAGGAGCCAACAAGCAGAAAAGAAACGAGTAATGAGAACATGTATGTAGAGGAGGGAGGGAAAAAAAGGAAGAAGATAATCATATAAATACAATGATATGTAGGGACAACGTACAAAAAAAAAACTCGACCGAGGTGATGAAATTAGAAACCGCCCTTTTTCCTCCCCCAAATCAAAGGATTCGCGGATTTAAATTCGAGTGGTAAAGTCGGCCATACATTTTTTTTCTCTTTCTAAATTTGGTTTTCATCCATCGCCCCCTTTGTATTGTTCTGTTTCTATGTCTTCACCCGAACCTCGACTTTCCAAAAAAGGTTGCGTATTCGTGAAAGGATGTTCGTTTCTATCTTGTAGGGCATGTTCGTGGGAAGAGCGTGAAACGATGCGGATGCAATTTACTTGAGGGCTGCGAAAAGCTTGGGGGCGGCACATTGGGCAGCGCAGTGTTGGAGGTGGAAGACTAGATGTTATGGTTAGCTGGTGATTGGGCGATGATACAACGTGGGATTCAACCGGCACAGATCAACCAGGAACATATGCGAGGGAATCAGATATCTGAAAGGCACAGGGTGAAAACTGACATTCTTCAACACAGTCTTCGTGTGGGCCCTTGAAGTCGGGATCCTCAGAGTTTCGGGTAACACGCTCAACGCAGTCGTCGAAGTGGTGCTTTGCGGGAGCACATTGCGCCGAGTCTCTGCATTCTATAGTTCGAGAGAAAAGATAACCGTTAGCTTCCAATGGCATCGAATTTGGCACGTTTCTGACGCCTGTGATATTGATGCCAATCGCAACTCCGTAGATTACGCAATTGCTTTGCATCCCGCCCATTCCTCTCCCCGCCAGAAAAAGGCCTCATAACTTGATCCTCCTCTGATGCCACAGGCCATAAAATGGCTAGAAGAGGGGAAGGCGGGAGAAGATAAACAGTCAAGATCCCAACTCACCTTCCTCCAATTTAGGCTGGATATCCTCTGGCTCCTCCTCCTCTTCTTCTTCCTCTTCCTCTTCTTCTTCCTCCTCTGCCTCAGCCTCTTCGGCCTTCTCTTCCTCGGCTTCCGGCTCCTCCGCAGGCTGCTCCTCAGAAACCTCCTGCTCCACCTCAGCCGGTGGTGCTTCGGCTTCGACCACGGCGCTCAACGAGCTGACAATGTCGGAGAAATAGTCGGCAATTCCCATTTTCAAAGACGAACGAACGGGGGATGTGATGGTAGAAACCCTAGAGGTAGGTGGTCTTGGGGTGGACGGAGGGTTTGTGAGGTGAACGACTGCGAGACCGAGTCAATTGGGTGGTTTGCAGGTGCGACTTGTTGAATTGTTTTGCCGGGTTTTTTTAGGCGTTTTTGGGCTCGGAAAGAGGATTGCTTATGTTGCTGGCTGGTGATTGGCTGGTTGGCATGAGTCTGACGCACGTGATTGGCTGCTGATTTGATGCGCCTTCAAATCTTCTGCTGTCACTGATGAGGATGAGAATGAGGATGTTACGGGATGCCTTAGCTATGGAACGGCAGTTCGTCTTGCAGCTACTAATATTGGATGTCGCTCAATTGATATTCTTATATATGGGCTACGGGGTTATTGACGTCTCCGAAGCTGGCTCTCTAATTCATTTGCCACGCTTTGCTGTTGGACCTCCTCATATCCCGGCGGTGGCTCCGTAGGTGGTTCAAACGAGTGTTGCCTGGCACGTTCGGAGGTAGAGCTGTTGCTGTCGGGAATACCATGGCCTTCTTTGTTCAACCCTTGGGGATTTGAAGATGTGGAACTCGGTCCATTTGGTGCTGTTGGATTCGATGAACCTCTTGGCCCCTCATATGCGGGTAATTCTTCGAGATGGACATCTGAAAAGTTGACTGCATCTAGCCGTCCAGTCTGCAGCGCCCGACCGCTAAGTGACCCACTGTCTCGCGCATGTTCAACCACCTGCTGTAGCCGTTCCTTGATGCGCTCAAAATGGGAATGGAAATCAAAGGCACCGCCGTCCTTGAACGTCATCTTCAGTTGGATGACGGAATGCGCCGCTGGTATATTACCGCCAGCAACGGGCTTGACTAGGGCTGACCAGACATTCGGACCGAAAAAGGGTGCCGATACGCGTGAATCAAGAACGTTGAGAAGAGATGCTGAGAATGACTGAAACTGCTCAGTCCGTTGTGCAGGTAGGTATACAATCTAGAAAGCCAGAACTCACATTTTCCTGTTAGCTACGGACCAGATCCTGGAAGATTTCAGCGTTAAGGGTATGGGTTTCATACTCGCTGATTGGTGAGGTGAACGCATCCCGTGCTGCTCTGTCTAGAGAATGGCTCCGTGTCTGGGGCTGAATGAATAGATTGCAACGACATGCTTGTCCTTGGTGGAGATGTGTAGATAATGCGCTCGTTCGGCAGAGGGACGAACCCTTTTGTCTCATGAAGCATAGCCCAACTGTTTGGTCGCAGTTTGTTCAGTATTGACTTCTTCTGGTCTTTGGAACCCATTCTGAAAAGCAGAGACGCGAAGCGCTTTTTTGCGTGGTAAGAGAAACAGAACAGAATGCCAGACTCGTAATATTAATCCTACGGCTGGCTTCAGGGCGAGGGCGAGGTTTGGATAAGGGGATAATAGATTTGCACAGGGATGACAATGAAGAAGCTATGTAGGGTATAGAGCAAATAACTGCGGAAAGCAAGGCAAAAATATGAAATGAAAAGCAGGCAGAGAAATGGGACTTGATTCTTACTTACTTTATAGACATATTTGCTAGTTAAGCTGCCCTGCTTGCCGCGCAAATAATCGATAAATTAGATACGAATGTCTGATTCCAGTCTTGGGATCGCCGGGCCTCGATATCCTAGTCAGCCGCGTCTTACTGGGACCCCTTTCCCTAAGCAAAGGTCGCTAAGGGATTGAACCAAGCGGAAGATGTGTGTATGTATATGCAACCAGGAGATAAACTCTCACTAGACCGAGACTATTTTAGACAAGTCCAGAGAAAGGCATGTACATATGCTTGAGGTAGCGGACACCGGCATGCGGGGAAATACCAAAGAAGAGTCTCGGAGAACCACGAGCAAGGCGCTTTTAGAGAAGTTTGAACTCAGGAAGTTGAAAGACAGCTGATCGTGGGACTTAAAGACGTGATGGCGTTCTGTCGTGATTCCGATCTGTAAAAGATTTAACGACGTCACAGCTAACAAAAACCAATGAACAATCCTTCTTTGCTGGGTTAAAGGAAAATGAGTCGAGAAAGGCCTCTTCGACAAAAAGCTCAGGTCGCCGATCTGAATTTAATGAACTGACAAGAGATAGTTTGCAGTCAAGCAAGGGCCAAGGGACGGGCTAGCGGGGGCGGCGGATCGTCGAAAAGCTGCGCTGCAGCAGGTAATTTTTGGGTGGAAATGTGGGAGATTGTTTGTAACTTAGGATTTGGAATCTATCTATGTGGAGAATTCGCTATCGATGAGGATATGGATTTGCGATAGTCAATATAAAAGAAAAGAATCGGTCGATGAAGTGAGGAATTTATTTTAGAGTAACATGAAAAGAGCCTCAAGCGTGGCTGCATCACCTGACGGATGGTCAGTCTTCTACCAAGAACTACAACAGACTTAGAAGGCAACTAAACACAAAGCCCACAAGAGCGTTCATATACTCGACATCGAAGAAAGGAAGGGAGAGGCAATCCGAAGAATGGCCATCTTTCCGCGATGCACCGTCACCATGCGAAATCTCAGGCGGGCCAAGTGAGGAGGAGACCACCTAGCTCAGTCGCTGGGTCTGGACTCCTGAGCTCATCGGGACAGTTGGCCTATGTCTGTTCCTGCACAAATTAGGTGCTTCCAGTGGTGGGGGCGCTAGTGACTTACGCGAAGTCATGCCCGCTGCGTTTTGTGCGATGATGGTGGAGGTGTTGACTTTCCCGACAGCTTAAGGCGCAAATCGCGGATACAGCCATGAAGCTCGAATCGGTTGATTAATACTCTTTACTGCCTCAGGGTTCTAAGCGACGAGGCATCGAGAGCTGTATTTCTATGGCGCGGGTCCCCAAAGATTCTTCCTCTTCCCCGACAAAGGCGGAAATTTCTGGTGGATGTGGATAAGAGCATGAGATGAGAAACACTGTTGCGCTTTCTTCAAAATACCTTCGCTTCACCCCAGACCCCAAAGACGAAGCTGGACACTTCTGCACATATGACGTATAACTATATATTCGGCTGGAACCCAGGGTTAATCAGGCAAGGACAAGTGTAGCCTTTAGGACGGAGCACCAGCTGAACAATCCAAGACATCACTTCGTGACTGTAGACCCGGACATCGAGTAGAGCTTGAAATTCACTGTCATAACATGCTGATTGTTTCACTCTTTCGTATAAATTCTATCAATACGCCCGATGAGCATGGCCAAAAATAATATGAAACGAGAAAATGCCGCTGCCTGATTTTCAAGTCATTCACTCAAATCGACTATGATGCAATTAAAACATCAATCAACCACTAGAAAATCAATGTGACACTTTACCATGCAGAGAAACCAGCGTTTCTGCAGCTCTCCTCCCGTGTGGAACTGCAAGGGTTGACCATTGTCGGCCACGGTCGACTCAGCCTCACCTATTGAGCTGGAGATGGCCAAGTATATGTAAATCCGTTGGTAAAGACATTGTTCCCAATATTGATCGGGTTCATTAACTCTCGTTAATTTTTGTCGACTCTTCTCACGTCGCTGATAGCGAAATGGCCAGGTTGCTCTTGTCTAAGGCGGACCATGAGCGGGACGAAGCAGACCAAAGCGCATCGCAACCGAATGTTGCCAGACAAGCAGAAGCTGGACAGGAGCTCACGAATTCTTCCCGTCCAGAAGCAATCGGTTTATTGAATGCTCAAAATATTCCACCTACAATAGCGCTCCCTGCGCAATTATACCACTCTTCTACCACACACCAAGATGTGTCAAATTTGGGGCCTCGCCCAAGCAGAGCTTCTAGTATCATGTCAACTAGGACCGGCGTCACTATATCTACTTTACATGATGATGCTAGAAGTGCCCGCAGTATCGACGTGGTTCTCGGTTCAAGGGTTTTCCACATCAATCGAGATGGCTCAAGCGTGTTGGAACAGCCCGGTTTACCGCCATACTCTCCACCACCACCTGAATATTCTAATTCCATCAGGATACCGTCGCCTATTGACAGTGCCTTGTCCGAGCCTGGAACACCTACCGGCCTCCCCATCGAAGCTTCGTTGCTGTATGGTGGAAATTCAGGTGGCTTGATCGGCGCGGGGCAGGAACCAACAGATGGCGATAGAACCAATCTTAATACTGGCCTTTTGATGCCCGGGGGTGGACCATCTACACCCCCAATGGGTATTTCACGGAATCACTCTTTTACTCCAGGACCTGAGACTATTTCCGTGGTCCAGAAGCGACGGTCAACTTCTCCAAGTGGAATACTCCGAAATGAACACACCCAAGATAATAGTAATAATAATAATAATACCACGCGTGACTGGCTTGGTCTTCGACGCCGTAATGGAATACGGCCACCAAAGATATTCACTGCGTTCTCTGCCAATAAGGTCCTCACCAGCGGCAACTACAGTTCTCCAACATCACGCATGACACGCTCGGCAGGCCCGAGCCTGGGTGGAGATGACGATAATACACCAGAGCCATCCCCCCCTACAAGTGAGAGCTGGATCGGAAGCTTAGCATTCGGTGGAACAGAGGCTGGTGCCTCGAAAGAATCCGCACTTGTGAGACCACAAGGGCGCCCTACATTGGAAGAGGGCCTTGCGGAAACAGACATTCCCCCGTCCATGGAATCTGAAAATGATATCAGCATCCACTACACACGTCTTATACGCAGCATTGACAGGGAGCACAGAAGAGCGCTCCATCAACGTGACTGTGATTTAGCGAACATGCGAGAACGACTGAACGAAGTAGATCAAGTGTACAGACAAGAACTAAAGTCTCGGGATTTCACGATCGATGACCTCCGAAAAAGACTAGAGATTGCTGAGGCACAGGCCGAGGACCGGATAGAAAAGGCGAAGAACAGCGTTGAAGACGCCTGGGAAGCGAGATGGAAGGATCGAGACCGTGGGCTCACAGAACGCATGGAGAAGATGGAAATAGATTTCCAAGGAGAGGTAGACCGTGCTATTACGCAGAGAGATGCTGAATGGGCTGCAGCTCTCGCGAAGGGGGAGACACCGAAAGAGAAACGCACAAGTTTGGGGAGTAATTACGATTTACGAGTGTCTTCTAATAAGCCCTGGATAGGAGGGAGCCTCAGACATAAATAATAATGACAGATAAAGCATATAGGAATTGTTGCGACAATCAATGAATTTGATATACATATCGCTTGCATATGCACCAGGGCATAATCTTATAGTTATTAAATAGAGAAAACACCACAGAATAAACATATTTCCCGTTGGTTGGATCCAAAATCGCCTGCACGATGAACTAAACAACCAAGATCTTGATATGCAGGAGAATTTCGTCATCGTGGCTTTTTTGTGTTTGGAGCTTCTCGTATAACGAACAACACACTCTGGTCTGCCGTCAACAGAAACGAAAGGGGTTGAACAGCTGAAGAGGAAGAGATATAGAGAAATATATACCGCGTATATCCTCAGTCTTTTCATCTCAAAGCCAGACGCTTTACTCACGCTGGATCCCTGTCCAACTAACTCCCTGCTTGCTGCATCCAGGGAATCGCCTGTTTTTATTCAAGCTGCCATCAGGGGCTTCAAGAAGTATATTATATCGCGAATATATATAATTCGACCCTCGACACTTCTTCTCGCACATTCCAAACATCTAGACCTCCTTTTTACGACCTTGAAACTATTTAATTTTTTACCGGCGAAGCCCCCACCCTTCCGCGCTTCTCTTCCCTGCAGCTTAAATGCTCGGCAACATTCCTGCGCTGATTCTCGCCACGGCATTTTCTTCACTTACGGCTTCAGGTTTGCGAGTACACCAGTTCATGTTTCGAGTACCGAGTGGTGTTTCTTGAATAGTAGCTGGCCGATTTTTTTCACTTGCCCTTACCCGGGTTTTGGATGTCGGATTACACGCATCATGGCTGGTCAGACTTACAAGCCCATGGTCGCGTGGGTTTATGACCTCATGCTATGGTTTCTCTCGCTGCTTATCGATATGTTCTTTCGGGAAGTACATCCACGCGGGTCATGGAAGGTTCCCAAGAGAGGACCAGTCATTCTGGTTGCCGCTCCGCATGCAAACCAGGTGAGTTGGGGACGAGATGGGAGTGGATGGAAGGCAGATGAGGACAATCTTTGCGACATGATACTAACGGTGAACACCCAATTTGGGGTTTGGTTTCCTATCTAGTTCGTTGACTCGTTAATATTAATGCGTGTTATGCGCATGGAGCTCCGTCGCCGAGTTGCGTTCCTGATCGCGGATAAGTCATTCAAAAGGAAATTCATCGGTGGCATGGCTCGGATGTGCGGAGCTGTACCTGTCGCGAGAGCAATGGATAGCATGAAGCAAGGGAAAGGCACCATCTATCTCCCAGACCCCGTAAACAACCCCCTCCTTCTCCGCGGTATCGGCACGAATTTCGAAGGCCCTGGGTACGAAGCTGGTGGGACTATTACTCTTCCTTCCGTCAATGGCCGAGCGAGCAGCGCCGAAATTGGTGAGATCAAGGGACCGGAGGAAATACTGTTGAAACGGCCTTTTAAAACACAGGAGGGGATTCAGCAATTAACTGGACGGGAGGATGTCACCGCCAATTGTGAGTTTTTGGGCGGTGCTAATATCCAGAATCCTCCCGGGTTCAAGGGCTCCAAGTTCAAGATCTCTCCTCATGTTGATCAGACTGCGGTGTATAACTCGGTCTTTCAAACGCTGGATGCAGGTGGATGTATTGGGATATTCCCTGAAGGTGGAAGCCATGACCGCCCCGATTTATTACCATTAAAAGGTATGGTGCTTGAAAGACTTACTCTCAAATTCCTTATTATGAAGTTTAGATCTGACCAGTTTTCCATAGCGGGCGTTGCGTTGATGGCTCTTGGGGCAATAGCTGCGAATCCCGACTGTAATGTCTCGATTGTTCCCGTTGGTATGAACTATTTTCACGCCCACAAGTTCCGATCTCGTGCTGTCATTGAATTTGGCAACCCGATTGAAGTACCACCTGAGCTTGTTAAATTGTATAAAGAAGGCAAAAAGCGAGATGCGGTTGGTGCCTTATTGGAAACTATTTACCAAGCGCTTGTCACGGTTACCGTTACTTGCCCCGACTATGAATCATTGATGGTATGTGCTTGCTCATTGGATTTTTGTTCCTGTTTTGAATCTACTGACACATTGGACAAGGTGATACAAGCTGCTAGACGACTATATAACCCCACTGGGAAGAAACTACCGCTACCAATGGTAGTCGAGCTGAATAGGCGGCTAGCAAAGGGATATGCCCACTACAAGGACGACCCAAGAATAGTCGAATTGAAGAAGTCAGTGATGGACTACAACAAACAGCTACGGCTCATCAATATCCGAGACCACCAAGTCGAATACGCCAAATTTTCCATCATCAAAGTTGTCGTCACGTTGATATACCGGTTCACAAAGCTGGTTGTTATGATAGTAGGGACCCTACCTGGGTTCATACTATTTGCACCGGTCTTTGTAGCAACCAAACTGATATCCATAAAAAAGTCGCGGGAAGCTTTGGCCGCTTCCAGTGTCAAGATTCAAGGCCGCGACGTGATGGCAACTTGGAAATTGCTGGTCGCATTGGCCTTTGCACCACTTTTATATACGTTATATACCGCCATCCTCACATACTGGACTTATAAAAACCGAGTCCAGGGCTATATCCCCCAATGGGTACCTCTCTGGGCTATTGTGGTGTTTGGGTATATCTTCTTCCCTTCAATCACCTTCGCCGCACTCCGGGTTGGAGAGGTTGGCATGGATATCCTAAAGTCGCTTCGACCGCTGGTGCTCTCCCTCAACCCAACATCAGCCAACACACTCGTCAAACTCCGAAAACGCCGAACAGAGCTATCCGAGCAGGTGACCCATGTAATCAACACCCTAGGCCCAGAAATGTTCCCTGATTTCGACGCGGCGAGAATAGTCTCAGATCCCCTAAGAGAAAATATATTCGACGATGGAACTACGACGAGACGAGCGAGTATTAATGAGTCTCAGCCTCTGACGCCCAGCGTATTCGAGCGGACAGCAGGTGAGTCTGCAATGCAGGAACAGCTTCCGCGAAACGAATCGTTCCACGACCTTGCCAAGTTCGGCTTCTTCTCCACACGACCGTCCAGCCGTAGCCGCAGCCGGAGCAGTTCAAACGGCGGACTAGCTGGATCGGCAGGGTTCCCGCTCAAAGCATTCAGTACACTGGACACAAAGGAGGGTCTCGATGAGGTGAGCAAGCGGATCCGTGGAGCTATGAGAGAACGCGGACGAGAACGACGGAGGAGGAGCGAAGATTCAACGAACTGGGACCTGGCTAGTTCCGATTCCGAGACCCATATAGGCGCAGAGGATAAGAAGGATGTATAAAACGATCAAAAACTAGGGATATTATTCTCCTTTCAAGGGGAGAAACCAGGGGGAATACCGTGGAGACGGGGCGGGCGTTTCCTTTCTTCAGCGTTTAAAGGACGGGAAAAAAAACTAACTAATAATCTGGAATAAAGCAATATTGCTGTAAAGATGATTGGATGATATTTAACGAGCAAGGTCTTTTCCTCTTCCTTTTCTTGAGCAGGCGTCTGTCTTATATATGTAACTCTTTTGTTCGTTGTGATTTCATTGATGCAAGTTCTCTGCCACCGTCCTATCCAGCTATAATAAGAGATATATACATATTTACTACGTATTATCTACATCCCATCACATCTCATGGCAAGTTACTATTTCTGACCAACACGAGGCTGCAGTGTTCTGGAGCTCTCTCGTCTTGGCTGGTGGCCACATCCCTATCCCTGGCAGCAGAAAGGAGAGAAAAAAAAAAGAAAAGAAAAGAAAAAGCTGTCCTCTCGGCTCCAACTGGAAAAGAGAAGAAAAAAAAAAAAGAACTGAGCCACAGAGCTGAGTGATTGTCTTTTACGTCACCACGGCGGCTGTTTCCTGGATATATCTTGATGGCGAATGATTTATTTAGCTGTGCCTCCTGCTTCTCTACTTTTAACCCCTTACGATCCGGAACGCCCTAGCGAGCACATGCATATCTTTTAGTTAACTGTTTAATACTCCCTTGATTGTCAGATAATCAACGGTTGAAACAAATTCCTACGAGATATATTAAGCGACAATACCACTTACATGCCTGGCTGTCTGACTGTCTGCCGTGACCGAAAATAATACCTCCTCGCCCGTTCCTTATCCTCGCCGCTCGAACGCCACGGTTCTACGCCTGGTGCACTTTTCCCGCGTCCTACTATCCCTCGATCCACATACATAACAAAACGCGATGGCGTCGTCAATGCACCTGTCGAGGTTCAGGAGATGGGCCGCGTCCTCTCCGCCTGTCGAATGGGGAATATCGTGTCTCAGGGAGCTGTTAATCGGTGCTCTTAGACAGGGACCTATTCCGCGACATGTTGCATTTGTCATGGACGGAAACAGGCGGTTTGCTAAAGATCAAGGAATAGAAAGGGTCGAGGGTCATAATTTGGGATTTGAGGCTCTCGCAAAGGTATGTCGTTCTTAATGTTTGGGTTTTCTCTCTCACCGGACAGCCGCTAACTTTTGGAGTTTCTTTTCTCATCTACAGATTTTAGAAGTCTGCTATAAATCCGGTGTCAAGATCGTGACGATATATGCCTTCAGTATCGAGAATTTCAAACGGTCCAAGTTCGAGGTAGATGCCCTGATGGAAATGGCAAAGGTCAAACTATCCCAGCTATCGCAACATGGAGACCTGCTTGATCGGTACGGAGCGAGTGTCCGGGTCCTTGGACGAAGGGACTTTGTCAGGGCTGACGTCTTGGAGTCGATCGACCGCGCAGTCGAGCTGACTAGTCGAAATGGCGACGCGATCCTCAACATCTGCTTCCCTTATACCTCACGAGACGAAATTACCTGCGCGGTCCGCAACACTGTCATTGATTATAGCACTCCACTGGATCGGTCTCAGATTGCAGCTGGGAATAATGGATCTAAACGATCATTCTCAGAGTCGCATATTGTTCGGAATATCCGTGAACAGGCGCCCAGCGCGGAACCGAAAGACCTACCTAAAACAGAGCCCCAGCAAAGCTCAGCAGAGGCAGAAAAGGCCTCTGATTCTAATTCCTCTACTTCCATATCCTCATCAACTACCCTCAATCAGTCGAACGCGGGCAAGGCGGCAACTACGGTGCCTGAACTATATTCCTCATACCCACCTAATAGCGACCAGGTCATATTCCTGTCACCGGAGACAATCACTACGAAGACGCTGGATGACCATATGCTCACCGCTGGTAATGCGCCGTTGGACCTCCTAATTCGCACCTCTGGAGTGGAGCGACTGAGCGACTTTATGCTTTGGCAATGTCACCAAAACACCCATCTTGTGTTCCTAGACACCCTCTGGCCGGCGTTCGGTCTCATGGATTTTCTTCCTGTGTTATGGGAATGGCAGTGGCGTGTTCGCAAGCAGGGAAGAGCAAAGGATTACGGCCTCGAAATTTCCGAGGGTGACTTCGGATGGGGATCAGAGGATGAAGGGGACGTTCAACCCAAAGTCAAGTCCCTATAAGAAGCGAGTTATGGTATAGAGCAATCTTTTCTTGCCTTCTTTCTTTTTTTCTTTTACATACCCCGACTTTTTAATAGTTTGTTACTATTATACCATGCCTGTCACTCTTCCTTCCTTTCCCTTTTATTCGCTACATTGGCCTTTTTACCCTATCTTGGCCTTTTTGAATTGCGGGTTATTATTAGACTGGAGTTTTATTCGTGCCAGGAAGGATTTGGTGAGCGGTTTGACTACGATGACTTATTCTTAGAAGCCAGTATAGATAATCACGATGTATTCTAGATACCTTTTTGTTTCGAATGCATATATATTTACCCGCCTCCCTTACCCTACACATCTTCTCCTCCCTGAACTAACTGCCGGCTTCTCCTTTCATCCCGAAGTTTCGCTGCCAACGCCGACGGGCTGAGTCATCACATCTATATTGCCGAAGTCGGGAGGGCCAAAGAGAGACGCGCTGCCAACACATCTTCATCTTCCATCTTTCACCTTTTCACCCCGCTGCAACTTACATCCCACTTCAATTTTCACCTCTCAGTCTTAATTGAAGTTCTATCTCATCGACAATGTCTCAAATTGAAGGCCGAAAGGTCCTGCTGTGAGTTTTCTAATCGGTTGTTCGTGTTTGCCTCTTGCGGTCGCTAATTCAAGAGATACATCAATCTAGTCTCGGGAGCGGCTTCGGTTAGTTCTCAAATTGAATAGGATAATGACAGCAGCGTGCGAAATACTAATATCAATCGGGATAACAAGTCGCTAAACCCACCGTTGACGTATTGGCTAAGGCTGGAGTCCTCGTTACCGTCGGTTTGTTTTTTCTTGCCCCTCCCCCGCCTTTTTCACTTCGAGTTGACCAGATCAAAAAATTAACCAAATAAATAGCCTGCCGAACTCTCGAGAATGCTCAAAAGCTTTGCGGAGGAATTAAGAACACCAATGCCATCGCTTTCGATGTCAATGACAGCGCTGCCCTCGATGCTGAATTGGCCAAGGTCGACCTTGTCGTTTCTCTCATTCCATACATCCACCACGCTACTGTGATCAAGGGTGCTATTCGCACCAAGAAGAATGTCGTCACTACCTCTTATGTCTCCCCTGCTATGCTTGCGCTTGAGGAGGAGGCTAAGGCGGCGGGCATCACTGTTATGAATGAGATTGGTATGGATCCGGTACGGTCAAGCGATTCCCTAATATTGTATCCTGCGGTTGGACGGGAGCTATTGTTAACCTTGAAGTTTGTACGGAAATAGGGTATCGACCATCTTTATGCTGTTAAGACCATTACCGAGGTTTGTTCCCCACTCCCCGGGTATAAAGACGGGATGGATTTGGCTGAAATTTGCACCTATAGGTTCATGAGGCTGGCGGAAAGATCCTTTCCTTCCTATCCTTTGCCGGTGGACTTCCAGGTACGTTAGACGCTCCTTGCGCCTGTGGTATATGTTGTGGTTTTGCTAAAAATTGAATAATCTAGCTCCCGAGGCATCCGATAACCCCCTTGGATATAAATTCTCGTGGTCTAGCAGAGGTGTCCTGCTTGCCCTGCGCAACGATGCCAAATACTGGAAAGATGGCAAGATCGAATCAGTTGCTGGCAAAGACCTGATGGCAGCCGCGAAGCCATACTTCATCTACCCTGCCTTCAACTTTGTCGGCTACCCCAACCGAGACTCCAGCATCTACAAGGAGCGTTACCGCATCCCAGAAGCCCAGACCATCATCCGTGGCTCCCTCCGATACCAAGGTTTCCCCGACCTCATCCGCACCCTTGTCGATATCGGTTTCCTCAAGGAAGAGGAGCAAGAATACCTCAAGACCCCCATCGCCTGGAAGGAGGCCACCAAACAGATCCTCGGCGCTTCTTCTTCTGAAGAAAAGGATCTTCACTGGGCAATTTCGTCCAAGGTCAACTTCGAAAGCAACGAGCAAAAGGAGCGTGTCTTGGGAGGTCTCCGCTGGATCGGACTCTTCTCAGATGAGAAGATCACCCCACGAAACAACCCACTCGACACCCTGTGCGCCACTTTGGAGCAGAAGATGCAATACGAAGAGGGCGAGCGGGATATGGTTATCCTCCAGCACAAGTTCGAGATTGAGAACAAGGACGGCAGCAGAGAGACCCGAACCAGCACTTTGTGCGACTTTGGTGATCCAAACGGCTACTCTTCCATGGCTAGATTGGTCGGTATCCCATGCGCCGTTGCCGTTTTCCAGGTGCTCGATGGAACCATTAGCGACAAGGTACGGACACTAATCCCTTCTTCTCCCTTCACCTCCTTAGACATGAAATAATATACTGACACGGGTACCAAAATTCAGGGCATCCTTGCACCAATGGATATGAAACTTTGCGCCCCATTGATGAAGACCTTGAAGGAAGAATATGACATTGGAATGCTCGAGAAGACCCTTTAGATCTGGTCAGCTTCTCCTTAAAATGTGATTTGCAGATAGCTTTATGAATTTTTAAAAATAAAATAACAAGGACTTCATAGACTGCATGCATCCAAGTAACCTTGAGGCCTGATAGGAAGTAGCGATCGTTACTATCACCATCGTAGCATAGTTTGTGCTTCAGACATCGACTGGTGATGCGAGTGATATACATCGCCGCCTTACTGCCAGCACTAACATGCGCCCCTTAGAGCGCTAAAACACTACAGCCTCAGCTGCGGTATAAAATGACGAACCTGAACTCAAGGGTCGACGGAATAGATACCAAGCTGGTAACATCAACTGGTCTCGTATGTCCTATTATTACACAGCCCGTGTCCATGACTCTCTATGGAGCTGGGCGCTAAACTAGATGATGGCCAACGGACTAATTACTGTAACGATCACCCCCCGCCCCGGCTGTGTGCCGCGATGGGCTAGCCTGTCCGTCCTCACATCTACTAACATTTGATATATAGGCGCGGTTCCTGGCTTCTTGACCGATACGAATATATCTGAGGGAGCTGTAGTGACGAATTCTTAAAACATGTACCCCCAAGAGCGCCGTGACGGGTAGGCCTATACCCCCTTCCATATCTCCAGCATTTATTCTAGTGGACTAAAAAGCCGATCTAGTCGATACGCAATCCCACCGAGGGCTCCATCGTCAACAACATCGGCACATTCAACAGCAGCACCTGCATCATCAAAAACATCCTCATATACAACCTCATACTCTACGACGGAACCTTCATCAAGCCCCACCAGCACCATCACCACAGGTCAAATAACCCTTCAAATTGGTGAGCGGAAATTCACCACAACGGTCGAAACACTAGTATCCGAAAGCGGATATTTCAAATCCATGTTCGCAGGCCGCTGGCCCGTAACGAAACAGGCAGACGGGTCGTGCTTCATCGATGCAGATCCAAACTTATTCGAACATATCCTCCGCTTCATGAGGCAGGGGACTTTCCCCATATTTCTGAATGGCCGAACCTTCGACTTCAGCCTGTATGGAGCGCTGCTGGACTGCGCGAGATTTTTCCAAGTGAGTCGGCTGGAAGAATGGATTGAGAATGAAAAGTACTCTAAGCGGGTTATCACCTTTCATACCGTCTCGGAAGTCAGTGGGGATAAGCTGTTTGGACCCCCGGGTAGATTGAGTTATGCTGATGAGGAGGCGGATTATTATCCGTCCCTGAGGACGAGGCGGGTGTATGTGTGTCCGCACAATATTGAGGCGCATACTACGCCGAGGCACTGTGGGAAGGCTTGCGAGGAGAAGCGAGGAAAGGGTGCACCGGAGTATAGAGAAGAGCAATATTGGAGCGCGTTGGTTATTGAGAAGCATTTCAGTGTGAATCATACGGATTGAGCGCAGATTCAATCATATATGGCTGCAACTGGAGATGATACCCGCCATCCATGTCTTTTCTCTTATACAGGTATATTCCTCGGATATCTCTTGCCTGATGTTTCCATTGTCAACATCGGTACTTCATCGAGCAACAGGCCCACGCCAGAATTACTAGCACAATATCCTATGTGTCTTTGGGTTGTAGAGATTTAACCCTTTTAGGAACTCAAGCGTCCATAATGTATATCGAAGTTCAGTAAATCCTTTGATCTACAGCACTCTGATGCCACTGGGTTGGCAGCTCATCATAACGCCGATTGGCCGTATATCTATATGTCTTTACCTCGTCTTCATCTACCTGGCATTCTGTAATAGTGAAGTATGTTTCAAATTCCTTTCCATGCAGTCCCAAACCCTGTGGATGCTTTCTCTCAATGTCTTCCCGCGGCCTTTTTAGCCCCTTTTTTTCCCCTCCAATTCCACGGGGGCCCCTGTTGCCTCCGAACTTGATAACCCAACTGCTCCGGGGTCAGTTAGCCCAAACCGATGTTCAAGATTGTGTGTGTCGCGGCCGCTTGGGAGTCCGTATATAATGGCATTTACCACAGTGCCATCCCCAAGTGTGATGGGCTGAACATTGTTCCTGTCATTTAGATAAGAGGGGAGGATTCTCGACCCATTCGAGGAGAATGTCTTACTAACATATTGCCACACGCCGCGAGAAAGATAGTATCGGAAGAGGGGTATAGATATCGCTTCTGGGTGTGGGATGGGCTTAGTTGGTATATCCCGCACCACTTTGATGTAGATAGCTCTGTCTTTGGGTGCAGTGGTACGATCAAGCTTAAACTCCTTGAAGAATGCAACGCTACACCGCTTCAATTGTGGAAGTTGAGGGATTAACTTCGAAAGTGCCTCGCAGTCATTATACTGGAAGAGGTAGCTGTCTCCAATCTCCAGGTTTTCTAGATTCTTGAAGACTTTGACGCTGTCAACCGCTACGCTGAAGGTCCAGTTGGTATTCTGCTCAAGGTCGATCATGCTTAGACTGTGGATACAATGCAGATAATCTTTCCTCAGCCCCTCAATAGCACCTTTGAATGCAGCTTCATCGCTCAAACAGTGGGTATTCTTGCTCCAGAAAATGGGCGCAGCCTCCGCTTGAATCTGACGACAGCTGGCCAAGAGGCCGAGGCACTGCCGCTTCGCGCATCGACAACGAAATTTATCATTCGGGGATATTGCAAAGGGAGGTCGTTCGGGTTCATTACATTGCTTCTGGCGCAGCGGACAAAAGGCAGTATGTCGTTTTGCCTGCCTGTCGGGCTCTATCACTGCGTAGTTGTAGATGATATCACGAAGCTCCCGCGGAAGGCAAAAGAAGTTAGACCTCTCGCGGCTCAGTGAACGGTGAGGATGAAGGCGATCTGGGGGCATGAAGAAGATCAGGCGTGCGAATTCTGGGAGCTGGAATTGCTCTGTGAGATCAAATGCACGAAATAGCGAGCTGTTATGTGCTTTTCAACCAGGGCTTTCTGCCAGCTTTCTGTTGTGTATGAAAGGCGCCAACACAAGGCTAGGTTAGTTGCCTGGCTTTTTGATTCTCTCCAGAACCGTGTATCAGAATGGGCCAGGATAATGGGTCAGCTGAATATATGGAGGGATATGAATGCATATATCCCTGTTATGCTGTGCTTTCTTTTCAATCTAGTGTCTGTTCGTTGGGCACAGGGGGTGATAATCAACCTCAGCCTCGGCGGCCCCCCTGAAACAATGCATAACCGGAGGCTTTGGGGGTAATTCTCTCCTATGTATCCTTCTTGGACTAGCATCCTGATGTGTTCCCATGGCACATTGACTATATTCAAAGCTGACGAGAAAATGGTGAAAATGAGAGTGTTGAAAGAAGAATTCGAGGGTAGTTATAAACTAATAGATACATAAATATCATTCCATCGCCAACAGCATGACCTCTCTCACGGCCATGCTCCCTCTATCAACAATCATCTCATGAGTAACACATCAAAAGTACTAACGCCAGGTGTCTCTCTTCGTTGCCTCCACCAGATCACACTTTGCTGGAACTGTGTAGGAACGATCTGGGTCACTTTCCCAGCTGAGCCCGCCATCTTCCTCGAAGCGAACGTATTTATATTCAAAATTAAGCCCAGATGGCAGTTCAATCTCTGCATACCAAAGACGACAGGAGTCAGTATACTTGTCTGCTTTCAAAGGAATGGCGTTGCTAGTGTTCCATGAACCAAGCTCCTCAATGGATCCAGTTATTGAGATGGATTCTTTCCAGTGGGTGGTGGCGATGAGGTTAAAACTGACAGACACAGTGGATGGCGTATCGCACGGTGGAGGAGGGTTAGTAGGGGTTAGAGAAGGCGGCCAGCCTTCGATGGTAGCAGTGTGAAAAGGTCCTTTAGCGGAGGTTGCAACGCATTCTCGTGGGACATGGTTTGCTTTATTTCCACCCCATGTGGTAGGCACCAAGGAATCCCGTCGAGATATGGCTGTGAGAAGGGCCGCATATGACCATGTCAAATCGGAAGCTGATTGTGGTGCACCGGTGTCTCTTGAGTATTGCTCAGACAGCATTCCTGAACAGGGTGTATATTTTTGCTTCTCCCGCGTCAGCATAATATGAAGCAGCACTTATTTCTTCTCTCCTGTGGTGATTGGAACTCTTACCGCAACTTTCATGAACCCATCTGCGTACGTCTTGACTGCCAGAATAATAGAGTCGAACCTTGGTTGAGAGTCAAGATATTTACCAACTCGAATTGGGCTATAGATATCCTTGAAGAATGGAAGAGAAACATCTGTGACCTCAATTTCGCCGATCTGTTTCCACTGGTAGATGGCATCATATAGCTGTTCTGCCGCGGCGAAGGTAGTCACATACCATGGATTTCCATTATAATAACGGTCCTCAGGGTATCGACCTACCGCTACAGCTTCTCCCTGTGCAATACCTGAGTTAACTTGATAGATTGCACGAAAAGCATCTGTGATAGCCTTATGATTTGCTAACGCTCGGGAAGAGCACGGCTGAAATGTCGTGTCATCACATTTAGCACGGGGATCAAACGTGTGGATTGACCCAAGGATGGAGCTTGCATCAATACCCGTGCGGCTTTTCACAAGGTTGGAATTCACATAGGTGCTGTTCCAGAACGATTGCAAGAAGCAAAGGACTTGAGGTGCCTGACTGGCGCAGTTACAGCAAGTCAGGCCAAACTCGCGAGCTAGATTGGTTCCTTCAACGAGCGCACGATGCTGGACGATAGCAGTAAAAAATGAAGAACCATTTAACTCTTCCCATAGGTCTATACAAAGGGTCAGACAGAGTATTGAGCCGTAGTCTGTTCGAAACCGAACTCGACTTGAGACGTACCGTAACTGGTAGTATTCCAGAATTGACTCACATAGGAGAGGTCGTTGCGAATCACTGGCCAGACAACTATCTCCGCCATATCGTAATAGTTATTAGCCTGATGGAAAATCCATAAAGTTAGCCATGAATTGGATGCCCATGATCCATACTTTAACTCTCACAATCAGCCATTTAGCATAGGCAATCATGGCAATAGCCCTCAGTGCCGGACCGTCCGCCTGAGGGCGACCCCATTCTCCACCAAACTGAGTCTCGTTAACATAGAATTTGGGTTCTCCAAGGCCTTTTCCAGATGTCAAGTTCCCAGACGGGTTGGGTATAGTTTGAATGCGTGCCTGTGAAGATATATATTGGTGGATATGACCCTGGAGATCGATATTGCCCGCGATGAAGCTGTCCACAACACAGCTAAATACGATAGCAGCGTCTCTAACCCAGGTAAAGAAATCTAGTAGATGGTATATCGTTAGTGATAATTCATTGCTATCTTTCACAATGATAGAGAGTCCCGTACAGTCAGGGTTATTTTTGCTTGGGCTGGCAACAACCACACCTGGATATGCTTGGAAAGCATAAGATCCATTTGTCCCTACGTTATCGAGTATACTCTGTAGAGCCCGTTCTTTCTCAGCATCTAGCCAGCTCTCAAGAGAGTCACTTTCTATAGGGACAAGTGGATACTGTAAGGCAGCAATAATAACGACATGCTGAATTATGAGGAAAAATGAAAGTAGCAGCGTCAGGATCATGGTCAAAAATTGGAAGCTTCGAATTCACTTTTCTGGAGAAAATGACACAGACTACCTGTACAACGGATTAGCAGTCAAAAGAAAAGGAAAAAGAAAAAGGCGCCCAAGTGAATGTGCTAGAGAAGAAGATTAACGAGGACAAATCGTGTCTTGAGCTTGAGCCTCGCCGCCTATGTTGGCTGGCTAAGAGGAGGAAGGAGAGAGAGACAGCTAGCTATGAGGACGGGAAAGCTCGACAGTCGGCCATGTTGCCAGCTGGCGGAAAGAGTTGAAATGATAGTTCGAAGATGTACGACGCAAAAGGCTTCACAGTTCATGAAAAAATGGGTAACACGGTGCAATCCAACCTAGGCCGTAGATGACGATGTACTACCTTTGGATATAGATAGATAGAGCGATGCGCGAGTCATGGATATTTAATAATACAGCTGCGTTTGTTGGCTAGGCATTTACGTCGCTAAGATCAACATAGTGACTGAAGCACAACAGCTTGAGGATGGGAGAAAAGAAACGAATAGAATACTATCATTCTCAACCCCTAATCAAGACGCAGCTTCATAATTCACACGAGAGGTTAAGCAACGATCCATCATTTCCAAATAATCGCAGCCTGAGCCCCCCGTCGGCAAGAGAAACATCAGAAATTTCGTAATCTTCATTTTCATCTTCTTGTATTTGCTTTTTGCTCGTTTATTCTTGTTTTAATGTACCATTTCGTTTTATTCATTGCATGCGATCATAATATCGTACCAAACCTAGAGCCGCAAGTAAGAAAATGGACGAAGAAAGCGTTATTGCGAGACCTCGGGAAAGGTTTGAAGGAGACGATCTTTTGGCAACAGATGGCAAAGGGGATTTAAACGATCTGGATGTGTATTGTGTTGGCGAAACAAACAAACTGGATTAAAAAAAGAAGGATGCAAGGTTGGAGCTGAAAGAGCTGGGTATGTACGTTGCTTGCGGGAATATGATGGACAGAAAGACTTGAGAAATGAGGAATAACTTACCCGAAGGTCTGCTTGATGCTTCTAACATAATATCCCTCCCAGTTTCGCCGCACAACGTCCTCCTGTCCGACTGGGACGCCTTCCCAGGTTACATTCAAGACAGTCACAGCATCAACATTATTCTGCTCGAATTGGATCTTTTGGGTACTATAATGGCCCTCTGGCCACTGAGCCAAGCGCCATTTCTGGACAATCAGGTTTGGTTCATCTAGCGTGACGAATTCACCGCTGACATTTCCATCGAAGATAGAGAATTGTCCACCGACTTTGGCGCCGTCAAATCGTCGAGGAGGGGCGCGAGTAAAGGCAGCGAGGCGCTGGGGATCGGTGAAGGTTGTATAAAGTTCTTCAGCGGTAGTGCGGAATTCATCAGACGCATTCACGGTGACGGTATTAACTGACGCCTTGGTCGCTGTGGTAGTGGTTGAAGTTGCGGTCGAAGTTTTCGCGGACTGCGCACTATTTGAGGGATGGTAGGTTGGAGTAGCAAAGCCGCTGGACGGATTAGAGCCAGGAGCATGCTGAATATCCTTGCCATGCTCTGCAATGAGCGCCGGGCCGAGCTTAGCAAGTTCCTCGCGCAATTTTGGCACCAATTTCGATCGAACGAGGTCCTTCACGGGCTGCTTGGAAGCCGATTCGGAATAAATGCTAATATCAAACTGCATTCGTCCAACCCCAAGTATAAGTGGCCGAGCTCATTGGAAACACCTAATCTTTGTCAAGGGGTAGGGAGAAAACACTTACAACAAACTCATCCTCCTCGGTATCATGAGCAACTTCAGGAATTTTAATGGAGCCGGTTACATCGTCTTCTTCACTGGTAGAACCTATTGCGCGAGAAAAACAAAGACAGAGACAAAAGACTTAGATTCTAATCCAAAATAAAATGCTATTTCCACGACAACCACAAAGGGGGAAAAGGGGGGAGAAAGCAAAGCAAAGCAAGATGGGCGTAGCAGGGAAAAATTCCACGCACCCTCAAAATCCAGCTGAACCTTCACATCAAAAAGTGTAATGACCTTTCCTTTCCTCTGGCTCACATCCACATCGCCGTCCATGCTGACGAGTTTACTAATTTTTGCCGTAACACCATTTTCCTCGACTGAGAGTCCCTTTAGGGATTGCTCCAAGTAATTTTTCGCCCAGGGAGAAACGTCCTTGTTCACCCAGTGCCAATTGTTGGGGTTATGTAGAACCATTGTGTGTTCGGTTTGAATTAAACGAGAATTTGTTTTCTAGGCCTTTTCCCAGACGCTAGAAGTTATTAGTAGAACACAAAGGTCGAGTCTTCAACTCCTTCGAATGGGTTTTAAATCTGCGAATCACAAAGTCGAGTTAGTTTCAACTGCTTCATAATTGGCCACATGCGAGTAAAATAGAATCAACAAAAACAATAGTCAGATAGAAGAGCGTCTGAGCTCACAAAAGCAATCAGCATCAAATAGAGAGAGAGTAATTTCTAAGACTGGTGCCAGCTATAAATTTCATCATTCGAGAAAGGGAAATGGGAGCAAAGCCAGGTTAAACGTCTGGCGAATCAAGAAGAAAACCACTCACATCTTAGGAAGTAGGATCCAGAACTTCACTGCTGAAGGGTTTGTTAGTTATTACGTCTAGAAAACAAAAGGATTGAATGCGTTGAAAGCTGCTGTGGGAGAAGAGAAAAAGAGGAAGAAAGATTGAAGGATTTCTGAGTTTTTCAACTCTTTCGCAGCAAACTTCGGGGCGCTCCATGTCACGTGGTCAATAGCCGCCTTCCACGCGCTTCTACAATCTTCCTTATGTTCTTAAAGACCGCAAGAGTCGAGATATGGCAAAATATATGACAAGGTGATATTTATATATATATAACAAGAGAGGGGTGGGCTTGGATTTGGCCGTATTTCCATTAGGAGGCCAGGCTTGTGAGCTTCAAGGAAAGGGAAGGTAAAAGGTCTCTATATAAACGAACGTCAGGGGGTATCATCATGCACAGATAGCCGAACCAAAGAGAATCATACAAAGTTTTTAGGTCGTAGCTGCTCTCGTAAGAAGAAGAGGAAACGCATCGGCATAGAAAACAGAAAGGGAAGTGCAAAAAAATTTATCAAAAAGATATGGGTAGACAAGAAACATCTCAAAGGGAGGAGAATGGATATCATGATCCTCATTCCAGCTGCACCATCTCATCCCAGCCCCCTTCATCCACCAGCCACTGCTGCACCCTCGTCTTTACTTCCTCTAGCTGCTTGCCCAAGGCCTCAGCCCACTGCTCATCGACCATTCCAACTTTATCTTTCAAATCAACAGTCAGAACCTTCTCCTCCTCCGCCCGGGTTTCCTGCAAATCCCGACTGACATGTTCCTGCGTCTCTCCCGAACTGATACGCTGAACCTCCATAAATTTGCAATTTGAAGTCATGAGACCGGACTTCACCTCGTGAAGGAGACAGAGGAGGTTAGTCTGAGCCTCCATGAATTGATACGTAGATTTCTCCGCATGCGACACAAGCGAATACAGATACTGCAACGGGTACTGGAAATAGCTTGGGTTTTCGTCGTACTCCTTTTGTGGGATCCGGACGGAGAAACCGCGCAGATTGTTGGGAATATCTTGCAAGACAGCTAGAATAGAAGGTGCAATGTCCCAAAAGGCTGAGAGTTGCGTCTCAACTCCCCGACTAACATTGGCTTCGATCACATCCATGAAGCTTTCGAACCGTCTTAGAGTTTCTCCAGCAAAGACTAGACGTCGGTCTTGCGAATCTCGGACAAAAAAGTTATCTGTCTCGGTGAGCTTTTTCTGATTCTGGGCCTGCTGGTAGGGTAAGGAAACGACGGCTCTGAACTTTTCGTTTCGTTCACTGAGGATGTCGTATTCTTCGCGGTACAGAGTCTCTCGAGCTTCGAATAGCCATTTTAGCTGGGTGAGTTTTTCAAGTAACTCGGGCTCCTCATCACCCTCCTCTTGGGTTTGGTTTGGGTTTTCATGCTGGGCTGAATGGAAGAGTTTGCCTCGAAGTTCATCAATGCATGAGGTGACGATGTTGATACGGTCTTTGAGAATACTCTGCATCGGGGTTTGGACCTCGTTTTGGTATGACTCGAATTCAACCTGCGCAATTTCCCGTTCCTGTTTATGCTGTTGAGCTCGGCGAGCCCCTTCTGCATCGGCCGCAGCAGCATAGGAAATCGACCCTTCCTCAATTCCCTGGTTCACTCGAGCTCTAAAAACTCGGAGCTCCTCCTTGGACTTTTGCCGGTATTCACTCCAAAGGTTTTTAATCTTGTTCTCGTAATTTTCCTTTGTAGTCCGGAGCTCAGAGAGGTCACTTACAGACCTAACCGTGGACCTGTAATAGGTAAGGTCAGGGTGATTGTTATTGACTCCTGGGTAATGTCGAGGGTATGGCGGAGGTAGCGTGACCAGTCTAGAGATATCTAGTTTCTGCGCTTCACGGCCAATTGAAAGTGTGCGAGAAGGTGCTCGAAACTGAAGGGGCTGGTCCTCATGCAGGCCGACCTTCTCTGGAGGGTATTCATTGGGCCCATATTGAGCAAATGGATTCGAATAGTCTTGGCCGTTAACCCCGGGCGGTGGCTGCGGCTGTGTAGTTACGTTTTCTAGCTGCATAGCTTCGCGCATCTCTCTCGGCAATCCCATGTATTTGGCTTCCCGTTTAGAACGTCGTACTCTCTGTCCGTCTTCTCCCTCATCGGAACCGACCTGGGATTCCCACCAACGACTAGACGCTCTACCTCTGGAGCTCATTTCTTCAATGCTCATGCTGGCAATGGGTGATAACGCCGGCCTATAGCCATTCCATACTCCAGATTCAGCTACAGAAGGCCGTCTTTCCGGCATGCCATTTCCAGTAGCAAGTCGAAGCTGGCCGTTTAAAGAACGCATTCGATCCGGTGAATTTTTGAACGGATTGCCGGGGCTTGGAGGACTGAAAAACTTTTTCGTCACAGTTTGCGGGTCAAACGAGAGCTTATCCCACTGTGTGGCATAACGTTGCCGGCGGATACCAGATTCCGAAATTATAAAATCACAGAAGGCCTTCAGTGCGTCGGATTCATCTGTACAAGAAGCTTCTCTTCTGAGGTACTCGCGGTAGCGTTGAACGCCATCCTCGATAAACTTTTCGTCGCGTGCTTGGTACAGCTTTTCTGTTACACTTGTCGGGGTAGGTGGCTTGCTTGGGATCAAGGGTTCGTTGGTTGGAGACGCGTCATTGGGGATATGGAGGAGGTGAGATATTGGTCTGTCAGATCCTGCCGACTTCGGGGTAAACCCAAGTGAAGCTGGTTGGTCCCGCTGTGCATTGAAGGGGGGTGTAGGAAGGGCCTTTGGCGGAGGCAGGACTTGAGTCGCTTCGTTGCCTTGTGATGAAGACCTTTGGCCAGCACTGGGTGAAAACGGGGGTGTGCGGGCTCGATCCGGGAACTGCTCCTTGGACGATGGTGGTTCTGCTCTAGGAGTTGCAAAAGAAGAAGACGTCGACGACAATTTGTTGAAGGGAGAACTAACCAACCCAGCGCTCTCCGGTGCCTCGTCCGAGTAGTTACTGCGGGCACTTCTGGGGGTAGTTCTGACAGTCCGGCGACGAACAAGCCCGGAGCCAGCAGGGTTTTTCAAGACGAGATCAGAAGGCCAGGCAGCACCAGGATTTTCTCCTGGTTGGCCTTGGGTCGTGGATGTATTGTCTGCATTCCCACCCCTACTTTGGATGCGACGTTCTCTAATACCTCCAGAACTAGGAGTCCTGGTAAACTGGGACAAGCCCTGACCGGGATCCATGCTGCGTTCGGGCTCACCACCGGATACCCGGCCATGACTTAGACGCAGACTTTCGGAGCTCAGCCGATCATTCGTTCTACGCGAAGACTGTGAGGGGGTGGCTGGAGGGATATTGGAAGAACTCGCTCCTGTAGAGGAAGCTGACCGTACTCTATCCAGCCCCCTCTCAGCTCCGGAGCCTCGGCCTATAGTTCGTGATACACCACTTCTACTCGGCGGAGGCCCAGGCGGCGGCGGAGGAAGTGGCATTCCTGGTTCCCATCTCCTATTCCTTGACGAGGATAGCGGATCCGGTGTAGTGTTCGCTCTGGTAGACGCCGACGACCCATCGCGACCTATATCTCCGGTTGATGCCGCTCTTCTGGACCCCGGGGGTACCAGCTGGTTGATTTGCGTAGGCTGGTGGGGTGGATCAGGATGTGACATGGGACTTGCTGGATTTGCATTTCCATCAAACGAAGCAAAAAACTCACGCTGCCGAGAAGGGGAAGTATGTGAGCCAGAAGGATTCCCCCGCTGCGGCGAGACGTACGCTGACCGAGGTATGTCATTGAATGTCGAATCAACGTCGCGAGTGGATGGATCATTTCTACGTGAATGATACAAAGAGCTATGCCTTTGCGTCTGAGTTGGTGGTGCTGAAGCTGGCTGGACTAAGCCCGAAGGTGGAGGAGGAGGCGGTGGAGGGGCCGGGCTGATAGCCGGAGACAAAGCAACACGCGGTGATTGTTGCCTCTGCTCTTGAAAGCTTGAGCGTGGAGGTGAATATGGCGGCGGCGGAGGTGAGCCTACGTCTGGTATATCATATCATCATGAGTATAGAGTATGACGGCAGGAAAGGTGGTTTTTTTTTTCTTTTTCTCCCTCCCTGACTCTACTGAGCTGACGGAGAAAGAAGGTATGGAGAAGCTACGCACCTGAATTCGCATTGTTGTGAGAAGGATGCCGTAATGGACTATTATTCTGGCCCATGACACCAATTCCAACGACAGGCGATGAGTTTCCTGCAATAGGGCCCCATTCCTGGGGATTGTATGGAGCATTATACGAGCCCGGCCGCGAAACCATGGGCGACGCGACTGAGGTGACGGAAGTGAGGCCACTCAGCGGGCCTGAAGAAAAGTACGGTGAAGACATCGGGGTGGCTGAAGAAGAGTAGCCGCCAGCAGATGGCAGAGCAGCGCCTTGGTACTGAAGCCCGCTTAAGGATGTTGTGAGAGTGGGAGGCTGTACGACATTTTCACGACGCCGAGGGATATTTACACTGAGGGGACCAGAGCGTGGCGCTTGAAAGTGAGGAATCGTAGGCGGCTCTGTGGAATCGGTCCGCGACCCCGACAAACTGATGCGCCACAGGGGAGCGACCTGTCAGTATCTATTAAGCGTCGGCAAAGGATTGGTCGTTCTCCCAACACTCGGCATACGTCTGGCTGCTCGAAGAGGCAAATGGGACGAGAAGGAGGAAAGAAAGAAAAATAAAGGAGAGGGGAAACGCCAGGAGACAATTCGAGGGCGGGTATAAAGAAGCAGAGCAACGCACTCACCCACTCATATTTCGCTCTTCTCGCGGCAATATTAACAATGATTATAATAATAATAACAAGAACAATAATAATAATAGGACACGCTAAATCCAGAAGACAAGGGACTCGCCTGGCACGAGAAATCAGGCGTTTAGCCGACTAAACCATGCTGAATGAGAATCCACTGTGCATTTGCATACATACATTTGACGATAACACGACGGACTTCATTATGATTGGGAACCAACAAAAGGGAAAAGAAAAGATAAAAATAGCAGACGAGGAAAAATAAAAAGAGAAGAAAAGACGTGACAAGGGGGGAGGACGAGCATCGCGTCGAGCCGCTTGGAAGTCTGCCTGGGATAGTCAGCACCAGGAGGAGAACTAAGGGGGGAGAAAGTTTGAGGATGATATCTGCTCTGGCTCCTCTCGGCCCTGTTAGCGTCTTGTCCTTGGACACCAGGCCTGTTTGATCCCTGCATGGGCTGCAGTAGACGGGTATATTCAGTATCAACTATGACATGGACTTGGCGATGGTTCCATGCACGAAGAGATAAATATAGAAACACCACCTCAACAGGCCTCCCTCATCTTTTAGTCTTTGTGGAGAAGCGACAGTTGTACACACATCGTACACCCTGTGGGATGCACGATGTGGGTGGTTGGAAGAAAAAGAGACTGCCCTTGCACCACTCACTGGCATGGATGAATGCCACTGGTGGGTGAGCGGGTGGGATGGGTGGTCTTTTCTATGTCGAAGCCCATCCCTGCGTCAACGCTGCAGCCATGCATACTCTAGCTCTCTGAACCTGTTGGGTGGCCTCCCTGTTTGTCGTCTTGGATGGAGGGTGGTTGGCAGAGATCATGATTGCAACACAATATTAGTAAGTACGGCGCACATGAGAGGCGGATCTGTTCAGTTTATTTACCGAAATAGAGTGAGGTCGAACAGAATGTATACAGCTGAGCAGGATCAAATTTCGTTCATTAAATTATTTCTTTATTGCTGTGGTGTAATACTATATGAGCTGCGACCGTGGCAGGTCGAGCAGGGCCAGCTGAGCTGATTATCATTTACAGAAGAACCTACTAAAGCGTACAACGTTAGTTTTCCGTTATTGCTTTCAGCGGGGGACGCAATTCTTTAGGTATGAAAAATGCAGTTGTCAGATAGAATGCCCTGTCACAGGCGGTGGTCATCAAGGTATATAAATATGTTGACCGTCGTGATAATAAATGTAAATCATCATATAGGGTAGTGTTCGCCGGGTGTAGGGAAAAGGGATTGGATTTCTGTGTAACTCACCATTTATGTTATTAGTACGCTTTATACCATTCTTGTGACCTGCATCTATGTCATCCAATTAGTCTCTGTTGAAACTGAATAGCATGACGATAGGTGATATTTGAAGTCATTTCAGGTAAGGACAGTCTCGTCTTGGCCGATTGTAAACCGGCTTGGACATATGCTTGTCTTTGGTTGTGTCGGGATCATCATAAAGGGAGACAGCATCGGAGGACAAATATAACGTACTGTCGCAAAGAATGGCTAGGTTGGGTCACTTTCGGCTATCCTATTACTTGGTCAAGTCAATAATTTGCATTGCAAGGGTCACAAGCGTTGTTATATTGAAAACAGTGTCAGGAAAGCATGAATGGTATATAAAAAAAGGTTGTCTGCATCGAGAATTCGGATAAGACTCGTCATCTAGGTAATCATCATTCAAAGAGAAAAAAAGGCACAGAAAAAAAAAAAGCTAACCTTTTTATTGGAATAGGTGTGAGTTCATGCTACAGTCTAAACTAACAAGGTTAGCAGGCGCAACCAATGGCCTAATGAGACATGGGAGGCGATATGGAAGCAGATCAGTGGGCGAGGTTTTCTAGGCCTGCCACAAAGAGGCATGTCCATCAAGACCGGTCGTTTGTAAACGCCGTCGGAGCCCAGTGCCAATTCATCATGAGAATGATTGTGTCGCCGAGATGGTAATGATGAAAGTGGGCGCTGCTTACTCAGAAGGTCTGGCTGGCCTATGCTATATTCAGTAAGTTAGCAACAGTCTAAACAATGAATATTGCGTGCTAATACAGGAGGTATAGTCATGTCATATCAGATTCAGCCATTTGTTCTCGTCGACGATCCGAAGATCTCAGTCGGTAATTTCCAGCGTATATATTTACGAAAAAATCATCATAGAATGAAGGGTAGGGGGCGGTGGGGATTGAAAGTGCCAACCAACACGTACCATAACATAGACCACAAGAACAGACGCGTTCCAAATGTACATAGAGACAGTTGCTAGACTCTATCCCTAGACAGCGAGTCAGTAAATTGGCTCAGGCCAAGCAAAGAAACGACAAAATTGCAATCGAGACCCAAAAATATTCCACACGAGGATCAGACTGACGTGTACAAAGAGTTTCATTCCCATTGGGTCAAAGACTCTAGTTTGCGGTTATACAAATCATCACAGGATGTGTGGAATAGTCGAGGGCTGAGGGAGGTCGGAGAGAGAGATTGAGCTTACCATTCGCAACGCGTCCAGCATGTTGGCTATCAAGAAGAGCTGGTAGCTCGATGTATCATCACATATCAGGTTAGTTATCGACAGTTGACTGCCATCATGCATCAATTGAGCATACAAGAGCAAAAAGAAGAGCTCAAGGCTTGAAGCTGTGATGACTTGAGAGAAGCAGAAAAAAATCTGCAGCCAAAAAATCTGCTTTTTCTATGGTGTGAATGCCAAGGCGCCTTTCCTATATAGGCTAAGTCAGGGCTCGTGACCAAACGACAGCCGCAAGGAACATCGACAACGATCAACAACGGCGCTTCAAACCACAACAGCTGGCAACATATCTCAAGCAGGATCATGGCTGCTGCTTAGCTTCAACGTGGCATGCGATGAGACGGCCCTCTTGGATGTGACTTTGTCCGACTCTACCATGTAACATCCGACGATAAAGCCCGGTCAAGAATGGTCCATGACTACTTATTCATTGGGCTAGCAGGCTGGCGACCTAGAGACAACCCCGGCCATGCCCCGGGGAGAACTAATCATGCCACGACAAAGTCGATCGCCCGTTCGGGGGCGGGTAACCGTACTATGTACGATGGATGGCTGGTTAGTCTGGACGGAAACAGCTTCATGGCATCGGCCTGGGACTATATTTGAGTTTGGACAAGGACTCAGGTGCGGTCTGGATGGTCAGGCATATATGACCAATGGCACTGCTAACCCTTTTCAACCGCCCGCGTCCAGTGGGGTTTTACGGTCGAGATGGACTTCAATTCGATATCACACGCCATGTTCCTTCCCCAGGTTTCGGTTCTCGGGTGGAATTAATAACGGTTGACACAAAGAACGGCAAGAACTTCTGTTCAGAGAACTCCATATTAATCCAGATATTACGTACCAGGCCTCTCTTCATCTCCCCTTGACACAAATATACCGCCAGACCAGACAAAAAAACAGACAAAAGAAAGAAGTTGGTGTCAAACCGCGGAGCAGATCGGGACTTTGCCGCGAAAAAATCCCGGGTTGGCCAGTCCACCCCCACCTCGTGACATCTGACTAAGCCCAGAACGGCTTAGCGCGGGGTTCTTGGAATTTGTTGGGCTTTTTTTGTCTTACGTCAGACAGACTCGGCCGGCTGTCCACGGTGGAACTTCTGACGTTTCTTTCTTTCTCTCCTCGGCTGGAACTTTTTTTATATATCTCTCCCGCGTGACAGAAAAGCTTTGTTCCGCGTTCTTTTTTTCCTCTCTTCTCCTTTTCTATCATCACTTCTGTCTTCCAGGCTTATATCCCTAATACCTTTTAATCATAACTCTCACATCCATCAATTCATCCTATATACACTCCTAAAATGGCAGACGGCAACGGATCACCACCTGTCGGACAGGAACAGATCAATACCAACATCATCACCCTAACCCGATTTTTAACAGAAGAACAGACTAAACACCCAGAAGCAACCGGTGACTTCACGTATGTCATTCTTTTTTCACTATTCATACACTCCTAACTAGATTGCATAAACTGATACAATTCATAGATTGCTGTGCCATGCTCTCCAATTTGCATTTAAATCAATTGCGTACTATATCCGCCGTGCAACCCTAATCAATTTGACTGGTCTTGCTGGTTCTTCAAACACCACTGGTGATGACCAGAAAAAACTTGATGTTATCGGAAACGACCTCTTCATTGCTGCGATGCGAGGATCTGGAAAATGCCGAATACTAGTTTCTGAAGAAGAGGAGGAAGCAATTATATTCGACGAGTACCCCAACGCACGCTACGCTGTCGTCTGTGACCCTATTGACGGCTCTTCCAATCTAGACGCAGGTGTCTCTGTCGGCACCATCTTTGGAGTATATATGCTTCCCGAAGACCTCATCGGTAAACCTGCTACCGCCAAGGATATTCTCCGACCAGGAACCGAAATGGTTGCCTCTGGTTTCACTATGTATGGTGCTTCCGCCCAACTCGTCATCACTATGCGAAACGGCTCCGTGAACGGTTTCACCCTCGATAACGCTCTCGGTGAATTCATCCTTACACACCCCGACATGCGCATTCCCAAACAGAGAGCCATTTACAGTGTGAACGAGGGTAACTCCTCGTACTGGGATGAATGGGTAAACGCATACTTCCACGACCTTAAATTCCCAAAGAGCGGCAAGCCATACAGCTCTCGATATATCGGAAGTATGGTTGCCGATGCCTACCGAACATTGTTGTATGGCGGCGTTTTCGCCTACCCAGCCGACTCCAAGAGTCCCAAGGGCAAATTGCGTATCTTGTACGAATGTGCCCCTATGGCGTTGGTGTTTGAGAACGCTGGTGGCCAAGCTGTCAGCTCAAAGATGGAGCGACTCCTGGGCGTTGAGCCAGAGCATATCCACGACCGAAGTGGAGTCTTCCTTGGAAGCTATGATGAAGTTCAGAAGGTCATCGACACCCACAAACAATTTTCGAAATAAGCCAGGAGATATGAATAATGCGCAGCAGCTACTCTTTTTTATGACTCGTTGTTTCTCCCTTGGCTTGGGCTCGTTCAATGTATGGTGCAAATACCATCAGTCTGCGATTTAAGTAGAGCGAACCGACCACTTTTGTTTTTCAAAGGCCAGCATGTTTCAAAGACTGTATATATTAAATACTTGATCTCTTAGAGATGTTTCAATATTATGAAAATTAGATGCAAATAGCTAGAGCACGTGATAGACCAGCGGGATGACGTAATCGCGAGATTTATCCAAATTTCTATATTTAGCTTGTTCACGCTTTGAGAAGGAACAGCCGGGCTTGGCAAGAGTGTGCTTAGTCATTAATTCTAAAACCACATGACTATATCCATCACGTGCCTAGTCTGAAAGAGGAAAGTGACTTGAAGAGCAGCGAGGAATGAAAGTGATTAATATCATATTAAAGGATCGTGTCATGGAATATACAAAGCATATGACAACACTGATAGTATAAGCCTATGGATAAACGCCTCACCAGCAAAAGAACACCTGCACCATTGCCCTTATTCTTTTACACCCGACTTTTAGAGACCGAGAAAAAACGCCAAACTATATCCAAACTGTCGAGAACATGCTAATGTCAAATAAGATACTCCGGTAAAATAGGCGAAGGAAAGTCGATAATGTTGCTTGGGATGGATGGATGAATGAGATGGGGAGAGAAATCATGTCATTTCATATCCGTCTATCGAGTGCTGTGTGAGGGATCATGGGTCGTGTCTCTGCAAGGTCGGGCGAGAGGCTATTTGATCGATAGCTCTGCTGTCGTAGCGCCCGGCCCTGTTGAGACGGGAGGAGATGTTCTGGTGGTCGCTGAGGTCTGAACGGAGGTAGAACGGGTGGTTGAGAAGGGAGTGGTTTGTATACGGTTGCAGAAGCTGGAGGAGCTGGAGATCTGATGGCTGTTTTAGAGGAGTTACACGTTAGTCGGCTGTGGTGATTTGATATATGGATTGGATATAATTCTGAGTGGTGAATACCTTTCTCCTCGTCTGGTTCAGCATCTCTTTCTCTGTCTTTGACGTATCGGACGACGAATATTCGGTATATCACGTACAGCGTGGCGAGGAGTACCACGAACCCCAGCACTTCGGCCGTTATCACGATGGCCTTTGTGGAATTGGATATGCACGCCATGAGGAGGAGATGTAGGTAAGAGAGGGAGAAGCGTGGTTGTCTTGATCTCGTATATACGCTGCGACTGGGGTAGTTGTTGTGGAGGAAACAAATTCACGACATTAACATCTTTTATTCAACTTGTCATCTCGAAAGTTGGAGATTAATTGAAATCCTCCAGTCTGGTCTGCAGAGTAAATAGGCCTATATTTTATATCTCTGTCTTCCGTCTATACGGTCCCTTGCCCTGCATCGAGGGGCAGTTCATGCAGCTATCATAGCCTACCAATATTAACAGACCGAGTCAAGCCACCCGCGAACCAAGCCCGAGATTGGCATGCATTCCTTCAGGGATTAACTGCGCTTCACGAAGGCGTTTCTCAACCAGGATTCCCTCTTATTCCATACAGTTTTCCTCTGTGATCGACAATACATCCCTCGTCTTCTACTATTTTTACCCTCTTGGCTCACTTGAGCATAGCCTCTATTCCTCGAACTAACAAACCCTCCGCAGTTTATCCTGCCTTTTATTTTATCTTATTTTATTTTATCTTGATTTGAACATCCATAGCTTCCACGCGATTTGTGTCACCAAACACTCTTCTATCCCGCCTGGGAAATGCGCTGGGTGTTCTGCCGCCGCCGCGATATCCATCCACAGCACGCAGTGAACACTGGGCTATCAACTTCTCCCTCGAACGCGATGTGGTCGGGAGGATTTTAAATGGAGTTGAATGTTTATTAAGTATCGTCTTATACTCGTATTCACCCTTTTGTTTCCGGCAAATTCGCCTAGCGCAGCCTGAGCGACTTTCATATACATCAACGATAGGCTGCCTCTCGATCGTCGTGTTTATCGGAGCTGGCTCTATCAACGAGGCTCGTAAGAGTGACGTTTCATTCAGCTACTGTATTCCTGTTGCTCTCATCCACTCATGGTGTCGATGAAAATACAAGAAACAGGTTCAGGAAGGACAAGCAGAAAAAACCAATCTTGATTCACAAAATTAACTCCAACATATGTCTTTCTAATCCAGAGAGGTCCAACAGGCTCTCTTCGATGGATTCGTAACATCTATTCCAACATTTCTTCGCGCTCCTCCTCCCCTTCCAGCAAATCTTCTCGCTCGCCATCCTGATCCTCCGCTAGGTCCAAGCTCTCTTCGTCACTGTCATTATTACCTTCGTGGCTTGGCCCACCGGTCCAAAAAGGGCGATGTGATTGATGAGTCTCACTGTCAGAGGTATCTGAGGACTCTGATCCGATGGTCTTCATGAAAAATGGATGGTCAGCTCTGAGTGGACGGCCCTCGCAGATAAAACCCATCGGCGTGTGGCCGAAATCTTGTCCTTTTCGCGACACCGCAAGCCACTCTTGTAGAAAACTCAAGAACTGGATACTTAGGTCATGGCCTTTACTGTCGCCTTCATCTTCTGAATTCTTACCCTCTAGAGCGAGATAGTTCAGGATGCTTTGGTATTCTGAATAGTTAAAATAGAGGCGCCCAGAGAACAGTCCAAGCTCCAAAATGAGCCATGACGGGGTTTGTAGATGCCCGGGCAAGCTTGGAATAGTATAGTACTTGAGGTCGTTGAAATGTAGCATTCGCTTTGTCACTGGTGCTGCATATGTCAGTAGGTACGTTTTCGGGGATGTCGAACCGCGAAGCACGGGAACAAGCGCTTCAGCCTCCTCAGGGATAATGACAAGTGCGTTGTTGTTTTCAGGACTCCAGACAACCCAGTTCACGGGCCGCTAAAAGTTTTACATGGTTAGTCAAAGAAGTTGTAGGCTGTATAATGTACTCTCAGGGTCAGATTCTTAACTCACCAAAAAGCTGTCATTTGGATGAAGTTTTGGCTTGAGAACAACTGTTCTCGTGAATTCCGTTGAGACATAAAGGCGAAATTCGGGAGCGATTGCCTCCACGCCATGCTTTACACCGAGATCTGATTTGCGCAGGACTGTGATGGCCTGTTCATAAGCTGCAGAAGGCCAAACGAGCTCTCCGGTCTCAGCAAAATGCAAAATAGCGGGATTAAGACCTGGGAATTCAAGAGCCTTAAAATGGATCGGTCTCTGTGTTTCCCGTTCTTCCTCAACAACAACGGCCACCTCCTTTTCTTGTTCAACCTCCTCGAGGGCAAAGCTATTCGCAATCCCGTATGCAAGCGACTCTTCTCGTCGCAGGCTGAGCTCATTCATGAAGACTGAGAGGTTGGGGTTTCTCGAATCAAGCTCAATGGCACGCTTAGAACTAACAATGGGTTTGTAGAGCTCAATCAGCGTTCTATGCTCAGGCTGCTGAAGGACGCTGAGCACCTTTTCTTTATGCCTCGCGTCTCCAATAAAGTTAGGGTTTTCGCATGCTGCCTGAGTGCGTTGGCAAAAGTCCACGCCCTGAGCAAGATATAGCTGCTGAAGCTGCTCGTTATTGTTGCACGTTTGATTCAGGAGCCAATAAATAACATCGGAGGAGTCAAGATTGTTCTCGTGTCCATTGCCGCAAAGATCCAAGATACATTGATGCACCTCAGGCGCAGAGATGAAGGTAACCGACTGGGTAGACCCCAATTGCCGTAGCCTCATTGCAGCTAATTGCTGGTCAGCCGATTCTATAAAAGTACAGGAACGCAATACATACCTTGCACAGTCTGGTCCTTAGTTTGACCCATCCCGAGAGTTAAAGCTCCTCGAGCTTTGACCGGCAGTTTCAAGTCCGTACCCCTGGTATGCGCTTCGTCGATGTAGACGAGGCATTTATCAAAAGTATCTGCAAGTGGAGATCCTAGTAATGGAACATCCTGGCTGTTTCTATAATGTACCCAAGCCTTATTATCCTCACGAAAGTAGACAGCAGCCTGGGCCTCGTGGTCAGCTTCCAACCAAGCTTTTACCAAGGTCTTATTGTCCATCTCCAATATGTGCGCTCCAGCGTCAATTAGGATGCGAATCCCACTTTCTTTGAGATGGTGGAGTAAGTCATACTCCGAAAAACGCTTGCCGTTACGGTCAGCGGCAACTTCGTAATTGCGATTCCGTGGCTGGAGTAAATAGGTGAGCACCTCTGCGTTGGTATGAGATAGGGACGGGAGGTCATCTTGTCTTATTGTTAAAGGGAGCAAACTCTTGTTATCATTAGTCCCACTAAAGCCTGTAGTCAGTGTGCGTGACGCAGTTTGGGGGGCTTGAGGCATCTCGTGGTCAGGTGAGAATAGTGGTATATCCCAGCCTGAAGCCTGAAGCTTGATCTTGAATTGCCTCGCATAAAACGGGAAAACGAAGTGATTTAGGTAGTAGTTTGTCACTACCACACTGAAGCGTAGGTGCCGCCATATCTCCATTACCTGCCCATCGTCGTCGACATTCAGCACGTTCCAATGCCGTAAAGGCTCCGGGAGGGTTATTGAATCGTGAATCCACCGATCGTATTCCACGGATGGGTCGTCAGACCTCAAAACACGACTAAGAGCTTGCTGAAGTTGATTTTTCTGCAATCCGCCATAGTAAAAGGCGAGACATGTGAAAATTATCGAGACATCCGGATGACCCCATTCTGACCGATCGTCCGGGACACCTTTTGCGCGAAACGGGACGGCAACAGGCTCGCGATTTGGGTGAAGACCATATTGGACATTCCACCGCTTTTTCAGACACAATAACAATACATTATGAACAAAGAGACCTCTCAAAAGAAAGAGCTTTTTGACGACAGAAGGCTTATCGGAAAACACTGCGGCCAGTTTCCGAACCACTATCGGGTCGACTTTGCTTTCAGAAATGAACTCCTTCACCCAATGCCGCTCGACGGCTGTATACTGGTGCATTGGTAGAACTGACGTGTTTCCTTTGCAAATCTCGTCAACTAGTCGGGTGATAAGGGCTATCTCAGCATCTTTGCGAAGAAAATAAAATACAGGGAACCCCAGTTCTGTCCTCTTAACTGCTTCAATGCTGCAAGGGAGCTCGTCTCGAAGTTTCCACAAGTGAGTCTCAGCCAGAGTCAAAAGGGCTTGGGCTACCTCCCAGCGGATATGATGTCCATCAACATGAGCCAGGGAGCCACTTGGGTATATTAATTGCGTCTTAACGGCCAATGTAAAATCACATTCATCAAGAACATCACGAGACATCTTGTTGAGCCATGTCTGGACGTCTATCATGGATTCGGCTTCTGGAAGGCGGGAATCGGAGAGGCATTGGAGACCGCTCAACTTAAAAGAGAGAATATGTTCTGGGAGCGCCAGAATAATTCCGGATGCATTCAGCACTTCTTCATGGAGGGTACGGTAGGAGGTAATTGTTGACGGATCTATTCGAGTACCTCGTGAAAAGGCAATGTGCCTGATTTCACGCCCCAAAAGGCCGCCGAGCCTTGACTGTAGTATTTGCGCAGATTGTAATAGTAAAGCAGTTGGGACGGCGAGTCTTGTAAGTCTTTCTCTATTCGCTAGTACTGCAGCCACCATTGGCATAATACATGACGTTTTACCTAGATAGAATGGTTAAGAATGCTCCGGCATATATATGGTCGCAATGGCTTACCTTGACCCATATTCATTTGCAACACCGAGTTTGACCTTGAACTCGGAGAGATCATAGCGCGTGCAACGGTAACCTGATCGCTTCGAATAAGGATGTTTGCATCAATCTCTAGAAGAAGCCAATCAGGATAATCAGTAGGGCTCCAGTTGCAGTGACCCGTATTTTTCAGCTCCTCTTGTAATTTTCGATTATCCTTTTTGATTAGTGAAACCTTCATTCGTAGAAGACGCTGCAGTGTCGTTATTAATACCCCATAATTAAGAATGGTTTCCTTCATGCGTGGCCCGAATCGGCCTTCTGTAGTGGACCGTAATTGCTCAAGGAGCGCAGTAGGAGTAATGCAAGGCCAGAGATTGCTATCCCGAAGCCAACGGAATCCGGGGCTACCAACAGCGAACACGCCATGGATTGCTTCTATACTGTCATCTATGAGGTGGCGGACCCTATCAATCTCAGCTTTCAGGTCGCCCAGAGATACTTGGATATAATCAGGTACTGATAGGGTCTTTAGCTGCCTTAACGCCGAGAGGCTTTTCATCAAGTCGCCGCTATATTGCTTTCTTGATGGATTCTCAGTTGTTGCCAGCTTAGCTACGATTCCGCCAAGCTCGTTTAACTCGCGACTTGAATGTTGAGACTTCGGGGCGGCAGACGTTTCCACAGCCTGTAAATTGCTCAGGTCATCCTCGAATTTAGATGCGTTGACCGCCAAGGATAAGGCAGGCCCAGGTTTACATATCAAGTCCCGCTCAAGCGTTGGCAGGATTTCTCCACGGCGCAGAGGCAGAATTATTTCGGAAACTTGAGAGAAACTGGGTGGGAGAAATCCGCTTAGTTCTCCTCGGTGCATATCTAACACCTTCTGGACATCTTTAGTATGCTCGCAAAATTTAAAATTATAGAACAAACGTGACCATTCAAGGTTAATGCTGGTCATTGCCTGTTCTATGTCGAGCACCGTTAGGGTAATCCCTTCAGCTGATGGTTCTTCGCATGGCCACTGACATAGGAGGAAATCTGTAAATTCTCGGACTTCTTTTGCAACTAAATTTTCATGTTCTTGTTTCGCGGCTTTGATTTCCCTGGCATGCTTCACTGTCAGGGGCAGGTTGCTGGATAAGTGGGAGGGAAGCTCAAGTGGACGTCTGCAACCTTCAAGGAGCCTTGAGATTAAAGTAGCATTTGGTCGCTCATTTGGATGAAGGTGGACGAATGAAGGCGCTAATAGGGGTAGTTCTAGCGTTTTTAGTTCATCGAAAATTGAGAATGCCACTAGACTCTTTGCGATTTCGATATCGACATTTTCTCCGAACGCCATCACCCCGAGCTGAAATATTAGCTGGCTTGGGTTGCTATTTCGGCAGAAGTTGACCAATGCACCCCATTCAAGTCCAAAATTTATATCAAGCAGATTGCTCAAGGGGGCTGTCTCGAAAATTTGGGCATATCCTCCAATATTTTGGTATCGCGAAAGTTTCTGTATGAGCTTCTGGGTGGTGGGAACACAGGGTGGCTTATCGTGGATAAGCTGCACAATATGATAGACGTTGGCAACTCGCTTGGTAATTTGCAATTGATGGCGGGCGTTGTAGGTAGCATCCTCTGCTAGATTTTCGGCCCTGAAATTGCCAAGCCGTTCATAAAGACCGCGCCGGAAGCGACTTCTTTGTCGGAGGTGGGAATTGTCTGAGGGTAGAGTTAAGGGATTTCCTTTACGCCCTGAAAACTGGGAGAGGCGGTTTGATTTCATGAGCAGTTCTTCAACAACCTCGTAATAGCCATCATGCTGAATGGAAACGGTTAAATTAGGATTCCAGAAAACTGTTTGCTGTATACAAAGTTCCTTGGGATGGTACTCCCTTTTGGGTGTCAAGTTGGCCAGTTCAGCTAAATGGCACATATGATTCGGGTCAATAGCAGTCCAAGGTTGGCACAAGCCGGATCGCAAGCAATGCATCGCGGCCTCCGTGCCGGTTTGCCCAGTTAAGGGATCTGGCAAGACGAACGATGTAAGGGCGTGAAACAATGCCTTGCGGTATAGTAACATGGGCTCCGGTGGGCATTGGAGCCGGCCGAGAATATCGTCAACCACGTATTTACAATATCCCCCGCAGTTGGATGTCTGAATAGAAACATGGACATTATTCCGAGAATAGGCTATAGCCCCATGGGGAACTATGATACTGCGCTCCCTTCTGTTGCGCAGAACAATCATCCCCTCCAGACCGTACCAGGTGCCAGCATCCTGACGAGGGTCAATTTCTGATTGTAGCTGGCGCGACCAAAGTAAATTCCTGTCGTTAACCTCGAATCTCAGATCCAAACGCTTTAATTCAACGGTAAGGTTCCCCATTGCAGGCTGGTACAGCGTTACCTTAAACTTGTCTTCAAATCCCTTGAAAATATCTGCCGTTTGCTGAAATAGACGAGTATGAGGATCAACCAAAAGCACATTTTGGCGACGCGCTGTTCGTGCGTTAAGATCAAGCGACCAGTTACCTTTTGCCCTGCTCTTCCAAAGACGCCTCTGCGGCCTAATGTCCAACATGCCAGTTCTCAAGTTGAGCCAGTGAAAACAATCATGGACAAGCTGTTCCGGTAGATCTGGTTGCTCGCCGCTTTGAAACGTACTTCTCTCAATGTACTGAATCAAATCTCTACCCACGATAGCCCTTACCACCAGTTTTTTGTTACAGTAGCCGAGATGAATCTGATGTCCCTTCACATATACATCTAGTACGTATGTCATCCCGGCGAGACCAGAGGGGAATGTTCGAAGGTGTTGATTACCGAACAGCTGTTTTAGAACTTCGGAATTTCTGATTTCCGGGGGTAGCTTGCCCAAAGGTTTTCCATCTATGAACAAATGACCTTCGAAAAGATGGTATTGGACGCATTGCTCTGAGGAATATTCTGTCCCTGAGGCTACAGAAGTCACCCAGCCATCATGGTTACCAGACAGAAGGCACCAGGGAGAGTACTTCCTTGGCGCGTCATTTTCCTTGGGCCATACATCTTGAATTGCCGTCCCTAGACTGGCAGGATGACGATCAATAGATTGACGGATTATAGAACGCAGTCGGTATACCATCTTAGTATCTCTAACCAGCATCGCTCGTGCCGTCCCTGAAAGCTTTGCTGGGTCACCAACCATGTGCTCCTGGAAAGCTAAGGATGCACGGATAAATGAGCAGGCATCTTCTGCACTCAGGGCATCATCTTCCCCAGTAAAAATCGCGTAAGTTCTCCTACACAATAAGGAAGCTAAAAATGCATACCATGATGCTCTCTCAGCTGTATCCGCTTTAGTTTCATCACGGATTTCTAGCCTAAGTATCGCTATCCAACGGAGGGTAACCGACCGCATTCTGCGTAGAAGGTTCGCGGCTTCATCGCCCGCTTTCCCGTGTCCAAGTTCTGATATTCGAAGTGTAAGGGTTAAGAGCATGTCCATGCAATATATTTCACGGCAGTTGGGTGCAATGATATCCAGGGTTTGGCTAATCTGATTGGCCAGCTTCTTGCAGAAATTCTCATCCTGGAAGGTAAGGTGGATCAAGCGTAAGTTGTCTTCGTGTGCCGGCCCGGCTTGTAAGGCCAACTGGCCAAGAAGCAGCGCTGTTGCCTCGCTGCCCAAATTCAAATTCGAAGAGCCCAATTCAACGAGTATCTTTGGCCATCGAGTAGTTTTTCCAGAAAAAAGATTTTGAAAAGCAAGGAACTCATGGATGGTGAGTTGTTGTGGGCACTCGGGCTGGCTTGCAATAACCTCATAGGATGATGGACCGATGCCTGCAGGAGAAAAGATAGGAGACGAGCAAATAAAGCTAAAAGGGCTACTTGGCGGAATGGTAACAGTGCATCCAGGAGGGCACGTCAAAGGTTTCTTTAACTCTTTTGACCACACTTTATTGGAAACATCATAGTATGCGAAATGAAGGCCAAGGGGGAGGTCCACCTTTTTAAAGCCAACAGGCAGGCGAATATCTTTAAAATGGGTTGCTAAGAACGATTTTGTTGTTGAAGCTAAAACGAACGTCGTGTCACACGAGTTCATATATGGGCGGAGCTGTGAATATTCGCGGAGAAGCATTTTGGGTGGCCGTGACACTCCTGTAGGATGCTCCAGTACGAAATTTTTTATAATTCTCCAACATACGTCACGATACAATGCAAAAGCCTTCGGCAAGTTGAGCTCAAACACGATCGCCTTCCTCTGAGCTATAGCGTCGACTGTTGCGTTGTTTGGAAGAAACGCCTCGTATGTGGATATACGAAGCCT
Source organism: Arthroderma sp. MBC 929 (assembly GCA_030789285.1). Classification (NCBI taxonomy): domain Eukaryota; kingdom Fungi; phylum Ascomycota; class Eurotiomycetes; order Onygenales; family Arthrodermataceae; genus Arthroderma; species Arthroderma sp. MBC 929. The sequence continues at coordinate 341,219 of JARJUX010000027.1, read as the reverse complement.
CCTGCGGCTTCTTATGAGATAGCATCGCTTACAACCTCGGATGTCATGAGAGCCATCAGGATTTCGTTTTTCGGTGCAGAAAGTACGTTGAATTTCCTGGCTTTTGTCATCGTACGTTTTTGTCTTTGTTTTCCATTCAGCCTGCTTTGCATCCCGGGCATTATCGGAATCCTGCTGAATACGATCATGATTCTTATGAATGTTCGAATCTTCATTTAGATGATCGTAAAACCTTGCTGCAAAGCATACATCTGACGGATCCGTAAATATGGTCATGCCTGGAGGCGCAGCAGCGCATCGTTTGGTCAGGTATGCCTGAACTTCTTGTAGCAGGCACATATCCCGCCTCTGGGGCAGCTGTAGAGAATCCAACAACTCCGGCGAGAACCCAGGATGATATTCTTTCAACAATGGGAAGGCGCGCAATGCATATAAATCCATCGACATCCAGAGGGCAAAGACCTTTAGAATCATTCCGCTCTTTTCCACGGGGCTAGAATCATACGCACAGCCGACATCATCCATATAGCCCGCGATCCTGTTAGCGATTCTGATAACGCTTCCCTCTGGTGTTGTTACCCCAGCCAGCAATGCTGAGGTACCAGTATCGATACTAGTTTCCAGAGCGGCTAGTGAGTTATATCGCTGGAAAAAACTTCTCTGCGACTGGATGGTGGATGTGACAGCATCGTTGGTTAAAACACTAGAATAGGAGCTTTGAAGATCAAACCTGCTCCTTGGGCGTATTGACTGGTCGAGGGTGGCCTTCATCACCGGATAACTGTGTGGGAGACTGAGGTGCAGATCGCTCCATGCCGCACGTTGTGGAAGTTTTGGAATTCGCCGGCGTACTCTGTTCTTGAAGTCGCTCCAAACCGAGTTGATATGCTTTACCGCGTGTCGGATTGATTGTGTTAAGAAGAGCTCAGTCGCAGTGAACATTGTATGGTAAGCTTCAGCAAGAGAACCGGAAGATTCTACTTTCTCAACTTCGAGCTTCGTTAAGCGACGGCAGAGCTTTGCCTTCAGATAAGCAATCTGCTCAGGACTAAGTCGGGAGGTCGAGTCAACAAGGAGGCCGGCGAGAGCCATCGCCATCAAGAATTTATACTGAACTCTGCCTCGTTCGCTGCCGAGATGATTGTATAGCATACGCTGTAGAGACACACGTAGAACAAGCCAGAATGGAGATCTACGCCATGGCACCGCTGAGTCCTCCCAATGAATGTCGTCCCTCACACGTTTGCGAATTTTCGGCAATTCTGCGCGACAACCAACCGCTGAGAGTAGTGCCATAAGCATTTGGGTAATAAGCGTCGGATCTACGGTCTCGCGGGATTCCAAAATAGATGCCCCAGCCTTTGTGGTATGTGCAGCGAATTGTTTGACAGCTTCAAGGCTTGCCTGGTCTAGAAATGAGACAAGGTTGCGTTGAAAATCATCGTCCGAGAACTTGTCCATGGGAACCAAAACAGAACTGCCAGGGAAGTCCCATATTAGCGCGTTTGTTGATTTCAAGACGCTCTCTCCCAAAGGAGACGCCTCGAATGCCTCGAAAATGATACCATCGTTTCCGTTACTAAGCAGTAATGATGTTTATGGTTAGTTTCGGAAACATCGAATAGAAAGCCATATCAACACTTGGGCGTGACTTACTCTCTGTTGAACCGGACGATAATCGCTGCATTTTGCTCTGCCATGTGCAGAATCAAAGACTTATCATCACCAGACTGCAGGGATTTCAATGCCTCCAACAGTCGAGATTTCTCTAGAATTCCGCCACTGTTTAACTCCCGGCACGCTTCAAGAGATTTCCGAATATAGTTCCAGGTCTCACTGTACTCGACTCCCAGTGAGTTTCCTAGAGTATTAGCTGCATCGATCAAACGATTCACGAGTTGCTTCTCAACAGTCGCTACATCAGGATCACATTTCCCTGGAAGCTTTGGAGGCAGAGCGATATGGTTGTAGACCAATTCTATTGGCGATGGTGACGATGGAGGCATCTCGTAATAAAGTCGATAGCCCAGGGAGGTAGAAACAGAGATGTTTAGTATCAAGAGCAAGAACCACGAACAGCAGAAGTACAAGATACAGATATGAAGCAAAATGGATCAAATTTCTCAAAAACTGGCAGGAGGCAAAGAAATATTGAAGAGGAGAGCGAGAAGGTGTCGCTGGTATATGGACGCAGACAGCTCGTTGATATCCATGTGGAATGATATGACGCGCCCATTTACGCGAGGTGTGGGAAGCAACAGGAACATTCCACTGACATGGCAGCCGAGCATTCTGCCTAGCGGCGTATCAAACAAAGGGGCCGGAGAAGTGTTATCGGCATGATCCCTTTCCATCCTGGCTCCCTGGCTGGCGGGAGCCATAAGCAAGGCATTGTGGCACAGCGAGCTGTGCCGTAGATTGGGACGCCATATATTGCGGCGTTGTAGATTGGGACAAGGCTGAAAACCTCATCCCCGCACTTTCTGACATGTCCACCTGCCGTTTGTCGAGCCTCTAGGTATGTGTAGACGAAATATCCAATCAACCAGTTTTAATTGTCTATTGAGATGTTGGTTGATGTTGGGATAAGTACCGGTTATCACGTGATAGGATCTCCTCTCAGCGCTTCAAGCCCTCTCCGCATCATCTCCTTTGAACCCACTTAGCATTGCTATTATGAGCTAGATGACGGGATCCAAAGGCTGCCTTAAAGGCCAAAGAATCAGTGGCAGTTCTACATCAGTCAAAAAAGAGCCCAGTTCCTAATATGCATCTCTCCTTATGATGGGATACGCAGCTTGGTTGCATTGTAGCATCAGTATACCCGAATCACTGAGTTCGACTTTTTGATATATTTGTATTTATTCAAAGATACCCAAGCTAAATGCCTTTGCCTGCCTACTTAAGTGACTTGTACAATGTGAACACGCGTGTTTCCTCGCTCTCCTGGTTTATATTGCCAACCACCCTCTTCCCCAGCTCCGTGCTCGTTGCCGCCTGGTCTGCATTTGATGTAAGGAACTCCGTATCTTCCACCTCATACAAGGCCAAATAAGCCGGCACAGCACCGCCCTGCGAATTCGAAGAATGTTTCGGGCCCTCCTTAAGTTTCCACCTCGACACCCGTCGAAATTGCGGCGCTCTCGAAACCACCGGAATCTGCTGTTCATTGTACCATCTGTTGAACTCTTCATCCGTAAGGTCGCCCGTAGGTTCCATTCCGACTGCAATTAGCACGTTACCCTTTGTGCGTTTAGATGTAGAGCCCCCCCCATGACCTTGTGCCTCCGTGGTTGATATATGTTCATACACCCTCCTTTCCAGCACCCCAATGCGCTTTAATATATTCTTCTCAAGTGCGCTGGAGTTTTCCCAGAGCCTAGTGTAAGATGGTGAGGCGAGGACGCTGGTGTTTTCAATTTCGTACGCGGCAAGCCATTCTGGCTTCTTTGCATCGGCCTGGACGTAGCGGGCTCCGGTCAAGAATTCGGGTAGCGCGACGCGACTGGGGGCATGGTCGTTATCGTACCAGTCATTGAATTCTTCTTCTGTGACGTTGGGCCCTGGTGAGGCTAGAACGAAAAGAAGCGCCTTAGGTAGAGACTCGGAGGCTGCCATGACTTTTTTTAAAGAGATGATGAATAGAAACCAATCCAATTATAGTTCCGAAATTAATACTACTCGTTCCCAAGCGGCCTGGGCCACTGGTGCTCTATTTATATAACTTCTAGTCTCTGTGCTTGGGGAAAACGTGGAGATATGAAGCCGGCGGGGATGCGGCCTATTACCCCAAGTATGAATTTCGCCGAAGAAGATACCGAAGTGCCGAGTTAGAGAATGTCCAACCAAAGCCCGTGTTGACTCTGCCTAGGTAACATCTAGGACTGAGAGTTGTTTTTAGGCAAACTATGGAAATATAGTGCATGTTCCTTTTCGTATATTGCTGCATATGCACAGAAGGGGGTTACTTTGGGGAGGGAGGAAAGAGGAACAGACACCGAATGTACTGTGTAATGAACAAATTTATTCGGTTTATCCAAGGTCGGAAACCCAATGACACGGTAATATCTATGCCGTAAGTAGAAGTACAATATGAAAAGAGAATTTAACGAAAGCCGAAATATAGAATTATATAGCTGTTCGAATCAACGCAAAAAACGGTTAATCCACTGGATCCTCTTCTAACAGAGCCTTGAAACTGAATGGCGTAAACATCGCTCCGTCTCCTGTGAAATGTTTACTCATAGCTTCGACCCAGTGCAACCTGAGGGAATGCAGCATAGCACTGGTTCCTTCCATGAGACAGAGAATGAATACAGTGAGGGTAAACCACATGTAGAAGGTAATAACAATCATGACCACCCTAACTCCATTTGAGGCTTGGCTGAATGCACCACCAATGGTCATTGTCCACAAAACAGTTGAAAGTTGCTGATGGGCGAGGGATAGAGCCCATAATCGAAGGTAAGAAGCGGTGTGAGAGACACAATTAAGGCAGAATTCTAAGAAAATACAAGTTAGCACCGCGGATGAATGGTATTTCTGTAACGGAAAGTTAGGGTCCTTACCGATCGTGTGGATTGTCTGATGAATCATCTCTTCGGAGAACTCGAATTCTTCATGTTCTTCCTCAGCCACATCCTGGGAAACCATGCCAATGCCTTCACCCTCGCTAGCCATACTATCTCGTTGTCCATCGAAGGAGATATGTGTATCTCGCTCATGGTCGTCGTCAATTGCGCTGACGTGAGACCTTTCTCCTAGTCCTCTATAACCCAAGGCTCGTGCTTTGTTGTGTTCGTAGCGCAAGTAGCATGGTTTCAGGAACAACAAGATAGGTACCTGTACAAGAGCGACAAGGAGAAGGATAACCTGGACTACTCCCTGGCCTTTGTAAAGCTGCTCGTCCACTTTCCCAGGCTGCAGGAACATGAAAATTAACATGTTCAAGAGACTGGGTGGGGATCTACCAACTTCGGCCCAGTTGATGGTCCACTTGTAAATAATGGTGAAGACCAAATATCCAAAAATGGATTGGAAAAATATCATTCCTGGAATAAAATTTCCCCAAATTTCGATAGGCTTCTTGAAGTACCGCCCATTAACATAGGACAAGCACAAGGAGTATGTCATCTAGGATAAGTTAGCAGAAGAATTGATAGTTGGGGTGTACGTGGAAGTCATACATGTGCCCAACCAAGTATGATACTCAGTTTCATTTTGTAGCTGTTGGTGAATAAAAGGTTATTGTCGGCGCCATGCCAGCCCCAGTCAAGGCCAAATGGGTACCGGTAGGAGTCCTTAAGCGAAGCCGTGACAGTGTGGCCTTCTTGAAAATCTGTGGGCCACTCCCACGCGCTCGAAAAGAGATCCATCGACTTGGAGAAGATGTCATTGTAGATGAGACCAGTGTACATAGCGAATATGCCCATCATGAGCATAATATAGCGACCGTAAAAGGCCATGGCCATCAGTTCATCCAGTTTTGATTTTAGCAATTTCTTCTCGAAAAATATCATGGTAAGGGCCGCTAGTGTCATAAGCAAGGCATGGCCAAAGTCACCAAACATGACGGCGAAGAAGAATGGGAAGGTCACGATTGTCGGTAAGCCCGGGTTTACTTCTTGGTACTTTGGAGTGCTATAGGCATTCACGATCGTTTGGAAGCCTTCGGTAAATTTGTTCGTTTTGACATATGTTGGCGGAGTTTTATTCGTCCGGACTTGGTTGATAATGGTCGGGACTGAAAGGCCGGCCCGGTCATTCACATCCTGCAGAGTAGCTTTGATCAAGCCAAGGGAATTGGTTGGGCACCAGGCTTCCGCAATCAAAGTCTTCCTTGCTTGGTCATATGAAAACTTGTTGAGGGTGTGGTAGACGGACTTCTCCTTCTTCACAATAATCATCCATGCGGCAAGAGATCGAGCGATTTGGGATAGCTCAGCGTCCAAGGTGTTCTTGGTGTTATGCAAAACGTTGCCAACATCGCTCAGGTTAGTATTGACCTCATGGACCTGGTCCCTTCGGAGCTCGCTATTTTCGTCCACGCCGTATAGGTTTGCTCCCAGGGACTCAGAAATTTTTCGAATTTTTGAAATGATCTCCTTTCCGTGAGCGAAGATGACGAAAACGTTCTTGTAGATTTCTTCGTTGTTGGAAGGATCTATAATCGGCTCCGGGATTTCAGATTGGTTCATGTACAAGTTGCCACGGAGGGTACGCCACAAAATTCGCTCGAAAGCCCCAGTCCGGTCTCTTGGAATGACACCAGCAACAAAGCCAATGTCCATAACGGCAAAGGCCTGTGGATGTTGAGCATCTCCATTCTGTGCCCTCGATGGTTGCTGTTCAACGTCCCGAAGGAGTGGGGCTTCGTCATTATCGAAGGATTGCCGGATTTCGTCAGTGTGTCCATGGGCCTGCAGTAGTTAGAATTATATTCTCCGGTTTCGACCTATAATGAAGAGCAGAACAAAAGAAACGTACCCGGTCGAAAAAGCCACCCGCCTCTCTCAAGACCCACCGTCGTTCTATGAGCTCAACCTCACGCTTCTTCAGCACTTCGTAACTCTCGTTCAAGGAAGATATACGATGTTCGAGGCTTTCGCTTCGTTCAGCCAGCTCGTCGATTTCGGAGGCCATAGGAGCGGCGAGTGTATCCGAGAATTCAAGGGATGATCGCATCGAGATTCCCGCCTTCTCCATTTGCGCATGAAAATACCCTAGTTTCAAGGTAATGGTATTAGTCGAGTTGCCCCTAATACCAGTTATTGAGCATTGGACATACGTAGCTGCCTCTCGACATTGTCAAGCCTTCGAATTTCGCTCGTAAACGTACGTTGGAATGCCGTTGTTTCTGCGTTTAGCTAGTAAGGCAAGGGTGTCAACATCTACCTCACCACATAGAACACGCGTCAACTCCAAGGTCTAAAAACTCACATCTCTAAACTGCACAAGGCCTAGTTCTCCAAGAGCGCTGACGACTTCCCGGCCGATTTCATTGGCAATATAGAGCTGGGTCAGGCTCACATCCGCTGAGCGGAAGAGCGTATCCTGGGAGGGAGCCATCCTGTCGACAACGGAGGCCCCTTCGGCCTAAGGGGGTCTTTGACGGAGAAAGAATAAAGGAGTAGCAAATAAAGGATCTTAATAACCACCACAAGTAGCAAGAGATAGGAATGAGTCCAGCGAGCGGACACCTATTCTATCGCTGGGTTGGAGCTTGAGGTTCCCTTCTGAACTCGAGACGGCGTACTTGCGCTGCCGCTGCATCCACGTGACTCCAGTACTGTGATTATGTAATGCGCCCCTTGAGGATCCACTTGGGAATGACAGAAACAACGAGCTTCACACGACGTCGACAAGGGGCAAGGAAGCGGCGGCACATGCAGCATTACTATATCTCACACCCTGACTCACCATGAGGGGTAGCATTGATGCTGCTGAAATTCTTGGAGTGAAAAAATATATATACAGCCCTGATCACCCCTCTCGTATCTAGGATTCCATCTATCACTGAATCGCTGAAACTAAAAGCAGAAAACAATGTCTGTGTTAAGTGTATCCAAGTCAGAAACTCATTCCTTCTCCAAATCTATCGTCCCCAGCATTACATTAATTCAACACCTGGGGGTCGAAGGAGATGCACACGCCGGAGCCACCGTCCAGCACCTCTCCAGAAAGCACATAAAACCCCCTCCCCCGAACCTGCGGCAAGTCCACCTTATTCAATCAGAGATACTTGACGAAGTCAGCGAGCCTAGCAGCGAAGAGCCACTTAAACCAGGTGACTTGGGCGAAAACGTCTCAACTACCGGAATTGACCTCTTAAACCTTTCCAAAGGAACCAGGCTTCGTTTTGTTGACGGTGAAAACGCCACCTCTGACACCGCTGTGATTACCATCACGGGGTTAAGAAATCCTTGCCCCCAGATTGATAAATTTCGGAAAGGCCTAAAGGAGAAGTTTGTTATTAGAGATTCAGCTCGTGCTATTATCGGTCGTAAGGCTGGGGTTATGGCGACTGTTGACGTAGGGGGTGAAATCAAGCCTGGCATGAGGATTGTCGCCGAACAGCCAAGCGCCTATGAGAAGCTGGAATGCGTTTGATATTGGGTTTTGTGAGTCTTTATACAATGCGCAACTATTAGCTACTGAACACGCATGCTACGTATACATAAGGCGGTTATCATATTCCCCTAACCAACCAGGTGCTTTCATTCATTATGGGCTTCGTCAAGTGTATGCACCCCATCGCGCACTCTTCAGAAGCTACTAGCCGAGTTTGAATCAAACTTTTAGTCAAGAACCATTATTATTATGCCATCCCATTTAAGACATAATTATACAAAGCTTTATTTGTCCTCCAAATCTCGCGTTTCAAGTCATCTCACTTCTAACCATTGCCAGCGTCGTCACGTTATTTGGATGCGTTAAATTATACCCGCGTGCAGAAAATATTTTCGTAGAAGCAGCGCACGGAGCATGTTAGGCGAAGTAACTCTTCCAGAGCACTCCGGCCAAATCTTCAATTTGATCCGGTTGGAAAGCCTACGTTGTTGTTCATGTTAGCTTATGGTCACTTTGTTGTCATTGGAATATACATGTGTCTTACCTTCACATCGATATGCCATGTATCCTGTCGAGTCTTTTTAAATTCACTGATAATCGACTTCACACTCTGGCCAACAACACCAGGGTCGCCTCCAGCTTTTGTGCTAAGGGTAGTGAGCGCGCCAGGCATCCAGTCTGGCGGTGGGCTCATGTACGGGAAGGCTTGTATCAAGGCTCCCAGACCCAAAACAGCAGCGTGCCTTGTAATGACGAGCCGGCTATGTTCTGGTGTCGGAGTGCTCGCGCCGGTAGAGGTGGCGGATGAAAACCCAGATGTGATTATTCTCGGCTTCTTGGGTAGGGGATGCTCAATGAGGGACTTTGTGAATCGGTCAAGCAACTTCAGAACCATATCCGTCCTTAAGCCTAAAGGTGAGCATCGAATCATGCCTGACAAGGTGGCAGAGGCACCGGCTCGGACTTCATGCTGCGGGTCTCGCAGCATGCTTGCAACACATTCGAAGAGCTTTTCGCGGTCGGCAGGCGACAGGAGGAAAAGTCGACGGAAATATATAATCTGCATGTTAATCATAACCCGTAGACGCTGGTGCCACGACGAAGAAGTGCGCCCGATCTTGATCAGAGTATCGACAAAGTCAGAATCTTCACCCATTGGGTGAGGTATGTTCGGCAGATGACGGAAGACGTGGTAAGCAAGAGACTGCAGCTCTGGGTCCTCTTTTACGTCCATCATATGTAAAAGCTGCTCAGTAAACAGATCTGGAAAGAATTGGAGAAGCTGCGTACACTCGAACGAGGAAAGTGTCGAGTCAAGCCACAGGAGTACGGTCTTGCTACCAGACGTATAAGAAGATGGTGTCTGTTGGCCCGGCAGCCTTTCATGTCGCCATTTTTCGATTCTGCCGAAAACCTCTTTAAGCATCGTAGAGAACTCCTCTGTGGGTTGGTAAGCACGCTTGCCAACGGATGATGTAGAGTTCTGGTCTAGAATCAACTGTGCGACATCTGGATACGATTCATGATATCTTGTTCGGTAAATTGAAGCAATGGTATGACCCATAGCTTCGCGGACGCCCTTATAAGGGTGGTCGAGGTGAGCAAGAAAGTCCTGGACAATAGGCTTATCCAACTGGAAGTGCCATCCAACGTCCAAAACACACTGATGGAGTAGGTTGATTTTGGAACTCTCCTTAAATGCGGCATTTGAGGACATATCCAAGCGGAAGCTTGCTAACCAGTCGACCAGTGGCCAAGAGCGTCGTGGATCATGGTATTGCAGAATCAAGTGCAGAAATTGTGTCCAATAGCCAGCATTCTCGGGGGTTAACCCATCAGAAAGTATCCGCTGCACGATTGGAAATGCATATTCCCAGACGACAGTACGTTTCTCCACAGTCGCGTCGGAAACAGAGCTCAAGATGCCTCCAAGAATTTCAGCAGTCGCCCGGTGCTGATGCTTGTCACTGCCGTCCTCAAAGACAATCTCCACTTCCTCTTTGACTTCTTCGAATGTCACTTTGGTGAGGCCATCGCGGAACATCAGCTGGAATATGTGTTGCAGCATTGTCGCATTTGTCATGCGGAATTTGTCCGCAGAGGCATCCCTAGGTTCTTGTTTCAAGTAGCCGAATAGTGTTGAGAGCCACTTTCTATCAACAAGGCTACCAATGTATTTACGTACGCTCCACTCGAAGTCATCGTACACAATATCCCGAGGGAGATTTGCCTTGTACCCTGGTAGATTCTTACTCCAAACAAGCCACCCCGGGTGGTCATGATCCACGTAGTATTCTGCCTCGGGCTTTGCAAAACCGGCTAGAAATGATTCTGTCCACCCTTTATCGTATCGATTTGTGGCAACATCAACCTTGGTAGCGAAAAAGTGATTCCCAAGAATATAGTCCTTGTAGTTGTGATTACAGACCGCCCTAACGTCGACTAAAGTAAAGAGAGCGATGAATGCCTGCAAATACATCCATCTTAATCCGGGGTGGGTATCGATAGTCCCAGATATAATAAGGCTGATCAAGTTTTCACTCGCAATGTGTTGGAAGCGCACCCCCATTCCAACAACAATTGCAGCTGTTCGGCTAGCCTTTTTCCAATGCGAAGCTCTGGCCAAATTCACTAATTCGTCCGAAAATTCGGCCTTTCTCTTTTCAATTGATATCCTCTTCTTTTGAATTGATTCGCGCTTCTTTAAAATTTGTTCAGATACGTCTTCAGAGGGTGCAATTGCTTGAATAATCTGCTGATCAAGAACAGCCATTCTCTCAAGCGGGCGCCCGTAATCTATAATTTGATATAACGCACTGTTGCAGATCTTTTGCACTGACGGCTTGTCAAAGGTGCTTGCTTCAATAAATGCTTTGATTAGTGTTGGAGTATGGCGCCAATGGCGGCCAAGCGTCTTCGCTAAACTGCCGAAAAGTAGGGAATAAAGTGCACCCTTTATACGTGGGGAGTCATTCTCCTTAATCGCCTTTTTCAAAGCATCAATTAATGGCGGGATAATGAGAAGACGGGAGCCCCAAACTGCCTTAAGTGCTGCCTCTCCAGCTACTTGAGCATTTCGCCGGATATCGGTGTATAGCGAGACGCTTGATTCTGTGAGATCAAGTAGAAGGTCTTCGTCTAGTTTCGAACGCTGTCGAGGCGAAGCATTATATCGGAGGCGTTGCAGATGGTATAGATACGCCCGGCGAACGAGCAGCGGGCGGGGGTAATCTTTCCTGATGCCGCTCATTTTGAACGGGTGGACGTCGGCTGCGTAGAGTCGGGTGACTCGATCTAATACATGGGCTGATCTCTCGATACCGACATCCACGAACCAGCAACGATATGCAGTGTACAATGACGAAAAGCAAGTGACGTCGTCTTCTTGCTTTTCCACCAAAAACCGATGGACGCCATGCAGAACCTTCCCTATTCTTTCTCGAATTTCATGAATTGAGATGTACAGCTGATCATCATCAGTTAATGGATAGCCCACCGGGTAGGCAAACGTAGGTCGTATCGTATTATCGTCTGAATTATCCAGCTCAGAATCCGGCTCGCCCTGTAGAGAAATTTCTTCACCTTCGTAGCCATTAGTTCCGGTCATAGCAGTGTCGTCATTTTGGTTCGTATTTTTCGGGTCGCAAGATTTTGAGGCCTTCTTGTTACTGAATAGCGCAGATATACCCGAAATCATCAACCTGAGAAGAACAATATTTCTTGTAACCTCATCGGACCAATCCTTCCCGCTACCATCGCGCTTGATGCTTGATGTTTCACTCGTCAACGATACTAGCTGCTCCAAGGCAGTCTCTGCTTGGGAACTGAACAATTCAACGGCGAACTCCAGCTCTTCCCTTTGTGGGATATGCCAGTTAACCGTGAGCGATTTCAGATCCTGCCTTTCACCCCACTGTTCAATATCAACACCTCGCTTATATACGCTAGGGGCGTACATAGAATAATCGACCACATTCGTGACGGTGAGGTTTAGCAGGAGGTGGTGGACGAAATTTGAAATATGGACGGTCGGAATACCCTTGCATTTCGTTTGCATATACAGAGCAATCTCGATCAGATCTTGCTTGTACTTCAGAACTGCTGAACCGACATGTACGACGCACATGCTCAGCATACTAACATTCCAAACAAGACCACGATCGCGAGGTAGAACATCACTTCCAGTTGTCCTTGTCGAAGCAGCACCGTTTTCATCAATCTCGACACGAATGGCGCGAGTTAAGAGGGGGATAAGCCGCTTTAAGGCTTTCTCCGGGTTAGCCTTACAGAGTGCATTGCATATGAAGGCCATTGCATCTCGTGCTTGGTGAATCACATGGTCAGAAATGAAATCAACAATCTTGTTCAATGCAAGATCGTAGAGTTCGGGGGATAGCGTGGACAAGAGCGGTAGGAAAGTTGCAGGCAATGTATTTAGTACATTCTCTTCAGGTGAGCCGCTGCGGAAGCGAGAAGCATCAGGAAGGTTCTCCAAAAGAGTGAAAACCCTTCCAAGGAATGAAATTAAAAACTCGGCAAATCCTGTAGTGGATGAGCGGAGTATTCTTTCCTCGTCCTCATCGGTCAAATCTCTGTCATAGTTAAGCTCAACAGATGCCCCCTCTTCTTCCATCCTCTCAAGTTCCCCTGTGACCCATTGCGTAGCAAGCATGTCACCATTCACATCTTCCCGCCCTCGCGTTAGATCCTCGAAAGGTATATTATAGCATACGGTTTGTATGAAGGCAAGGGAATGAAGTGATTTTTCAAGGTCATTGGCATCAATCCCGGGTAATGCTAATCCAAGCAGGGTGGTCATATGGCAGCGAAATCCTCTGGTTCGAGCCATGATCCGAGATAGCACTTGTAACGACCGCAACGACGAGGTAGTCCTGTGCACTTCAACCAGCCCCTGCATCGACGGGTAAATTCTTTGCAAAGCACCTGGCAGAATAAGGCTCGGCTCCAAATATGCCAAGCTCTGGAGTGTAGATAGTGAGTAATTCATAGCCGTGCCACTTTTTGCATATATGCCCATGAAAATCACGTCTCGCAGGCATAGAACGAAGCGGCGTTTTAAAGGCTCGTTTAGCCTTCGCTCTGGTGGGACTTCCATCTCGCCGTTTCTTTCACGGTTCCATCGCATCACGAAAAAGTCCGCCAGATAGTTGACGAGCTCCGAAAGGGTTCTCGTCCAGGCGCCGTAATTCGAGGGGTGAAAAAACGTTTCAACAGCCTGTATTAGTCCTTCCAACCGGCTAAGCAACGAATCCTCGCTCTCAAGGCAGGCCGGTGAGAGAGACATCACAACCAGTCGGGCAATGTTATGGGTAAAAGGATGGCTTCTACTATCCTTATCGAGCATTACACCCAAGCCGGAGGATATATCAACTATGGCGCTGTAAGAAGATGTTGCTTGCCCGACGGGGATTTCCAATAGCCTCAGAATTGCAGTAAAAATAAGCGAGGTTTGTTCAGATGTAAAGATGCCAAATTTGGAGAATGGTATATGTTTAGCAGGAAGGGAATCGCGAGCTAATCGCGAAAATAGGTCTATAAAATGGTTATCGAAGGTTTTGGATCGGTTTACCAAGGACCACAGGTGAAAACAGGTTGGCAGGTGGTGTTGAGGTAGCAAATCTGATCTATCAGCTGCTCCTGGAGCTGTAGGAAGGAATAGGTTTATGAGGCCAACTACTACGAAAGCGCCCTCAGCAAAGGATGTGGTAAAATGAGGTAGAAATTCTTCAAGCATCGCAGGGGCTTCATTGGGGTCAAAATAAAGTTGTGCAAAGGAGCATAATTTGATCAATGTTTTGATGTTGCGTTTGCTGCTTGATGAGTGGACAAGCTCCGATTCCGAGGGAAGTACGAATACTTTTATTTCTCTGAATAGTGTCCGCCAATCAAGCGTTATATCCTTGACAGGTCGAAGGTAGTGTTTACGCCTACTTGATGTGAGCGGATACGAACATGGTGAATGGACTGAACGATGCTTACTTAGTAAGAGACATAAACATGCTAGCAAACCTCTCGGAGACAGAAGTATCAATCCCAGGCGCAAGAGTAAGCTCATAATATAGCTTCACGAGTTTAGCCCGCTGTTCACGGGTTGGATCGAATTTCAGCGAGAGCCAAGAACGAAGCTCTCGAGTCCAGTGAACTGCCCCGGGATTGAAATCGCCCGCCTCGATTGCCATATATAAGTACTTTATTATCTCAGAAAAGTTTTGCTGCCGTTCATCTTCATTTTCGGTGTGGTAAGGAAGGTGCTTGAAATACGGATATGTTCGTGGCCTGCTCCGTGCCTTTTTGGATGGATCTTCAAGAAGTGCGCCATTGGCGTGGGCTGGCTCACCGCCTGGAGAGGTAGCACGCGATATTTCCTGGCCAGAAACCACCTGAGTTGCCAGAAGGTCCGGAAATCCGTCTCTTGAGTCCATGGTCGATTCTAAGAGCGGTGTGTGGCTGTCTAGAGTCAACAACAAAATTAATGGTACGATCTTCTTGGAAGGTGACGGACAAAGGGTGGGAAGGGGACAAACTAGTCGACCAGAAGCTCCTCCTCTAGGTCTCAAAGACGAGAGTGATCAGGTTTGTATTTGCTCGTCGGATAAGCTGAGCATGCTAGGATACCATCCCAGAAGGCAATGCAGTGCTATCTAAAGTATTGCAACCGGCGCAGCTATCACAACAGATACAGTGAGGACTTTGAAGCTATAAATCAAAGCAACCTCTTTTCAAACCTCAATAAAACAGTGTTATATCTCTTTGCAAGTGTACGTTGTTATTGGGACGACGTACTTCACGCGAGTGGTCCCAGTGGCACGTGCGCAAAATTGCCCGATGACATAATAGTTAGGCTCTCAACGCAGCCTCATGTTTTTAATCAGTTATTTTTGGAGGAACCGCATAGTTCACCATTATCTACATACTCAATACACCAAAAGCGAGCTCCAACTAATCAGCCAGGGGGCATGGCAGCTACCATGATGTCGATTGACCTCGACTTTCCTACATCTGCGCGGCATTTTGGCCCATGCTTAGGCAGAACTCGTTTACGCAATAGCTCAGCCTAGCAAGCCGGGGGTGGCGATCCACCTGTAAAGGGATGGTTCGGCTGACGCTTCATCGACCCATGGAACACTCTGTCCTCCTAATCCCTACAGGCGCCCGGCGCAACGGTGCAAGAACGCCTCGCACGGCAAGCTTGGCGCGACGCCTCATCTCGACTGCCTACCAGGCTGCCTCCGAAGTGCAAAAGGGTGACCATATATCCTTTGCTGTTCATCGGCTATCACGGATGACCGAAAAACAAAGTTTTGAAGTAATTAGAAATCCATTCAAAGACGTGCCATTAGATCAGGTTGGCTAGAGCCGTTGCTTATGCTGGTGGGAGAAAAGACGCAAACAAAGATGCCTGGATCATCCCATAGAGCATCACGCCTCGCAGAATTAAATTAGAACTCATCCACCCGGGCCGTGCTTGGCCACCCTTCGCTTCACCCTGCACAAACGAGACGAGATACCAATGCCACAATGGGTAGGCAGATGAGAGGCGGGTGATTATTTGCACATGGTAACTTGTGATCGCTAGCACAGCAAGAGCCGCCTGTGGCAAAGCAAGTCTGTTAAGGCATTCCTGGGTGAATTCATCACTTTGTTTCTCTTGCTTTCCCCCCTTATCCGGTGGGTTAGAAGAGCCGAAGCGGGTTAACTCCCAGCTTGAGCGCAGTATAACATATAGCATTGGAGCGGCCATACAGAATAATGGAAGGTTCGGAATCGTCCAATATCTGAGAAACCCAACGTTCCTGTATGAAGTTCTGAAATTAGTTCATTTGTATAATACGGTGTTTGACGATGCCATACCAATAGTGATCCTGAACCCAGCTATATATACTAGGAACCAACGATTCGCACCAGGGACGGGGACTATCAATCAGGCAATATTGTCTGTATGCAAGATATTGTGGTCCCGCCATCCCGAGAGCGACTAAACCACCACTCACACATACGATAACTAGACGACGGAGCGAATTCCATGAAAGGCCCTTTAGGAGGATATGCCAAGACCCAAGAACAGCTTCGTGGGCGAACAAGATTCCCCCCAAGATCCCATTACTCCGAATGGTGGTTGCAAGCGCGAAAAGGATACCGGACAAAATAAAACCAGCATCCCGCTCCTTGAGCTGCTCACGACGGTCATACTTCAAGCCACAAACAAACACGTAAAAAGCAGCAAAGTTAAGTAAAGCGAATGGCGCTTCGCCGTATGGAGCTGATAAAAACGCAGCAGCCGGACTGATGATGTAGAGAAGCGCAGACAGAGCAGGCAGAGATGCATTCCTCTCCCCTCCCTTGCCTCCAGTTCCAAAAACTTGTTTCGTCAACCCGTAGAGTACCAGCATGGATAGGTAATGACTAAGATGGGATATTAGGATCCCAGCCAGCGCAATATTAGGCACCGTTCGTACCATCTCTATAAAATGAAGTTAGACAAAACAAAAACAATGCCTGCGTAGACGTTGACACTAACTTGGCAAGACAGAACCTAACAGCGTGGTATATCCATAGCTAGAAGCCCACTCCTGCTCGTATCTATATCCCCGCTGAGCAACCTCAAGGAAATAAATCGAATCCCATCGGGATAATTTTCGCACAACTAGGGACAAGAGTGATTTGAGCGTAGCAGAGTGTTCACCCGAACCAGCAAGGAGAAATGTTGTCGAGGTGTCGTAGCCCGGGCCTGGACTGGCTAGCATTATTAACAGCAGAAATAACTTCCACAGCACCAGCCATCCGGTCAAGGCAAGAAGGGGGTGTGTATCCATCATCTGGTGCGGTCCCAACCAGCTGTAGGCTTGACGTCTGATTCTGTTCCCTTTGGTTGGCCAAGTGCTCAGCTCGATGCAGGCTTGGCTAGACGGCTTTCTCTGGCTTGGCATGACCACCTCCCTAAATTCGTCATATCAAATATTATTATTGTATGGAAAGATGTCAGGGTCGATATCAAAGGAAAGTGCCTATGCAGGATTATGATGGTGAGCAAGGCAGTTCCATGAGGTAGAAACCAGATCTATATCTATTCTTTTTTAAAACAAAGCCAGTCTATATTGGTGTTGAAACTAGTGATGAAATAGCAGTGAAATAGCAGCGCTCTCGCTCTCTTCTAGTCAAAGGAAAACAGGGCAGGATTCAGATACATAAGAGCTAAAAGTAGAAATGGAAATCTATCAAGAACAGGCAAGGGGGGGAAATCAAAAAACAAATACAGCCCATGTATTATAAGCCGCGCAACTCACACAGCAAAAGAGGTAGAACACCAGCGGAGCCGCGAATAACCAATTATATAACGCCCCATAGTTAGCGGGAAACATTATAATAACAAATAGAGCAAAATTGATCGTGCTGAGGGTACGTGTAACTGCACGGCTTGCCCTTACGCTCAAATGATCGCACAGACGTAGCTTGACATCCTCGATCAGTAATGCATATAGTATGAAGAGGGCGGAACACACAGTGGCATATATAGGAAACCACTTATGAACTTCCTTCGTTGGAATGACGAAAAGAAGTAAATCCTTATTTCGCCCCTGGCAGATGACGAGAATAGCTATAACGCTTGCAACGATGGTAATAAGGATGAGGAATACGAAGAGTCCGAACCAGGTGGGCTGTTCGTAATAGTCTCCAGCTTCATCCGGTTTGTCGTGGGGGGAATTAGATGCTGGAGTTTCCGACTCTTCTGGCTGTCTATCTTCCGATAAGGACGGTGCTGAAGCGTCTTCAAGCTCTGGGGTATCTAGAGGATCTGAGGCTTCGGAAGGCGTTGGACAGTCTAGTTCTACAGTTGTATTTTCAGATGATGTTCGGTTTTGCCCCCTTCCTTCCACCATACTACCTATGTTGGGATTAGAGGGTTGTCTCTTACTCCCATAGCAGTGACACATTATTTTCACTACCGTTAAAACCAGGAGGACCAAGGGTGCCACTTGCCCGAGGGTCCATCTGGTATCTTTGGGGCCCTTCATTACCGGAATCCGCAGTAATTTAAATACTCCCCAGGCAAAACTAACAACCAAACACGACAACTAAAAGAGTTTATAAAATTAGCCATGAACCAAACAGGAAGGAACGGAATTATCAATAGGGCATATATACCTCAAATAACATAGAGAGGCAAAGATCTAACCATACTCTCATGATCAAAAATAGGGCCAGTAAAGGGCGGTAACACAACGTTCGTTTGAGAGTTAGGCGGGGCGAGGCCTCGAAATCATGGTGCATCTTCCGTAACCATTACCATGCCTTTTCACTAATACCACCACGAATTTTAACAAGAAGGTTGATGTCCAATGTCGTAAACAGTTTAATGATACGTAAAGCGAAGACCATGGAGAGCAGGACCTCGGAAACTATCATCTTGGTATATGTCATCGGTTCAACATTGTCCGCTTTTTTAAAACTTAGGTATTTTATCACTGGCTCTATAAGCTTCAGTTCGGATTCTGGCCCTGTCCAGTTGAAGTTTCCAGTAGGGACAAGTGCAACGAGCAATGTTACAACAAGGATAGCCATTGCAGTTATTCTCGCAGCTCGTTTCATCGGCTGAGTACGCAGGTGCTCAGACAGAAGGCCCAAACATGAGAGCCCTATGAAACTGAAGAACCAGGACAAATTGACGGAAACTTCCCAATCATAACCAGATTCTCCTTGTGGTAACTGAGCAAAGCAAGAAATTAGAATTGATATCCCTGCGGTGATCTGAAGGTCGAGCATATGAAGTATAGACTGTGTGGAGATCGACGGTTAGTTCGAGAGGGGAGTGAAGGCGTAGAGGGATTTATAAGGTCAAAAACTTGATAAAACTCACCTGCATCCATGTTTGTTCTTGGTATATATTTAATCGGCTATCCTCGTTAATGTTGAGTTTCCCAAGACTCCCCCGAATCCATTGCACGGCTCTCGTAACAGCGTTCAAAACAAGCGCATCAACGTTATTAGGCGCAATGCCATCGTTATCTCGCTGCAGGGTATGGACTTTTAGCCGATATGTTGTGAAGTAATACAGCATGAGCGCAAGTATTATTATGGCGACCTCCCCAAAACCACCGATCATTAACTAACGTGCGTTAGAAAGCATGTCCAGACGTTTCAGGATCTTCATAAAACACATACCCCGACGCCCAAAAACTCAGAGGAAGTGAAAGAGGTGGGCTCCTCTACCCCTTTCGCTATCGTACTATTCTCAGCCATCATAGCAGGAATAAACCTTAGTAACAGGTTAGGCCCACGCGACAGTAGAAAAAAACAGAGTCCAAAGTGTCAATAAGCACCCAACATCCTCTGTGACTTGAAGGAAAAAAACAATAACCTGCACCGGAAGTCAGCATTTATCATCTCTTCCTCCTAGCCCCCGCGAGGGAGCTCTTCACGGGGTTCCTGGGAGGCGCTTCCGAGCAGAGCTGGTTTGCGGCTGCTCCATGAAATGTCAACATAGCTCAGAATTCGCCCAGAACAAGACAGAGAGTCAAGAAATAGCTCCCGTTTGATGCCTCAAGCCGAGCTTGTCTCAGTGCCCACCCGTAATGGAAGAGACTCTTCAGGCAAGATCAGGACATTTCTAGCACACAACAGAAGTGGTTTGTTTGTTTGCAAAGTATCCTTAGCCTCATTTGACATGCACCGCGGCCGGAGATGGCCTTGCTGATGCGCCCAATATGCGAGGTCGCTTTATTCAAACGGCAGGCCAGGTAGAGGGTACATACATCCATGGTATGTAACAGGCGGAGGTAATAGTACACAGTATACTGCAACTGACAACAGTTGAGGTTGGACAAATCAAACCGAGAGTGTGCAGCGGTAATAGGCAAACGAAGCTTTAGGATCAACCCAGCAGAACCAGCCAAAGACCCAAAGATATCCTACTAAACGCGTGAGGGTTAACTCCACCCACGTTTCGGGAGATGCGAGCTTCCATCGCCATTGTTGCCAAGCCATGTGGACAGCCGTCTCGATTGACAGGCCCAGTGCCTGCATCAGGTAGTACCCTACTATAAGCCCTTTGTCACATTGAGGAGCTTCGTAATATAAGACAACTTCGTGATACAGCCCGGAAGCTAGGAAAACGAGAAAATTGTGGCTTAGGTGGGAGAAGGTTGATTTTCCGCGAATTAAAAGCACCTCGCGTAAGACAAGAGACGCGTAACCGCTAAGCATTCTGTGTATGAGGGAATGCCAAAAGCTTGACCACCACCGTCGGATAGTATATGCTTCTAGAATGCTCCCAAAAAGCGGCGGCCATTCCTCAGGTGAGTCGATACCCGTCGCAACAAAGAATACTGCAAGGACATGATGTAACCCATCTACTGGTGCCCATGTCGCAAGGATACCTTCCGCGAAGGTTTTTGCCCTAACTATCAACTCATGGAGAGCAACGGGATGGCAGCTGCCTTGGATCCCATTGCAATCATAACTCAATAGCTGGCGAAAAATTGTTTGTTTTTCAGGACAATAGTCCAACTCATCAAATGGTACCACAACGTCTGCCCAGTGTACATAGACGTACCATATCGCATACCCAGAGAGAAATTCCAATGCTCTCCTGAAGCAGAACAGCAAACGGGGGGTTGTCTGGTGGCCGAGGCTAGTATTCCCTACAATCCCATCATTAGCAAGATTCCCAAGTATCTCACGGAGTATTGGTACACATGCTCTGTATCGTTTTGACTTGCCATTTCGTTCCAATACCACGTGCATTGAATAGCATTTTCAAGGCAAGCCAGCAGCGCTGTTTAAAAGTCGCCTGCTTGTTGGTAACTGCAAAATAGTTGTGCTTCGTACTGATAACTTTAAACTTCTCCATCGGCGGGGGGTAGCTTTTGATATAAACTAGAAAGGGCATGTAGAGGATCCATATCACGTGGAACCTTGCTAAAATACCATTGAGCTCAGCAAATGGACTTACATCGTTTTGGTAAATGACTGGTATAAAAGCAAGTGAGCATGCAATTGGGGCTATCCGCTTGGAATGCCATGGCGAAAGTGTTAGCGCTATGAACCCTAGTAGAAGGGCAGCTAAGGAACAGATGATGGGTACAATGGCCTGCTCAAAACGCCACTGGTGATTATCCATTCTGCCTAAGTGACAAAGCAGGAGCAAAAGTTTTAATGCGCTTCTTGAACGGGAAAAAAGAAGGGAAAGAAAAAGATGGGTGCTTGGCTAGCTTGAGTGTTTAGGGGGCAAAGTAGCCGCATCCCCATCACGATATAGTATATATAGTCCCACTGAAGAGAGGAAGGCATCATCAAGGTCGAGTCCCAATTACTCTCTATCAGACTAAAATCCCAAGAGTGGCTGGTTCCGGCGATAGTTGCGCCCTTCTAGAGATATATTTCTTTATGCCATAAACCCAGCCCAGACCCCAACACAAATATCAGGGTCCAATTGGTGGTTTGAATAAGTACATGTCAAGGGCTGGTTAGATGCTAGTAATGGTTGCTGGATATGTTTTGAGGGTTGCCAACATTAAAGCAGATGCAAATAAAGCTTCTGCTTGCAGTAACTAAGTCTCAGTTATTTAGACACAGACAAATTTTCACCCAGAAAAAACATATATTCAAAGAACCTGAAGTTCTTGATAGTTTGAATGCAGGTGAATGTATGAAGGGTAATAGGGATAGTCAAAAGCAGAGATGGATTCATCATTCACCCAAAAAAATCACTATATGTCAATGGAGATACTGACTGAGTTTAGTAATAGTATAAATAATTACAGACAGGATCAAAAGCAAAGACGGACTTAAAAGAGTATCCAGTTCATTCTTTAGTTAATTTCTTTCTAACTCACATTTCTATCTTTTCTCTATTCAAACGAAGATCAAACCAGTTCATCTGTTGGTCCAGATAAACCAAGCAGCAAAAAATGAAGCACAATTTCCTACTTGTTCTCTGTGCCGCGCTGATGGCAGCTGAGATCAGTGCCACACAACCATGGTCGACAAAAACTGGTAAGCAGTTTGGCTCTTCTATCACTGGGGCTATAATTTCGGCTCTAATAGAAGATCTAGTCAACCGTACTGGTGGCAAGCACAGTACCTCCAAACGAAATATCGAATAAACACAGGGAGACACGAAGGCAGCCTTGCAAGAGAGATATTTCAATATTTGGCATCACCATGGGGGATCGGGACCGGACTTTGAAGAATATCAACATCATATATTTGTACTCAAAATGTCGCCAAACTCACTGCCTCTTGTTCACCTCTACAAAACTCTTCTTGTGCAACATTGCAAGGGGTCAATAGGCTACTGGGCCCCTCTGGGTGGTGAACTCCTACATGGGTATAGGAGTGATTTATATTTAGGCACATGTACATCTACTATACAAAGCACATTGCGAGGATGCTATGTTTACTAGGTGAAGTCTATATACACGGGAAGGGCAAAGTAATGTCAGCATATGATTTTCATCAAGAAAGTAGTTATATATCCGAACCAGTTCACTGATCAGGTGATCTATCATCTTGTGGGCTTTATTGGCCAGCCACCCAGACACAATATATCTTGACATCTTCTCCCTCACAGCTTCCTAGTTCTTTAGCAGATTATCTATATATCAGCAGCTAGCACCATTCTAGTGGAGAACTCAAGCCTTTCACTTTTTGCTAGCTTGTATCATCCTATTAGGTTGTATACTCACACACCACAATTTCACCATGTGTGTATGTGATGTTGGGAGTCTGGCTACGGTCTCGTTTAGCAGAGCTCACTGGCCATAGCCAGGAGCCTGTTCAGGCTTTTTGGCCTAATGGTTAAAGCTTCCGCTTCAGCATGTGACCAACCTGTCAACCCGAATATTAACTACTTCAACAAAGACAGGGTCTCACATATAAAAAGCTATCCTAAAATAATCATTAAAGTGTGTCAGTATAAATTGTGTCCGTATGAAATTGGCGATGGGTAAGACTAACTTTCATTATATGTGCTTAACTGCATATTCCTTCTACTGTCGTGTAGGAATCCACCGCCCAAAGGAGCCTGGCAGCTACTGGTATACCAGTCCCTTGACAATCTCACAAAGAAAAAACTATTCTTAGATGGTTATCAAAGTGTGTTAGTATAACTGTGGTGGGCATCTCCCCCCTAGTAGTTGCTATTCTCCCTTTGCTACCATGCTGAGATTAAATATTTCACTGAAAACGGATGTAATGTTATTATTTATAGATAAAGGAAATATTATGTGCAGATAAAGACACTAACTGAAAACAGTGAAGATACAAAGAGTAACAGAAACAACCAAAAATAGAGATTTTTAAATCAAAATATATTTAAGGGGATATCTGACTCACTCTTTCGTTAGCTATTTTCTAATTCACATATCACTGATCAATATAATTTCTATTATTTGCTTATTCAAAAAGTAAATCAAGTTAATTTATCTACCAACTTCAAATCAACTCTGACAACAAAAAATGAAACTCAACTTTCTTCTCATCCTCTGCGTTACCCTGATGGTTGTTGGTTCAAGTACCGGGTCTAGTTAGTTAAGCATCTTTATTTTCGCGGGGCTTCAATGGAACTAATATGAATATATAGATTTTCCTTGGCGTCTTAGACGACGTGCAGTGTCACCAAACAAGATATCAACAAATGAGCAGAGAAATATATGAAAATAGTGTGAAGCATGTTATCAATATTTGACGGATTGTGAGGAATTCGCACAAAGAAAATGTCGTTGATGAGAATACTGGCTGAATTCAGCGATAGTGCGAAGAGTAGCAGGGATGATCAAAAGCAGAGATGAATTGAATCAGATTTAAAAAGACATCTGCTTCGCTCTTTAGTTGACCATCACTCACCAACACAATTCCTATTATTCTCTTACTCAAAAGCATCGAACCAGTCCATCTATCGATTCCAAATCAGCCCCGGTATTAAGAAAATGAAGTTCAATTTCCTTGTTCTTTGTGTTGCGCTGATGGCTATCGGCGCTAGCGCTGGCGGTAGTCTGTCATCTTTTACCTCCCCAAGAGATTTCAGTAGATCTAACATGAACCCTCAAGTCCCGTTTAGCGATATGCCGCACGGCGGCGGCAAATCAGACAAGACACCAGAGAAGCATAGGAAGATGTGAAGGTGGTGGAAAGAGTCGGCATTTGGTAGATTATAAAGGAAGCCGGGGTTTTCAATAATATCGACATCATATATCTAAATTCCGCCAAGCGCTCATAGACTCCCCGATGTTGAGCTTTTAGATATCGATTTCTGCTCGCCTCGATAGACGAAATAATTAATTAACAAGAACTTCTTGCCTCTTATCCTTCTCCTTTTTAAGTTTTGATGTAGCTGAGGTATTATACGCCCCTTTGGTCCTTCAAAAAACCCCAGTGAGACGTTGAACTCGATGCCACCGTGGGACCTGGCATCACCAATTCTTTTTCTGTGTGTGGTGGATGTCCATCTCTGCAAGCCAAGAGCGAATCGGGTAATGAGCAGCAAAGTTGCCTCTCCCTCCACCCTTCTGCGTCCTGCAAACCACAGCCAACGAAGTGTTAAATGAAAGGTTATTCGCTTGCACTGAACTAGCTCATACCCCCTCAGCTCAAACCGTTTCGGATCTTCTCCCCTTCAAGGAGGTTGGAGGATCAGGAGACGTCTCAGAGCCAAGCACCTCGGGTTTACGTACAAGGTCCGATAGGATGATGCGCGCAGGGAGGCAGATATTGTTCTCGAATCAGCGCATGTCTGGGAACTGGAGGGAATTGTCAGATTGCAGGGGCAGACTGACCCCGAATAGCAGTGCAACATGCGGTGTGGATGGTACCTTTTTTTATGCGCTGTGGATGATATAAAGGAGACATGTCTTCCCCAAGCCATGAGAG
The DNA here is from genome assembly GCA_030789285.1 of Arthroderma sp. MBC 929. Classification (NCBI taxonomy): domain Eukaryota; kingdom Fungi; phylum Ascomycota; class Eurotiomycetes; order Onygenales; family Arthrodermataceae; genus Arthroderma; species Arthroderma sp. MBC 929. The sequence goes on along the minus strand of JARJUX010000027.1, from coordinate 316,262 downwards.
AATGAAAGCAGATATCAAAGTATCATCTCTCTTCTGCTTGCTCTCAGTCTCAGTTTCTTTTCTTTCTTTTCCTTTTCTTATTTTTCTTCGTCTCGTATCCTGGTGATATCGAGCTGCCATTCCTTTACGGCTGATTGCAAACGTACAGTCCTATTCTCGCATCCGCTCCTTTACTTCCATCTTTCAAAAGACACTAAAGATGCATCTAAATCGCTTCTCCCCCTTTTGGCTCTTGTCAGCACTGGCCCTCAGCTCAGCCACCTTCGCCGCCCCGGCTGGCAGCGAAAACAAGTCAGGTCAAGAGACTGCGACAACGAGAGATGGCCTCCCAGTTTCATACGGCGTCGTCGTCTTCCCAGCCTTCCAAGCTCTGGATGTCTTTGGGCCACTAGACGCACTAAACATTCTTTCATTATCGCGCAAGCTTGACCTCGCCATCATTGCAAACTCAACCGATCCCATCTCCACCAAACCGCGGTCTGGCGATATGGATAAATTCAACTCGACTATGGCTCAATCCATTGTGCCCACGCACACGTTCAAGGATGCACCCGAGGATCTAGAGGTGTTGATCGTGCCCGGAGGGATAGGTAGCTCAGCTCCAGACCTCGACCCATTGGTGAACTACATCAAAGAGACATACCCGAAACTTAAGTATCTCCTGAGTGTCTGCACCGGTGCCAGATTTTTGGCACGCGCGGGTATCCTTGACGGACGTTGCGCAACCACGAATAAGCGGTCGTGGGATAAGGTGGTCCAGGAGGGACCGGATGTCAACTGGGTCCCTAGTGCTCGGTGGGTTAGTGATGGGAATGTATGGTCTTCGTCTGGCGTGTCAGCAGGCATTGATATGATGTTTGCATTTTTGGAGTCCGTCTATGGCACTCAGGTTGCAGAGCAACTAAGTGATGGACTGGAGTATATTAGGACTGTGGACTGGAGACAAGATCCTTTTGCAAAGACGCACAACGTCACTGGAGCTGAGGCGTGATTGAGTCGGCTGGTCCGGCGCATGAACTCGCCTTTTTTCCCTGATGTAACGGGTACCACTTAAATAGACGATTAGATGGAGTTTTAACGTGATAAGAGTTAACGGCAGCAGTTTATCCAGAATTGTCATGAACCACCACCATACCCTTCATAAGAATCCCAAACCCAAGCCATTTAAAGCTTCATGATCTCGTCAAGTGTGCACTCCATAGGGGATATGGGGTTTCCATTTCCAAATTAATTAGTGCGATGCTCCCACCACCGTATCCCCCTCCTCGTTACCGGCTCTTACTTGGTGCAAACAATAATATGTTGTTGGGGTTGGGGGGTGTAATGTGCATCATACCACCAGCCATTTAATCATGCTAACTCGGATAACTCCCTTCCCACCACACAATGGCTATCTTTTCATTCAAAAATATCAAAATTATTAGGCACAGAGTACAAGTGGGGGAATAAAGTGCTTAAGCGAAGAATTAATCTCTTTGGTGTAACTCTTTTCAGTTGGCTTGATGCTCTAATTTGATTCTCTCCTATGGAGAGTCGTATGTTATTAGATGTGTGATGTATATTAAGATAACGATCTGTTAGCGAGGCTCGAAAGAAAAACTAGGCCATCGCAGAAAACCCGAGAGAGAAAAAAGGGAGAAGAAGAAAGAGGGAGAAGGGAGACAGGTGTGAGTAGTTCAAGGAAGCACGACTAGACAAGTTTAGAATCGCGTCAGGAACAAGCAGTTGGCTGACACCATCTATTTCCAATGATCATGATAAAACACAATAGTATATAGAAGATGGGACTCGAGGAATAGGTCCACTCATAGGCAGTTGGATCACCAGGGAGGAGGTTATAGGGGCCAATGAGAAAAGAAAAGATAGCCCATATTATCACTTTCATAGAGACTGTGGCGACGCGTTGCATCTTTTTATGCCTGCGGAGACCAGAACGAATATCTTCAATCAGCAAAGAATACAGTAAAAATAGGATGGGACCAGTGGTGAAGTAGAGGGGAAACCATCGATGAATCTGCTTCTTTGGCACAATAAAAGATAGCAATTCATTTTTCGCGTCACAGTGGATAAGGAGAGCTGCGGTGTTGGAGAAAATGCCACCAAAAATGAAAAAGACGACGGCCTTAAACCAGGCTGCATGGTTGTAGTAATCTTGATCTGGCTTGTCACAACCTTGGTCTGTGGATAGAGCGCTTTGTGCCTCTTGGTGCCCATCTGTCGCTGCTGGTGACGGAAGCTCAGCAGTACCAGGCGAAGTAGAGGAATCATTGGTAGGAAGACGATTTCGATCTAGAACTTGTCCAGCTTAGCAAAAATATTTCCTCAAGACAATGAGCCGTAATAACGACGGGGTTACAATGGTCCTTACTTCTGTAAAGCCAGCCTAAAAGTTTGGCCAGGGGCAGGACCAGAAGCGCCAAAGGCACCACTTGCCCAGAGCTCCAGGAGGTATCGATACGTTCTCTCAGCATTGGTGTCTCGGCTAGCTTTCGCACACCCCATATAAAACTCGTAATTACCCACCATAGCTAAGCCGTTATACTATTAGCTCTGAGCATGCTGAGAGGAAAGGAGTGGGCAAACCTCAAACAGCATGGAAGTGCAAATATCTGAAAACACTCTCCCTATCAGAAGCAATGACAGAAGAGTTCGGTATAGTAGAAGTCGTTTAGGCGACGGACCCGAGTCACCGCAGTTATGGCATAGCTTTCGCAACCGCCCCCATGCCTTTTTGCTAATGGTAGATCGAATCCGGCCAAAAAAGTTGAGATAGAGCACCTTGTATAGTTTGATAACGCGCATTATAAAACCATGCAAAAGCAGTATCGTGGATATGACCATGATAGCGTAGCGTTTAGCATCGGCATCGGGTGTTTTTAAGAACTGAAAGTGGTCTAGAACAGGCTCTTCCATTCTTCTAGCCGAATCCTCCGTGGACCAGTCGAAGTTGCCAGTTGGCACGGTGGCGACAAGGAGCAGAGCGATCGAGACAGCCATTGCGCATAGCCTTAATGCTCGTTGTTTTGACTGGCTGTATAGGCGATGTGATAGCAAGTCAACACATGAAAATTGTGTGACTGTCGGAAACCAAGCCAGGTTGACCATGTTCTGCCAGTCATAACATGTAATGCCCTGGGGTAACTGAACAAAGCCGCCGACCAAAATCGACAAGGCCAGGGCTATTTGGAGGTCGCTCATATATATAACGGACTAGTTCATTATCAGCAAAAGAGGAAAATTTGTTATATGCGCTGACCGTTTTTGGGAAATCTAATATTCGTCCATGCTTCTTCCACGATGGGGTTTTGATTATCATTCTGACTCGCGCGAAGGTTCCCAAAAATTCCGAGAATCCAACACTTGAATCTGGAGAGAAGACTTAACACGAATTCGTCTATTCGATTTGTAAAGTGTAGCGCGGGCTGGTCTGGACCAATGGTGCTGCTTTCCCTCCGCCGTGCATGAACCCTTAGTTGATGTATGGTCACATAATTTGCTATTAACATGATTATGACGATAAGAGCCGCAAGGACACCACCGATCATCCACTAGGTCGCATTAAAGCCAGCTCAGAATGTCACGGGAGGATAGGAAACTTACCCCGATACTCAGCACTCTGGAAGAAGGGGGGCAGAAGGCTCTGCCTTGTTGGTCTCCAAGGCATGGGGAGCCATTGTGTTCAGAGTAAAGCTTAGCAACAAATTAACGCGGCAAAGAATTGGATATTCCGAAAGAAATTTTAACGTGTGTGGTTGATTTGGAATGGATTGCCTCAGAGAGTAGTGCTTCATATAGTCATTCTTCGAAAAGAATTTTCGAGTAGCTTTTGTTGAAGCATGTCTAGAACAACGTCCAAAGCAATACAAACGGGCTCGCTGGACATTCTGATCTGTCTCACCTCGCTCGAGACGGATAATGAATGGAAAAGTGGGCGTAGTCGAAACATCGTTTCCGATCGAAGGTGCCTACCCGGCTCAAATCCCTAAATGCTGTTCACCGCAGGGTGAAATCGGCCAAATATCGCTCTGTGCAAACGACATGTCAAATGAAAAAAGTTTTCCCTCAGCACGCATGACATGACAAGGAGAAAAATTCGAAATTGGGCTGCGACTTGAAACATGTGATGGGGTGTGTTAACACGGCTCTCGCCCACATTGGATATGCAAGCGCCCGTGGCTATACGGGCCAAACACCTCGCAGGACAGTTTCAACCGCCAGTTTCATTGATCGCATAAAGAAACTAGTCAAATATGCTACTATCCTGTCCAACTGGCTGATGGATAAAGATATAAGAAGGAAAAGGGGTACACGACTCGGTTTGGTGCCATACCGGAAGCTAAAGGGCTCAAGGCCGGCAGATTGAGGCTGAGATGGGAGGGATCCTTCTTCTTTTTGTTCTCATTCGAAGAACTTCGCATAGTACAAGAAACGCATAGTGGCAGATCATCATGCGTCATGGTGAATGGCAGAATCTCGGCCATTATAAGTCTTCAAAATTGTACCACTAGGTGGGTCAACACCCGTCGCAACAAAGAAGCCATGTTTGAGGCTACCAGTCACGACCCTGCGAGGAGTAATCCTCGATCTCCATTTAGCAAACAGCCGAGCAGTCTATGAAGGTGTACCTGTTTCCGTACGGGTAAGACAGTCATCGCCGGTTCATCCAGATATAAAATGGTGCAGGAAACCGTATGGCAAGCGATAGATATGAACAGCCTTGCATCGGAAATAACATTGTAATTGAGCATCATTTTCTTTTTTTAGAGTAAGCCACGGCATTGCCGGATCCTGAGAGCTGCAGACTTCCGCGGCTTTTAGTGAGCGTGGGCTGGGGCTCCCCGGCCAATGGACTCTCATTCTTTTCATCTATTACCCGTCGCGATAGATTCTCAAGATTTTTGTTCTGTTTGCTGGCGGGGTTGGCTGGTTAGGCGGCGACGGCTCGGGGGTATTGTGAGGAGGGTTCGCTTCAAGACTCATCACAGGGCTCGCTACAGCCTGTTTGGGTTGGAGGTAGTTTGCAATGTAGTCCACCATTTTTCCCTCGACAATCGACGGGCCTCAGATACCCTTCATATGCCAATAACCTGTCACGTCGGGCAGGGAGAGGCCCGGCTACAGGGTCTCACAGTTCAACAGGAACCTCATGATGGATTGTGTGAAAAAGCCATAATGCTTCAAGATTAAACCTGGCATATTGTATCAACTCCGGAATACCATTCTTGGTGCCTACCCATGTAGCCTTTCAGTATGGTTCTAAGGTATATTCGACTCTGACTAGGGAATGCCGTGGGATCTCCCATAGTTCTTGGGTTATCATCATAAAAAAGTGCGAGAACCAGCCTGAACGAGAGAGCGAACCCCCATCGCGAATATGATCCAGGCTCAGGACAGAGGGTAGACGTGGGCCTGCTGTCGTGATCAACAAACTTCATAGAGCGTAAAAGCTTGAACAACTATAGGCTCACGTCACTTCCACATACTTATCCGCCGCCACCGTTGTTTATTTGGTCGCTCCGCATCGTCCGAGTTGTCCGAACACGAAAAGCAACCAGAAAGAATATGTCAGCCTAGAGACCCGACCCAGAGAGATGAGACTAGCTAACTGATAAGTACATATCTAACAATAGGTGTATGAGCATCTTTGGTCACAGCCTGATGTACCGAGAACCGAATGCTAAGGTAAGGGGTTGTGGCAGAAGACAAAACGTGTCGAGTTTCTGATCAAAGGGAGACCTCGAAATTACATCCGAGAAAGACGGGAGGCTTGCCGTGTGACAAACATCGTTGCCAGGTTAAAACTCCGAGTGTATTAGCATGGCTTCATACAGAACGAGACCCAGCGGCCGCGAAAGATACAGTCGCTCCCGTTAGCATCACAAAGACGGAACTCGGATAGTGCGTTCGGCCGCTTGCTCGCCCGACTGGCCGACCATTAGAACTACGATGCTTGTCCCTAGATACATAGTACATACGTACAGATATACGTACATCCTCGAAAACCCTGAAGATGAGAGAACTGGTCTTGGTTTGACATCAAAGGCTGCAGCATAGTTACTCTTATCCTCAGCTTCTCCCCTGAGCCTTGAGACTGCCTCACATTGGTTTGTGCCAAGGGCGGAAAAGTCCAGCTTCAAGCTTCTTGGAACCCGAATACGGACGAAAGAATGATGATGATGATGAGATGGCCCACAACCAGCACATCCATCGGATCGGACTTCGCACACGCTCCCTGCCGAGAAGCTGTCCATACGTACCTGTGACCGTGTTGTCAAATAGTCGACAAGGTATTATGAACGTCGGAGATAGCTTAGAGGCTCAGCCGGAATACGAAGACGACAAGCAGAACCGAAGCATCTTGGGGCCAGAGATTAAAGATGAAGAAAAAAAGCCCTCGCCAAGCTAAATAAGGCCAGGACCCGCACGGCGCTCTCTCTCTCTCTCTCTCTGCCTCGCTTGACCTTTTCATCATGAACGGCGACCGGTAAGGTTGGGTTACAGGTTACACAGTTTTGATCGGCGTCTTGTCCTGCGTCGGGTGCGGATATTAATAAACAAGTCGGCGATAAGTGGACAAACCAGCAAAGCAAAGATCGGGCTTTCTGAGTCCATATCGATGAAACGAGTAAACGATCGTATAGAAAGTGTAGAAAGAAAGTTTCAGCGGCTGTTCTTCCATTTTCACCGCCAGCGGAACCTCCGGACAGAAAAGAAAAAAAAGAACAGCCCAAGAAACGATGAAAAAGTCACAAGGCCATAAGATGGACCTGTTGCTTATAACGAGAGATGTTTTTTGATTTTTTTTCTCTCTTTTCTCTCGCTTGGTTAATATAATCTGTTGTTTCCTGTTCTTCTGTATGTCGTGTGCTCTTCCAGGTCTCCTATACTCGACTTGCCACCAACGCCTTCCCTCGCTTCTCCCAGATAATTAATCGCACTCAAACATACAGATACAGTCATTCGCTCTAACAAACCGTCCGGTCCATTCTTTAAATAGCATATATCATCCTTACTCGTGTTTATGAAATCCTAGTCCTCGTGGTCTACCACCTAAGCCACCCAGCGCTATACGAACAATCTCCTTTGTGAGAGATCCTTCTTTTTTGCCGCTGGGCCTTCATAAAAAAGACGACATCTCTTACCGTTGACCTTGATATTCCCCATTTCGTATCATTATCCTTATTTATACCTGCTTTCTCTTATCTGCTGGCATTGGAGTCAAGAAACACCGTCGGCCAGCTTCGCGCGTCCCACGTCTCACACCCCAATTATTGCTTTTTGAATGTGGTACCAACAGGTATATCATGCCACATTTGACTGGACCATTGGAAATTGCAGTGTCATGTATTTAAGAGGCGTTAAGGTACGTGTCTTGACCGATTTTCCTCTCTTCTCTCCATTATCGCAAGGTGTTAATGGCACTCTAGATATTGTTTCCCTGTTAAACAGTGCATGGAAACCAGAGAGATAAAAAAAGGAATACCAGCAGTGGCGCTATAGATAGGACCCAGTTCGGCTATCTTCATTTGCTACCAGCCTTGCAATTCCCGTGCTATCTTGCTATATTCTGTAGCGGGATCTCTGGCCATCGGCTGTTTTATTCACCTCGTCATTTCTCTTCTGGGTGTAATGCAGGTCAATCTGGGACTGACCGCTGAGGCAGCCGCTGCCCATCGACACGAGTTTTCTGCTTCGACTGCTAGACCTTGCAGTCATCCTGAAGCTTGTGCGAAATCCCATAATTTCTTACCTGCCGGCTTGATGTCTCTGATGAAGCGGAGCGCGCTCCCTTTTTCAATCCCCACCATCTCCAAGCTAACCGCGCCGAGTCGTGCAATTAGCTCCGAACCTAATACACCGAGACGTGTTTCAATTGACGAAGAGCTAGGAAGTCCAATTGGCTCAGAACCCGAGCTCATAATTGACTCGAAAGACGACAATGATAATCTAAACCTCGATAATACCGGCCTCACCCTAAAACCTAAGAAGAAACAGCCTCAACGTTCCAAAATTTCATTTCGATTTGCTCACCCTCCACCTACCACGCTACACAAGAGGTTAAGGATACGACCTCGACTGCTCCTACAAGTTCAGCAGGTGTCACAGACATCTCGATTAATATCTGCGTTGGATGTGCTCCCCACCAGCCTCTTTGGACCTTTATCTACCCGGAAGTTGCAACGTGACCGTCAGTGTGCCAACGAGCTGATTATCGTTCCAAGCGATACGTCTGAAGCACCAAGGTCTGATGAGGAAGCTGATTCCTCCAACTACCCGCGGGATATCATTGCCAAAATATGTAATCCAAAGAAGGAGGAAGAAAAATCCAAGGGAGTTGCGGAGATATGGCTGAGATCCGGTTGTCGCTGGATGGTTGTCCCCTTACCTAATGGAGGGTATGAATTTTCAACGACCGATGCTCATGGAGTCAGCAAGTGTGTTCGCTGGATCATGCGGAATAAAGGCTCTAGTCGTCATACAGGCTCGATGGGCGGAGCTGAATCCATGGGAGATGATGACAGAAGATTTATCTTTAGCATAATCGACCCCAACACGCGGCGTCATCCGGTTATTGGATGGATGTCTCGGGGCGGAATTGACGCCCTTGATCAAAATGGCATCCGAAACTTGTACAATCAAAGATATACGGAAAGAACCGACAGCTTCAGCCTCGATGCGCCCGTTGCACATGTCGAACCAAGTTCCCCGGGAAACCCCCAAAATCCAATTCCGCTGGAGGTTGATGACAACCTTATCACCCTCATTGTGATAACCGGCATATGGGTAGCGTTCCGTGAGGGTTGGACGCAAGGCGCCCCCACAGGTGAAAATCAGCCCGTGCCGAATTTAGGTCAAAGCAGCCCAAAAGTCGGAGGGGGAAGCAAAGCTGAACTCGAGGGAAGCAAGACAGGTATCCTGAAAAGTCGTAGATCAGCGGACTACATCGACCTTCGAAGGGGGCAGCAGGGTGTCGACTCCAGAGCACGCCGGGACGTTCTCTACCGCTCAATGCCGCCAACAGAAACAGAGTATCAAGCCGGAGTAGAAGGCGAAAACTCTCTGCTGCAACGGCCACATATAACGAACAGGGCATTATCCGACGATGAGTCCTCACTCCACGCCTCGAAACGAGGGAGGTGGAACAAATCGCGCAACATCTTCTGCGTCAGCAGTAGCAGTGGGAGAGACAGATCACTTCCACCAAACCGGTCGATAAGCATCCAGTCATCGCGTGGAGGGATAGAAACTCCTCCGAGCAAAGAGCTGAATATAAACACCGGGTTTGGGCTTGATACACTCAACTCCGACGAAGCGGATGCACCGGATCCCATGCAAGAGGCGGATAATAACCGGAAACCCACAAATCTATCACTCCCTTCATCTAGTAAAAGCGCACCAGAGAAGGGCAAAGGGAAAAAGTGGCGTAGACTGAGCAACTGGCTTGACACTGTTGGCAAGAAGCCTCCAGGGTGAAAACCCACTTGATCCCCCTATTTCTTCAACCTACATAGTAACAGCGCAATGATTCCTATCTCCTCTCCCCGCCTGTACATACAACACTCCTGAATATGAACTCTTCACGAAGCAGCTCTTGGAATAAGTTAAATAACAACATATATATAAAAACTCGATGTGTCATCCCCAGTTTCCCCGCCAAGATAGATCCTCGTTCGTGGCGAGTGCGGGCTAAACCCAAGCAAGAGAACTCCTCTTCCTTTTTATTTCTCTTCTTTTCCCCCCCATGCCATCTGTCTGCCTTGGGTTATAGACAGCTAATGGATGGCCTGTTTGCGTGAAAAGATAGCATATAGACATGGGACAAGAGAGTGCAGGCCACCAATCTTCTCAATCAAATTTTCTGCTCTACCTTGATGAAAAGCTGTTTGAACTGCAGTCCAATGCCCAGAAAGTAAACTGCCAGCAACAGCAAGGAGAAGGACAACGAATAGATAGCTTTATACAGCGCAATCATTCATTTAATAATCAATTCGGAGGACATGATGTGATGGGTGCCAGTGATAGTGTATCAGATCGCTCGCTTGACGAACAGGCTCACGTGAAGCTGCCCAATATCATTCACAATAATATCCCAAAACAACAACACTATCAACAACATCATCAACATCACAGAGCAACACCAGATCATTCTCCAGATACCCAGGCTCGCAGCTCCTGGCAGCCATTGGCGAGTGAGCTTGGAGTGAAAGACCTTACTGGGAATACCCTTGCAGAAACAGCTACATCATTCAGCAGCCCAGACCAGTATAGGACTATGGGTATCCAAGAGCAGTCTGTCCAGATGGCATCAAAACCAACATTAACACCAGTGTCGGCTCAGCATAATAAGCAGGAAAGAGTGGAGTCGAAACATGGGTCACCGTTGCTGGAGAAGCCACACGATCAAGACCTGGCTATAGCTTCTAATATTGATGGGCTGCTGGCTGAGGGCAAGGCTGCCGCTATACAGAAAGGCAGCAATGATATCTCAAAGGAATATTCTTCAAAGGTGTCACTCATGTTGGAGAGATTGAAGAAACAGGATGATACCACTGCATCAGCAGCCGGCTTGGAGATTCAGAACAATGAAGAAATGACGCGTGATAAGTCATTTCCTGACAATCACAGTGCTGTTCACCACACGGTTAAGGATGAAAATCAACACCCCTCTGAAAAGAAGGATCGGCGGCAGTCTTCAATTCTATACAATGAGCGCATACTCTTCGAGCCACCAAAGAGAGTAACGGCCATACAAGGCAATAAATCCAGCCCAACAGTTGATATACATACCCAAAACAACAGCAAAGATCAGATAGAGCATGAATTCCTACATCTTGCAGCTGATGAAGTTGAAGAGCTTCGAATCTGGTTGGTTTCTACAGGGTACCATGATGTCGAATATCGCCGCAAAGCAATAAGTCGCCATAAGCGCCTTGCAGCGCTGGAGAAAGAAAGGCTCGATTTGATGCGAGAAGAGAAACTTGATCGTGAAGCTTGGGCTAGCAGAAGTGATGTTGGAGCAACTCATTCTTTTACCCCGGTATTGAATGCAGACTTAAATGCGCTATCATCATCTGCCGCACTGTCTACCTCATCTTCTCTCAAGCCAACTGCGGCTCATGGTGGAGTTTCAGAGCTTAGGGGGCTTGGATTAGGAGCGGTTAATGAGAGCCAGACTGGCGGAGCTACCACTCGACACGAGGCACCTACTGGTCCTCAACCACCATCAGGGCCAAGTGGTTTGAAACGGGATTATTCTGCAATAAATGGAGACCAAAATGACGCATGGAAAACTGCGCGCCTTAGCAGAACAAGCACAAACACAAGCAACAGAGATACCAGAAATACCCATGAAGGTGAGTCACCTTCGATTTAGTCCTTCCAAGGCAGCAAAGTGTGTATAATGTCACTGACATCCATTGAAGAAGCTACGGGATCCTGGAAGACACAGCATGGACTTCGTCAAGATCGTGATTCGCCTTTATCAGAAAAGAAAGGTATCTCTTTACTCCCCTGCTTGTTCCATGGTGAACCAGGCTAACGTCTTCGTGCAAGATTACCAAATGAGTCGGAATTATAACACTTCCCCTCCACACCGTGGGGAGACCGGCTTTCACAGCAACAACCACATCCGCGGCCGTGGTGGTTACTTTTCAACCTTCCGTGGCAGCAGACGGGGGGGAATCCATAGCCCGCGTAGGCCATCAACTGCAGGGGAAGGGCGACTAAAACTGGACGCAGAAAGTAAGATCATGAATTCCCACCGGCTACTTGAACCCAAACAGCGTGCATGAAACTAACATACGCTTCTTACATGACGGCAGGTAGCAGCTTTTTCTTAATAAAGTGCATCGATTATGAATTTGTCGAAGAGTGCCAGAAAAATGTAAGCTCCTCATAAACATTCGACTCAAGAAAACCATCTAACTCAAACACTTTATATAACAGGGTATCTGGATCACACAGAACAAAAACCTAGAAAAACTCACCAAAGCATATGAAACCCGTCGCAACATCATTCTATTCTTCTCCGTCAACGAGAGCAAAGCATTTCAAGGATATGTACGTGTTAAACAGCCCCACGAGATATCACACAGGGAACAAGGGAAATGAAGGCTGGACATGTAGCTAACCTTCACTCTTAGGCTCGAATGGAATGTTCACCAGGCGAAGGAGACATTCCGCTTCCTCCATGGGCCTTCAAGCTAGGATTCAACAACAACCCTCCATTCAAAGTCAAGTGGATCAATACATCCGAAACCCAGTTCCGAGACACAGGACACTTGAAAAATGCCTATAATGAAGGTGCTCCTGTTCTGTTCGGTCGCGACGGTCAAGAGGTAGACCCGCAGTGTGGAATGGACTTGTGCGCACTTATCGATGATATGTCTAATTATTAATGAAGCAGAGGTGATCAGACGAGAAGGTTCGATACAAGCGGGGTGTTAATGTCTGCATACATATAGATATTGAGCCGGATGACAGAGCCACATCGGCAGCCAGGCGACGTGCGGGAAGAGCTGTTTCGAGTAGCCATCACCTTTCTAGTTCCCCGAGTTATACCCAGTCAATGTTGTACAACCCGTTGGCAAGCGCGTGGTCGTCTCCTTTTCCCTTTATGCCGATTGTTACTTTCGAGTGTCTTTCTTTGTACATGTTGCTTCTATTACCTAGTGGTTGAATTATACCCCCCAAGGAATTATTAATTTAACAATATCTTGTAATTTAGTATGTTTATCTTGTTTTCGCGGTTGGAGGCATATTTCAACCTCGACGAAATGAGATATGTATATTTTTGCAACCATGGCTGAGCACGAGGCTCCGCAACAGTGATGTATCCCAGATTCTATGTAAATAAGCCATTCTGCAAATACAGATTGATAAAGCAACAACAGCAGAAGCACGAAAATAGTTATATCCCGGAAGATAATTTGAAGATATATGACGGGTAAGTAAAAAAACAGCTTCCCAGAAAATCATAACCACAATACAAAGACAAAGAATAAGGATACCATCATAACCATCAATCGATGAAATGATATCGCAGACGTAACGAATAGCTCACTTCCTAGTGGTCTTAAACACCTCCAGCCTAGACGTGATAGTGTCCAATGGCTCCTCCGAATCCAACTCGCGCAACTCTCCACACCCAACATCATAAATGACACCATGGATCTTAAGTCCACGCTCCTTAATAGCGTCAATAACAATACTGTTCTCCTTAATCACCTTAAGGCCATTCTGGATATTAATCTCAGCCAGCTTATCCGACGCCTCCTTCGGGCTAAGCTTGTTAAGAACCTCCAGATTCTGCAACCGCAGCTGACGCAGTGGCATCAGCCAGGTATCCAGTAATCCAAGCTTGGTATTCGCCAGAGAAGCACTGATACCACCACAGGAAGTGTGGCCGCACAAAATGATGTGTTTCACCTTGAGATACACGACAGCGAACTCGATGACGCTGGCCGCGCTGATATCGGTGTGTTGGACGATGTTGGCGATGTTGCGGTGCACGAAGATGTCGCCGGGCTGGAGGCCGAGGACGGTCGTCTCTGGACAACGAGAGTCGGCGCATCCGATCCATAAGATTTCAGGATGTTGGCCTGTTGCGAGCTTTGGGAAGAGTTCCGGTTGCTCTGCGGCTGTCTTTTGGGCCCATTGGGAATTTTTGGAGAGCGCTTGTTGGTAGGCGTCTGTGAGGGGGGTTTTCCAAGTGTTACTACTTGATGTCATGACATTCATTTTTGGCAGAATTCAGAGGTGCTTGCTTGCTTGCTTTCTCTCTTTGTGGCGAGCATTTTTCAGAGGGCACAACAGCAGGGTATATAGATATATATATTTGCGATACGAAGACTGCCGCAGAGCAGGATATCACCAGCCCACGCAATCGAAAAAGAAAGGAAACGAATCAAAAGAAAAGAACAGAAAACGCGGCAGAGAGAGCGAGAGAATTTCCCAAAAACCTACCGAGCATAGCATCCGGACCGGTGTCAAACACCATCGATCGGATAGATTGCGCCATATCTTCTTTTTCAGTCATTTTTTCTGCTGGGTGTGATTTATTTCCAGATGGTGATGGTGATGGGTTGTTGTTGTTCGACGTCGGCGGCTTACACAGCTTAGAGCCTGTCGATGAGAAAGATGCAGCTAGGACTGGAACCCGAACTCTGGAGCCAAGGTTTATTGAATGTCGAGGTCTGAAAGAAAGGACCCAGAAGAAAGAGCAGCCAGGTTAGTATGGGAGAAAGATATTTCAAACTTGGCTGGTGGATGGTGATGATGGTGGGGGAAAGTTCTTCTATACAGCTGATACGATATAGTTCCCCTCTACAGGGTTGGAAGAGCCACACAGACCTCTCCACGAGGGAAAAGAAAAGAAAAGAAAAGAAAGCTGTATACACACCTAGACGAGACTGTTCTCAATGATGAAGAAAAATAAGATGAAGCAAGGCGCATTGGGGGAGATCAGTCAAGCAAAAAGGGAAGAAGAAGAAGAAACAAAAAAAAGGGCCGAAAAACAGAGGGATATTAAGATGGATTAATATATTCCCCGCCAACAGTCAAACAATCAAACAGTCAAATGGTTAATAATTTAATACGTTCAAAAAGTTTTCTTCTCGTTGGATAAAAAAAAAATAAAAACAGCTTGAGGAACAAAAGATTTTCCGCCAAGCGATCCCAACAAACTTTGCTTGACTTCATCCAGTCTTTTGATATTTACGGCCAGGTGGAAATCCCACGGCTAGACGAGGAAAAGGATGGAGGGAAACCATACTGTTTAGCTAGCCTGATGATGTATACATGACTTTGACCTCTCCATAGCTGTAACCACCAGAAAGCCCTACAACCACCTCCCCTCCGTCGCTGGCTCAAACCATCACAGGTGCCCCTATCTCCTGAAGAGTGTCAACGTGGTGGCCCACGCCAGCCGAGAAATCGGTCAATGCGGTCCCTCAATGAGTCTTCCTGATCCGCCGCAGTGATAGTCTCCCTCTCACCAATCCTATCGTGCTCATCTGTCGTTTTTTCTTCGGAACCTGTGTCATCTCTTCCGGTGTTTTCCCCGGCTCCCTTTCCAGAGCCACTGCCTCCGGTTGGCGGTTTCGGAATCATGGATGATAGAATCTCCACTCTTTCCTCATCATCGAGTGGGGCGACATGAGTTTTGCCAACGACAACGCCAATCCCTTTGATACTTCTCATACTCCCCTTTTCCCCAGCTTCTTCGTCGTCTTCTTCTTCACCGGGCTTTGCTATAGATGCATGAGCTTGGACTTCATCAATGGGTACAGAGCTCAATGCAGCTGCATCCTTATGTATCCATTGTACAGGCGCCGACAATTCGTGATGCTCCCCAGAGTAGGAATGGAGCGACCCTGCCATGTAGGCTGATATGACAATGCACATCAGTCCTAAGCAGTGAAGAAACTGCTTGACTGGATGGCCCCTTTTGATATTTCTGCGTCGTTGTTTGGTTACAGGGGTTCCCCAGATTTTGATCCGGAGACTGGATACCCACTGCAAAAACCTACCAATAGATCGAATAAAGTGCTCAACCATCACTTGCTCAGTCACCTCTTCGATAGTGTCATCAACTGCATGTGCTGGGTTTTCGGATATAGCAACGATTTTGCACCTTGCGGGGGTTTGAATTTCTGCAGTCTCGCATACGGCGAGGTCATTCGCTCCAGGGCATCTAGCATCTTCAGGATGGCTAGCGACCCGTGATTCAATCGTTGCATCCTGTTTGGCTTCCTCGCCCGGGTGATCTGCGACAAATCGCGGGATGCATGGCACAGATCTCCCTCTTGTATATTTCCTCTGCCACTTGAATCCAACCGGAACTTTTGCTTCTGTCTGTGGCCAGTGTATTCTATAGCCCTGGTGCCTTGTCGTGCCCCGGTCCTTCAAGTACAGCTGAACGGTTACTTCGCAAAACAGTTCGCGCTGTACCACGCCCTGTGGGGACACCAGCATCAAAAACCCATCAATGACCTCCAATCTTGGCATTATAACTGTGGCTGAAGTGTCGATTCCCGGCCCTTGGTAGTCCTGTTTTAAAGCTGTCAACCCATCTGCTGGAAACCATGGCATACTGCGCTGCGACGATGTGGATGGGCTTGGTAGGGTTAGATTGCCCTCTCCAAAAAACCTCTCATCGTCGCCATACCCCTCCACGGCATCGCCGCTGTAGAAGTCAACCACATCATCGGTGTCAGAATCCAAACGCCCTGGCCTTGCGCCGTCGATAGCGAGATCTCTCGCAAAGCCAATTTTCGCCTCACTCATGGCATCGTGAAAGCTCCAAGCCGGAATAACATCTCTGATAGCATTCTCTGGAAGAATTTCATCCCTTTCTGCATCTAAGCCTGGACCAGGGGCGGTCTTGTTCAGCGTATGAGCATCATACTCTGGCAGCGCTCTTGGTGTAGATGCAGGTAGCCTCCCCTTCTTGGTTGGCGTGCTGAGAGCCGATGAGTATATTGGCCTGTAGGATTTGGTCGGTTCTGAATCGAACTTCAGCCTACCCAGAGATCGTATACCGAAATCACTCCCGCCTTCCAGCATCATAGCCTGTTTGCCTGGTGGGGTCTGAGGCGTTGAAGGAGCCTGGTAAATCCTGCTTGTCCTAGTAATTGGGGAATTTGGCCCGATTGCACCAGCAGCCTTTGCCTCGTTGTGAATTTCTCGCTTGGGAGACCCCGCTGTATTACCACCATGCTCGTCCAAGGCATATGTCGTTTTGACTGGAATTCGACTGGCATGAACCTTCTGGGGGCTGAGATTGAGAGCTGTAACATCACGCTTAGGTATGACGAATGACCCTCGAGGAGATGGCGAGGCTGGCGTGCCCAAAGTCTCAAAATGGCTGCCCTGAGGCTCCTCCGACCTCATTCGAGTAAGATCAGGCCGCGATGAAGGGATATGAATGACGGTAGGGTCCCTAGAAGGGAGTGGTTGGCGATAGCATCCTCTCAATCTAAATTTCCTCGCATTCCCGGTTGGGTCTCTATTCTCCTTGTCCTCGTTCTGGTTGAAGGGAGATAAGTCGTACGGGCCAAAACCTGGCAAGCTGGGCCGATGGCGCAAGACCGCTCTCTTCATCCCCTTTGCCCTCTGACTCCTTGCTACAAGGCGGTCACAGTCCCGCAAGTCTGCAACGCCTTTGCTCATATCAAATACGGCCTCATCACCTTCGCTGCCATCGCTATCACCACCACCATGGTAGTCTGGGATATCCGGGCTTTCTGGAAAGAGCCTTTGCTTGGCGGGAGAGGGAGACAGGGTCATTTCTCGAGTATATAATTTCCTCGGTGTCTCTTGAATCAACCTCTCATTCGCGTCTGCTTGTCGCTCCATATCCATATAGTTCTCACGAAGGTATAAACCGGGCTGTGGCGCGTGATCTAGACGATGATACAGGGTCTCCTTGATGGTACAAATGCGCTCATCTCTCAGCTCAATATCGAAAGCGTCGCCGAGCTCAATGACCGGAAGCTTGCTATTTGGTGCCGCGGCAAACTATAGCAAAATAGGTGAGTTAAACTACTGAGTATGATGTATGATGCGTCCATGAACTATATATCCAGTGAAAATACTCACTTCAATCCTCATGTCTAAAGCCACATCTCCTCGCAGCAGCCCATTACACGAGCCAAATATGTCCATGGACAGTATGCATGGCTGCGAGTTCGTGCGCCCACCATCATAATCATCACCTGGAGAATTCTTCATTTCTGCAGGAGAATTAGCTGTGAACTCAGTAACACGCACACCAATAGCTTAGTCGTCAACATCAATAAGAAACATGGCGATGTCATCAGAAAGAGTATCAGCATACCTTTTACCACAGTAAGATCGTGTTACTTTCCATTTATCTCAAGCCACCTGGAAATCTTCAACGTAGTTGGTGTCAATATCAAAAGAGTCCCAAGGAGGAAATGATTGATTCCAATGAGAAGGGGGGAGGAGAAAAGATAGACAACGAGCAGGCAGATATTGTGGAATTAAAGAGAATAGTCTCTCATATACAGTGACAGGCAGACTCTTCTTGATAGTTCACAGTGATGCAAGTCTTGGAAGTTTTTTTTTCCTTCACGCGGTGGTTGCCATGCTGCCTTTCCTTTTTAGGAAATAACAACAACACAATATAAACAACATAAACAGCAGTAGAGCAACACACAATCAGACAACAGACAGAAGAAGTCAGATAAATCATTCTTGTTCTTTAGACGGCTCATTGGAAGATGTCCTGTTTAGATTGTCCGTACTATAAAGGCCACATGATGCAAGACGGCATATAATCCCCCCCAAGGTACAGCACTTCTTAGCATATCTGCAAGGGGTAGTTCTCCGTCAGCTCAATTCTCTAACAATCGGATTCTAACCAGGATAATAAAACCAGAAGAGAAAAAGGAAAAGATATATGGAAACATCCTATTAAAACAAAAGCTGAAGATCGCACAAGGCACCTTGTAGGGAAGCAACATGATATTCATTCTCCATACCCCGTTCCCATCCATGTCTTCTTGTCTCCAAAACCCCTTCTTTGTGCCCTGAAAGCAAAAAACAATACCCAAAACCAAAAACTGCTTTTTCTCCTGATCGCTCTGGATATAAAACAGCAAAAACTTTTTTCTCTTGTATAATCAAACAGTTGCTCATGCGTCGACGTCAATCACCTAGAAAAATGCGCCGTGGAGATGGGGGAAAAACAAAAGAAAAATGCGTTGCAACAGACTCAAAAAGCAACCGTTTTCCGACTATGCGCCTATATCCCGATACCAACTCCACGTACTCCGAAATGCCGTCGTAGTCGATTAAAGAAAGTGCGAGGGAAGAAACAGAGGAGCCTCCATGCGCTGGTACGTGCTTCTGCCACAGCAGGCCGAAGCTCCGAGCCCATAGAGCTGTAGATGCCCTTGCTGGCCGATCTACATGTATCGAGGCTGTTGCTGCTGGCCTGGCCTCGGCGGTGTGGGGAAACCTTGGAGTAATCCAGTATTATCATAAGAGGCTGGCGGCTGTTGCTGGGGTTGCTGCTGGTAGGGATCCATAGGCCGGGAGTAATTTAAGTTCCTAGGCGCAAGACCTTCCATGGAGGTTCGTTGTCGTTTGACATCTGGAGCACCACCATAATAACCGGGATAATAATCTCGTACTGGAGGATAGTTGCTATTTATGGGTGCTTGAACCGGAGAACACGGTATTGACGCATACTCTTCTGTTCTTGCGATTGGCCGTTTCCTATTACAGCGGTGGGTTAGATACGCATTCAGTGGCAGACAGCGAAAGATCACGGGTGGTTAACCCACATTGCACGAGATTCCTTCCGGATGCGAAGCTTCACACCCTGATCCGCGAACGATTTTGATAGTGTGGTCGATTCACTCATCCCAGGAAAGTTCTTCGGCGATACCACTATTCCTGTGTCAGGCAAAACCATGCAGTAGAGCGGCCTATCATCCTTTGTACTCACCTTGGAAGGGCGGCGAAACAATTGTACTCAAATGAACTGCATCCTCCCTTTCCGCAGACCTAAAAAAAAGCTTAGCATCCGCCCAAATACATCCTCATTATGGCCAACTCAAATACCTTCTCATTTCAAAAAGGTCAAATAGGAGCCTGAAGTCCCCCTCGGTTTTGACAGAGATGTCTCCGAAAACGAAAAACCCACCATCTAGGCCTCGAAGAAGGTTAGCTAAAAGACGTTTTGTAGGAACTGAGGCGTACACCAGAACACTTGCCTTGGTTCTCGATATCCTTTAGCCTATGTAAAGACGATACCGTAGTTCCTGTAAGCGCCTTGTCAGGCAGTACCGATGCAGGCCTGTTTTCTGTGGGATGGTACAACGAACAGCACATAAAATAGTATGGGCTTTGGAGGTAGTTGCTAAACCAGGACGTCAGAGAAACACACGCCTTTATTGGGGTTCAACCGGAAGGTATTTACTGCGTAGGGTCACTCTCATCTCTCACTCGGAGCTGAATTATGGGAGGCGGATCAACGGGCTTCCTCTCTAATGAAGAGAAAATAAAACCAGAATCGTCAGCACCATACAGCGTGTCTTAGGCAGCGCAAATGCAGAGAAGCTACTCTACCTTTCTCTTTGCCTCCAGCTAAACGAGCCCGTACAGGGCTCTGGCGGATGGTTAGCTCATAGTCCCCGGCGTCAGTCATGAACCTGATCCGGCCAGGTTAGCTCACGGTCTAAGTTTCTTCAAACCAGCATGGAGAGACTTGATAGATAGATACGGACCTTTGCGGAGCTCCGTGGATAGCGGGGTCCTCTATAAAAGCTGGGGCGCTCATGGAGTTCAGAGATCTGGTGAATATATATGTAGATATATAAAAAAGAAAGAACCAAATCCTTCCGTGGGTAGCAATGTGGTGGTGTACCCAACGGCAATATCAGGGGTTCAGAAAGAAAAAAAGAAACGGGGTTCAATATAAGAATGTGTAGTCCTCTGGTAATCTGCAGGAGACTAAAAATGGGTTCGAGCAAAGGAAGGGCAGGTCTGTAAAGCTAACTAGCAAATAGAATGGCTGACAGAATATTGACCATAATACCATGGGTGGAGAATCCTGGGATAAAATGCGTTCCAAACCCGAAATATATGGCGTCAGAGAAAAGATAGGATTCGTTTCTGCGCTTAAAAAACCCACACACAACGTCTGAACCACGAGCTGCGTGCCTCTAAACTCGGTGCAGGGCTAGGTTCACAAGTGACTACCCGGTACTACTGAAGAAACCGTTGTTCTTGGGCTAGGCAAGTGGAGTTTGCGAGTTGCCAGAGTCAGCCACGCAGCGTAAATCCGCACTAAGTCAACTTCCTTTTCCCCAAGAGCAAGGCGAGAAACAGCAGGGGCGTTCTTGCTGGACGGGATAATAGGAAAGCGTAGAGGAAATTCCTGAATGGTTTTCTGGCTTATGACGACAAGAAGACCAGGTCTAGCACCAAGGCCACAGCAGCTGTAGAAGCCTATTCCACCTTTCTTGAGTTTTCCGGACCAGAAAATTCTGTGGCCAACGTGAACGACTTCCCCGAGAGATACGCAGGAACCAAGGAATGGCCTTCGACCGCCTGCAATTTAAGTTTGTCGGGTTAGGTCACTTCTCTTTCAAACTCAAAACGTGAAGACTGCCTGAAGCCTTTGAAGCTGCCTTGATAAGCCTGGGAAGAGAAGCCGTAGGTGTGGGAAATCGAGGCGTTTCTTGGTCGCGATTGGGTTCAAGCTAGATGATCCAGATTGGGATGGGAGAAGCGCAGAAGAGACGCAAAACTGCTGCGCATCAGCGCCTCCACGAACGAATTAGAGTAAAAGTCTGTGGGAAAGTCTGCTATGATGTAAGCATAACCGGCTGGCGTTCCAGGTGATTCTGTAGGTGGATACGTTCCAGAATAATAGGGGGATTGAAGAAAAGCTGGGGATGCAGGTATGGTTCACGATACTGCTCCAGATGTGATGTACTGACCATATGCTTTGAGAATATATCACACAAATGGAAAGAAATCAGTTCTTGTAATGCTTAGAGCATTCTTATATCCTCGTATTGACGTGATAGAAAGCTCAAGTCCTTTGCGGATGTGGTTGTCGTTGTTTGGTGGTGGTGGTTGTTGGTGGAAGATCAGGTGAGGGGGAGGAGAGGTCACCCACGACGACGACGGCGACAACGACAGTGAGATAGAAGCTGGTGTTGACTGGAATTTTTTTATCCTTTGTGAGCTCTCTTTAGACCAAAGACCTAAGAGATACTCTTAGACCCAAACTCGTTTGGTCATCCACGCAGGTTGAAGTTCGTTGCTAATATATGGATGTGGTGCTTAGGAACTATAGGTTAAGGAAACCTATGGTGAGACGTGAGACCCTGCGCCTGAACTCCACCTCTTTAGACGCCATAAGCAGGTTAGCGAGGCTCACAGTCAGACTGAACCCATGTCCTCGCAGCTAAGACAGACCTGCAGCGGGAAAGCAAAGAAAGTTCGGGTGGGTGAATACTGACGTGAGAAAAAAAAGGCAGAACGAGAAGCGGAACCCTTGCCTGCGCTTCTAGTATTCGGGCCCTGGCGGCTCCCTGCGAATGGAGGAGGGAAGAGTGGTTGATTCTCCGCTGTTGAAGCGTATTTCCAAAACACAATTCTCGGAAAACCGTGGAGATATTGTTGGTCATTGATGTGATTCGGAGCCGAGTGGGAAGCTTTGAAGGTTTCCCTCCTGGGGCCTACATGCCTACATACATAGACTACTCTCGATCGAAATAAAGCGCAGCGTTCCTTGGCTACTCAATGTACTCCCCCAGAAGAGGAGATCGGCCAGATGGGGAAATCGCGCTTTGCCAAATGGATCACTTCAAGGGCATTGAGGACGCTGGCCAGTGACCAGTGACACACAAGGAAGCCATGCTCTGGCATGAGACAGGATGGGTAGCTTTCCCCGGAGGTGGATTTGGATACGTGCTCAGCCAAAGTCTCTTTGGGGGTATGGGAATCACATTGCTCCACTCCATTGGCTGGGGAGAGGAGAGAGTGAAAAAGGAAAGAAAGAAAAAGCAAATATCGGACTTAAAGCAACTAGACTAGGCTTGAATGTCAATAAGACATTCAAACAGAGCCTATTTGTTTGGCCTCAGGAGGCATAAAGAACAGTATCCCAGGCTGCAGGCCTCGCGTTGGCTGTCGTCCAACAGGGACTGGCTACATGGTTGAAAGAGCTTGGGAGAAGCCGAAGCTTCATTGGGCGTGAAGCGATTGAGTCAGTGGTCCTCCGGCTATCGTATGGGTTGGGCCACTCAGTTAAAGATGTGTGTCTCTTTGTCGACCTTCTTGGAAGCGCCTCCAACAGGGATCAAGGGTCGGTGCTGTCCAAGGTGATCAAGCAGGATCTCCCTTGCATATGGTACTTACATATGATATTCGCCGCCCACCAATCAGACACACTCCAATGAGTGTCGAGAACGCCTGTTTGCCTTGAAAATCGTAGGCATCTGACCCTCTTCTCGGGATCAGAAGGAGCTTCTCGCCGATAAGCTTGGCTGGGCGATTTCCAACAGTGAAGCTGAAGTTCCGATACGCAAGGGTACTGGCGCTGCGTTGACGCTGTACGATGTCCAATAGCATGTTGTCTTTAGGAGAACAGCGCAGGATCTACCGTTCGTTTTGTTCGACTCGCAGAATTAATCATTAGTTCGGACCGGCCAACGAAGAGCCGGAAAACCAGATAAGAATTTTTTTTTATCTTCCATTTGTTATATTTCTATCCACGCACCGATATCGAGGAAGCCTCCAGGCCTTACTGGCCTCGCTGGGTGCTTCTGCCAGATAAGCCGGCTAGGGCCTAGCGCGCAATAGTACATCACACTGATATACGCTATCAAAGCCAGCTTTGCACAACAGTAATAGTGGCCGCAACAAGACCCAGTTAGCTCCACCCAAATGCGGTGTTCCGTCACACAAATCCCTTGGACAGAAAAATGAGTAGGGATGACGCGATAGAACACAAGCTCCCCCCTCCTTGATTTTCTGCGTGGAAGCGCCGGGTACCTACAGCAATAATGAACGTATTATACCAGCGTGTTGACGGGGATAAAGGTTGGCCAAACGTAAACTCTCCATCCTGTCGGTTGGGGGGTATGAAACAGAAGCTCTATAGTCTCACTCGGTACATATCGATGGATGGGCCCATGGAGGTGTACCGTAACCTACCAGACCTTATAAAGTTACCAGCATGCTTCTCTTCATCGCCCTTGTCCCTTTGCACAATTGAACGCATCTTTTCCCGACGCCTTTCATGCCAGTGGTTACAATTGACTAGGGGAATGCTGGCTAATGACAGAACCAATGATACGTTCCTATCTATTTTGTTTTTCGTGCGTGGAACTTTGCATACCGGTTGGCAGACCTGATTCACCGAACCTATCGAAAAGCGTTCGTGGCCTCCATGCATACGAGGTACTTAACTTGTTTTCCTCAGGTTATACATAATACGGGCTGTCAGATGCTCGCACCGTCTTCGTCACAGGCCTTTGAACTACCACCCTTCCTCTGGCTACAGCGAACACGTGCCCTTTTTCAGAGTGTGAGGTATCGATGATGGTCACCAGTCAAAGGTCGCTCAGGCCCAAGGATGAAGGTCCGTCGGTTCCCGAACGACCCGATATAGAGAATGTGTGGGGTTGGAGGCCTATAGCCCATGGCGGATAAGGACAGTGAAGCATCGAAGCATTCACATTTTAACTCCGGTGCCCTCCATTGAAGCAGCCTAACCATCGCTCCTCCCCATGCCATGCGTCTGTATTCTACTTAGCGTTTGGAAGGGAGCCAGCTAAAGACTACTCATCACAAATACCGTACAGCTTCTCCCCGCAGTTCTCCATGATCTATGAATTCGTCCTATTTCTGCCCGGCTCAGAAATACATATACACTAATTTTCCATTCCATGAAGTAGCATCGAAATGAAGCCAGGGGCGAGCACATTACGCACGCTGGTATGCGGTATCCCTTGTGTATCCAACACACCTATACTACACATATACGAAAAGGACGCTACCAATTTACCCCATGTCGAAAGTCCGTTTATGACGCTGATACCCAGCCGGTCTCTAAGCGCCCGTGGTGACTTGAACCGTCCCGTCGGAGTAGCTTAAACAGCAATCTCCCGACATCATAACAAAGGGATATGCATGTATGTACCCTACGGATGTATGCACTGACTCGTACGTACATCGGAGAAAAAAAAATCAACCACGGCACCCAGGGTCCAGGGGACCGGCGTTCTTTGTGTGGAAGTTTGGGTCCCATCGGCTACATACAGCATCGATACACAAACATGTGTGTGTGCGTTGTAGATATGTAGTTAGCAATAATCAGACTAAGACAATGAAACTCACTTCCCTCCTCCCAACATATCTGTTGAGTGTTTGTATCAAAAAGGGGTAAGTAAAAGGCATCAATAAAATCCCAGCGTGGTAGGGTATGATTTACCATTAACTAACGTCATGAATGTCTAAGGAGTACCGAGCAAGCCCGAATATGACAATTATAATTATTTTTCCCTTCGAGAAAACTAGACATATAAAGAAGAAAAGAAAATATAGAAAATGTCAATTAATTCGTAGTAGTTAGTATCTTTGTTTCTTTTTTGTTCTTCCCTTTGTTGCCAAGGTCACAATTACACTTTCTTTTGTTTTTTTCTATTTTTTATTTTTATTTTAGTGAGGGCGAGATCTGACAAATAATGACGATTTAGCTATCGAGTTTGGGCTGGTGAGACTCCTGCCATTGTGTAGTAGTAGTTGTTGTGGTGGTGGTAGGGCTTTGCCCTGGGGTGATATCGAGGTGTGAGGAGAGGTACTAAGTCGCAAGAAGCTACAGTGGAAATTGGCTGAAAGAAGAATCCATTGATTGATTGATTGATTATTGAAACATTCTAATCAAAGTACTGAATACTCACAAACCCATCCATGCACCAAAAATTGCAACCTGGTAGTAAAAGCGGTATCTTCTCAGAGCCAAATGAAGGAAATCCGAGCAAGTCATCAACAACAAGTGATTGGAAGAAGAAATACCATGAGTTCATGATTTTGTAACCCAGTGATCACAGTCTTCGTGATGACGATATAAGCGGCGAATAAAATAAGTCAAGGCAGATGGTAAGGGGAAGTGTCTCACTAGGTCAAAAGCAAAATCAACGAAGACACATGGGGAAGTGAAGAGAAGAAAGCAACAAGCCAATTTTTAAGCACCGTGGCAATCCCAACCCCCAAGACACACACATACCCACATACACTCCACAGAAGGAAAAAAAAAAAAAAACGCAAGAGAAGGAATTTATTCAAGCCAAGAACACCTTCCAAACTGAGATGGAAAATTTCAGAAGAGGAAAGGAAAGGAGGAAAAGAGGCGGGAGGAAAATAGTGTCAAACCTCCCATACCCAAGAATAGGGACAAGGGTATCAGTCATCCCAGTCTTCACCCTCTTCTTGCCCCTTGAGCATTCCGGAAGCGCTGCTTCTACCGCCTTTAACTCCGTCTTTGCGAATCGGAATTTTGATTCCCTGGAGTGCAAAGCATTTGCTCAACGAAGTGCTTTCTATAACGCCAGGGAATTTCTTGGCGGAAAAGACTTGGAATGGTTCGGAGTAGGCGGCTGCTAAAACCGGAGCAGAGCCATGGTTAAGCGCCGGACCAGAACCTTCACTATCGGGGGACTGGCCATGCGAATTGGTGCCCACATTAACAAAATTCATTTTCAATCTGTGGTGATAATTGAAAATTAGCAGTGTTAAAGATAAGAGAAGAAAAGGAATTGTAGAGTAAAAAAGTACCTGAATACGCCTTCAGTCCGAACGCTCAGGTCTTGTAAGATAAACCAGATTCCAAGTTTATTGCTTGGATCGGTCAGCTTAAAGGCACTTGCGCTCAAACTCCCGATTAAATTCCGAGTGAACATGCCGCCTGAAGCAGGAGACATTTGCGGCATAACCGGCTGCTGGGGAGCAAGCTGTGGCGGTTGGTTATACATGTTAGGGTAATAACCCGGAGCTGCCCCACCTTGAGGAGCACCATAGGGTAAACCAGCACCTGGTGGGGGATTGTACATTGGAGCATGCTGGTAGTAAGGATACTGCCCAGGGTACATGGCCTGAGGATGAGCGTAGGGCGGGTAAGTTGGAGGCATGGCCTGAGGCGGAGGGGGAAATGAAGAGTGCGCTGCGGAGGATATAGATGGCGAGGTTGCAGAATGGCGCACTAAATTCACCTCACGATCTCCATGCTCGTTCCAGAGGTCAACGGTGAGAACGTAAAACGTCGTGTCGATATCACTGCAGCAAAGGTTAGCACCTGTCGAGCAGATCGTTGGTCCCAGTTAATAGACAGGTGCCGATTGAAACATAGAAAAGTTAGCTTTACCTGACATCGAGCTCTTTGCCAGAGACACAATCCCGTACCACAAGACGAACGCATGGAGGTGGTGTGATAGGCCGACGGTCCTAGACATCGATATGGTTAAGGAACCATCCCTATTCTCAAAGCTGGCGTGATATATGGAGAAGAGATGCTAACCTTGTCACCAAATCCACACATACGGGCGCGAATAGGCTGCTGGCAAATCTCCAGTGAATAAATGCGCCCCTGAAAGACATTCGAGACATCCTGGGGGGCTCTGGAGGCGGGCGGCGGTAAGGTCTGGGGGTGAGGGGGATGATGTGACGCGGGAGGATAAATGGGAGCTACATGATCCATGGAGAGAGGCGGAGGAGGTTGAGAAGGAGGAATAGGGTGGGAGCGTTCTTGGTCGATGTTATACATTGTATTGACCGTCATATATGCGGCAGTCCTCGCGGGACGACAAGAAGACGGCGCGAGAGCCCAAGGCCAGGCTCAGCTCTGCGGCACAAGAGACGAGGGACAAGAAGGATGGAAAGCTATGATGAGGCGAGTATGAGATGCATAGAGACCATTGACATCTTACACAGGTGAAAGAGGGAGAAAAGGGAGCGGAGGAAGAGAGATAGAAGATCGGCTGGTGAAGTTCAAAGAAAGAGGGAAATGTCGATGACGGTAGATCTGCAGCTCAAGATGCGTTTAAGTCACGTGATACAACTCTACTCTACGCGCCGAAAAACCACAAACGATGAAGAGCTTCAAGAAGGTTGAAGAGCAGCTTGTTTAAGACTCAGGCAGCCTTGAAAATATCCAGACTACAAAATACTCCTATGTATGCATGCTTTGATGCTGTTGTAGGGTGGTGGTGAAGATGGTTTCCAGAGAAGCTTAGGGGGGCCAGGCTTTTCTTAGGGGGATCTTTAAGGGTCTCTAGCGGTCTTTAGAGGCCTTTAGGGGCCTTTAGGGAGGGTCAGCGCCGTTTTTCCAGGCGGAGCCGGCGGCAAGTCGGCCCTTTTTTACTCCACCGCGCCGTTGGATCACGTGGGGCCGGGCAGGCAGCGAGCTGCTAAGCTGCCCAACCTTTACTCGCATCCATGGATGAACCAGAGATCAAATCCCTTCTTCAAAAGGTTGGCTGGCTGCCTGGACCTGGGAATTATGTGCATGGCTCTCCATGGTTGAGCCACCAGGAGGCAGCAATTTGTCATTATCCCAGCTTAGCGCGTGTCATGCTGCATATCTATAGACTGGCTTTCCCACCAAGCAAAATCAGGAAAATGCGCCCTCAAGAACAATGAAATAAAGCATTAGCAGAAAAGAGATAAAAGCAATAACAAAGAAATATTCTCCGCGTCTGCTTGGCCGCGCTTGTCTCCGAGCCGCCTATGAACTTCGTATTCATGAACGCAAAGAATCCTACGGCTGATGTCCCCCAGATTACACCTGAACCAAAGATTTACACAACCAGCCGTTGAAGCTGCGGGAAGATACCATGGATAGCTATAGCATGGATAACATGCACGTTGTAGATGTGATTTAACACGATTCATTTGCGAGGGGCACGACTTTGAACATCCCCTTCCACTATGGACCAGACCGATTAAAAAGGCGCTACAAGAGGGAGACGTTCATTTCTTTGTTTAAGCACTTGAACCACCCCTCTTTTACTCCGTGTCTATGGTATGTATGTATTCGAATCATCTCCACCCATTCACAATATCAAATGCATTTTCATCTTTAAGCAGACTCGAAAAAAAGAAAAACAACACCCCCAGCATGACTCGGTGCATGAAGGAGTGCGCTCTGTCCTCAATGTTTCCTGCCTAGAAGTAGATTTTTCTGAAAAAAAGAACTTATTTCCTATCATCTGACACTATCCGGCCCTTCTTGCTAGCTCCCAAACGACTGGGTTTTGTTCCTCTGCGGGGAGAGAGGTTACGGCATAGCCGAAATACACCGAAATACGAGAGGATGGCAAGACGGCAGATCTGATATGTCATAACATTCGGTTTACCTCCACTTTTGTCCACATGGACGAGACTGTCGACGGAGAGGCCGATTCATAATGTCTTGCTATGGCGTCGAGAGCTGAAGGCGATGTTATTCTTGAGATTTGACTTATCCTATTTTATCTCTGCTGGTGCGCGAATTCGTGCATCTCCTAGTACTGTGGCTTGCGAATAATGAGATAGTTATGGAGTTATTGCTTAAGAAGGAAAAATAAAAAGTAAAGACGATAACCTAACAGAAGACATATTCTAATTAACACCCTACCCTGGTCTCCTAGAATTCCAAATAGTTAAACAATGAACAAACTACTACGTAGGCAACGGAGCAAGGGCGAGGTATCGATAAATCAAAGCAATAAAGAGGGAAAGCAGTTTTATAAAAGGCAAGCACAGCATGAAACTAAAAGAAGAGAGAGTAAAAAGAACAGTCACCAGCTTGCTCCTTTTCTTTAAATTCTTTAATGAGAGAAAAAAAAGGACATTCAAAACTCCCGAGATTACGCTGAAGCGAGGCAAAAATGACAAGTAAGAAAAATGGCGACTACATACGACTAAGGTAAGATGACAAGAGAGGCTGCTGCGCGGGATATATAAGACAGTCAAGGTGCGAAAGGATAGCTGATAGAAAGGGAGGAAAGGGAGAATGAAAATTATTTCGAGAGGTTTGAAATGAATATGAAAACATAGTTAGAATATATCAAGCTGTATTGCGTGCGCCAGCCAGTCTTGTAGCTTTGAGTGTAGCCCTGCACGCTCTCACCCGATACTTTCTAACTTCTAATTGCAAAGAGCTTGCGTAGGTAAGGGGTTTATAAGCGGGGTCAAGGGGAGATAGAACGCGGGAAAGATTTCGTAGTATGGGTCTCTTAGTACAAGAACCTATCGTGGTTTGCAACCAACCTATGCATCGGCATGGATTGTAATCTGCTCTGTGTGTTTGTTTGTCCCATTCAACAGTCCAGCATTTTCTTTACGTGGGGTAGAAGTCGGTGACTTCTCTATGCCTTCCTTGTTGCCAGGCTGGGAGCCATTCGTCAGGCCATTAATGGGGCTTTGGCGGGGACTCTCCCCTTCACCATCCGTAGAGGCAATCGCGCATTCAAACTTTTTGTCGAAGGTGGAATCCATGGCAGACACTGCTGTGACGTCCCCATGAACCCCCTCAAACTCGCCGTTGGTGGCCACACCGTTAGTTCCGTTACCGGGCATGGATGCATCCACGATGGAGCGACTGTAGTTGTTTGCCCCATCAGTCGCGCTGGCATCTTGATCACCAGGGTTGCCATTGGTATCTGCTACCTTCTCTGGGCTTTTCGAAATTGAATGCTGGGGTTCTTGTTTGGTCCCACCGGGGCTTTCAGGGGTCTCAGCTGCGCTAGCGCTATCTGCAAGCCGACTGCTCCTTCCCCTTCTCCCGCCGAAGAGTGATCGACCAGTAGGCGTCGGCGTGTTCACAACTAGACCAGCCTCTTTCTTTGGCGTGCTAGGCACACCGCTTCGTGCCTTCTTTTTCGTGCTGCCAAAAGGTCGACCCGGCTTGCGCTTAGCAATAGAGCCCTGGACCGGTGGGAAAATCTCAAATCTTGTAGGAGGAATTCCAGCGGCAGGATTCGAAGGAATAGAGGGGGACGGAGATTGCGTGCAGCTGCTCTGTTTAGATAATCTGTCTATATATGACAGCATACCGGTGGAAGGCGGCCCTGGGGGGTCAAAAGGTGCAAAGGAGTTTTCAGAGCCAGTTTGCCCGCCCCTAGCCTCTGGATTATCGGCCTCTAGCACCGGCTGATACGTTTTAGCACTGTTGTCCTCGTTATTACTGGCATTGACTCCTTCGTCCAGGTCTTCTCGCGGAGCAACAGTGTGAATTGGGGCTCGATCATAATGAGACTGGTTACTGCGGCCCATAACGTACGGCGTCCAGACGAGTGCGGCCGGATTTAGCTCGACATAGCCTTTTCGCTCCCAGTTCTGGATATGCTCTTCGAAATACTCATGATTTAAACGGAGCGCATAAGTCTTCGTCACCGGGTCGCGTACAAGGGCGTGTAGGCCTTCTAGGGCCGATACAACGTCATCCGGCGTCATCCCAGTGCGTTTCGAAATTTCTGCAATACTTGTTGGGCTTTTCATGTCCCTAAGGCAATAGCACATTACAAGCCGCCAGTAGTTGCGATATGAAACTAGGCCCATATCTGACAAGGGCTTTTCCGGCGAGCCACGCTTGCCCTCAAGACGAGTGAGGAGGTAGGAGAAATCGATAAGAAGGTTGCCGTACCCTTTCCTTTGGTGGATAGGAAGTGTAAGAATGCAGGAGACATTGTTCGGTGAGCCGGGCCTCTTCTCTTTACTGAAATATCCGACAAAATGACAGCCTAGGTCATCGTATTCTGTCATCACATAGAATAAAAATGGTTCAACGTCATAATAGAGGGTCTTCGATCCCAGGAAGAGTTTTGCGAGGAGACACAGGTTTTGGCAATAGACAGGATTCTTGCGACCATCTACCTCAAAAACGGATATGGAGCCATCGCGGTATATTTCGTCGCCTGGAGGATGTTTGGCAGGGCATTTCAGTTTATGCCGCCAAGCAACGAAATCCGAGTTCATATATTTGAGGCAGAATTCACAGATGTAGAGTACTCGGTTGCGGCTATATTCTTCCGGGTAAGGCGCAGCATACCATGTTTCAATCTCGTACCCACCAAAACTGATACACTTTATTTTACTGGGTGGCCCAGATAGCTTCTGGGCGGCTCGAGGACTCCCATCTCCGTTCTGTTCGGCAGTAAGCATTTTCTGTCGCCAGTCTTCTTCAGCTTTCTGACGAGCGGCTTCAAATTTCTCCCTGTCTGTTGATAAGGGCACTGTTTTTGAAGTGTCTGCATCGGCTTCCGATAATATGCCACCATAGGGTTTGGATTTAAGTTCGTCGTTTTCACGATCATGAAATGAGTAAAACGGAGCGGCGTAAGGAGTTGGATTTATAGGTGCGAAATGGGTTGGCGGCTGCTCTGGAATTCGGGGAGGCTTGGGGGGTTGGCGGCGCTTTTGGTTCTTGGGTTTTGGCCGTGAACTCAGGATTTTACCGAGCTTATGTTTTCCTAGATTGAACGAAACAATCATACGACCATACTGCCTCTGTGCAACAGTGCATAGCGCCTTTTGATGATTTCTAGTCCGACGCTGCCGCGCTAGCCGGGAGGATTGGCTCGATGTATTCTCTACATCATTGGAAATTGGACGTTGTCTTAAGCCTCGGGTTTGAGAATTTGGATGCTTAAGCTCAGGGTCAAGAGTTACAGCGAGACCGTTGTCTATCCCTTTCTGTCGTTTCCTGGTGGCTGGCCGGCGGCTTTCTACCTCATCGATTGAAGCTTTTCTCTTTCTTAGTGAACGAGAGCCGTCCAGTGGGTCGTCGTCGACAATCAGCTTGTTGAATATAGAATGGGAACCAGGACCTGCGGTTTCGCTATTCGCGGCAAGGAGGTCCTTCGTTATGCTAGACGCAGCTGACCTTCGGCGAGGTTCATGACTAGCGTTAGGCGTTGGCTCCAAGTTGCTGCTGAGGCAAACAGGACATCGCCATTTATCGGTATCTACTAAGTGTGTTAGAAAGATAGTCAACTGATCTGACATGGAGTAAAAGATACAAGCATACCCTCTTCATCACGTAATAGTTGTTGCTCGCGTGCACATTGTCTGTGGCCTGTGGAACCGTTAGTTAGGCTCTTGGGGGGGTCCGAGCCAAGCCCGACCCTGCAGAACTTACAATGATCACCACAAACAGCGCATGTCAACGGTTCTTCAAACTCCTCTCCCGGATCGTGTTCTTCGTCCTGTCCACATGATCTAGTTACATTAGACAATATTCATGATGGAGAAAATTATGCTTGAGTCGGATATGGTAATGTAAGGTAGGGCACTTACATGCAAACGTTGTGAACGAGCTCCTCTCCATCGGCATCATCCTTGTCGTTGCTTTCGGCATCCCATTCTTCGTCGACTTCGGAGTCGTCGTCTGAAGACTGGTTACTAACAGCTTCCTCATTGCTTGCATTGCTTTGGTTCTCATATGCGACATCTGAATCATCCGCAATGCTGCCTGGCGGCTTTCTGTTACGAGACTTCTTCGCCGAGCGCACTGCATATTCGGCATCTCCTTCGACATCATCTTCCACTTCTTGCTCCTCGTCTTCAATCCTCTGCGGCTCTCTATACTCATCATCATGTTCCAGTTGCCTTGCAGACTCATCAACCGGTTCGTCAGAGTTGTTCTCCTCGACATCCCTATCAGCACCCCCATTATCAACACCCATCCCTTCCGGTACTACTGGGGGGTAAAGTTCGATATCCTCGTCTCCCTCAGCATCCTGATCGCTACCAATGTCCTCAGGGTGATCAACTTTTGGTTTACCGAACGCGGCCGGCAAAGTCGCCGCCATGATATAAGCTACTGCAGTCGCCAGATTGGTCAAATAGCCGGTTCATTTGGGAGCTAGCCCATCCACAAAAGATTATCCCTACTCAACAGCCGTCACAGCTCATTGAGAGTTGGGTCGTGGCTTGCTCCAGGGTCTGTTCTTTGCACTTTGCGGCCGGGAATCCTCGAGACTAGTGAATTCGTAAGGTATAATAGAAACCAGCGCAACGGAATACGCTACTGTCCCTAATATGAATCTTCATGAAGAAGTTAGCTTCTATATAGACCAAGTGAACCAAGCTGGGTTTTGGACGGGGGTGGCTCCGCAACGCGACAAGCTGTGGCCATCAACAACATCCACGGCAGATTGTGTCAACACACTTACAAACCTGTAAACAAAGACGCGTAATTTGATGCGAAGAAGCGTATAAAATTCTCAGTTTGGCTGCTTGATACCGTCTTTATCGATCCCCTCACTGCTGAAAGTGAGGTCAACCGTCGATGAATTTCTGCTGACTGATCAACGCCAAGACCATCACGCCTAGTCCAAATCAAGGCTAGCGCCACCCCCAATCGCGGCCTTCAACCTGCCTTTTGGCTATTCTCCGATTACAGCGGTGCGCAACCATCTGCCAGCTACTTCTCAACTGTCTGTCAAAATGGGTGTTCCTTTTGAGGCCTTGCTTCCCTATGGGATTATCATTGGTGTAAGTGTACTCATGGTAGAGGCAAAACCGGACAATCGTTCACAAGGAAATAGATGTTCGGTGTGACCGGATTTGGTCTGTCGGCTACCAGATATCTCTCGAACGGCGGTAAGCCCCCGCGAAGGAGTATTGATGCTTGGGATAAAGTAAGTACCCTGTGACCGTTGGTATGTGGGAACAATTGCGCTAACAACTTTCAACAGCAAAGTGAGTAGCACGCTACGCAAAGAAGCCAATCCCAACCCGGACTCATACACGGTCGACTCACAATTTACTAGTGATGGAACGAGACATGCGACTCACGGGCTCATTGAGAGGACAGACGGATAATGCCGTGGCCCCTCCAGGGTTCGAATTGAACAATCCATGGAAGGCAAGCACACCCACCTTGATCTAGTCTTGATGGCAGAACCTAACATTTGAATTGCTATGTAGTTGGAACGAAGAATTTGCTAATTCAACACGCCGGATACCTCTATCCCCTCTCTATCATATCGTCTATGAACCTCACAAAACAAAAACTCTCGGCGGCCAGAGTGCGATGTGTTAATTGACAGTGAAGCGTGCTTCATTCGGATGGTCTAATTTCCGCCCGCATTCCACTTATACCGCGAATCTCCATTGGTAGGAGATGTATATTAAACATCGTCTCGAGCATAGAAACCCTATCTGTTTCACTTTTCAATGTTTCCAACAGCTCCTTATTTTCGTGCAAATCCCGCTTAACGACATTTCCCAACATCATCAAGGATCCAATTACTTCATCTTTCGCTTCGTTCAGCAGAAATCTGGTGCAAATGAGGCCTTGAGTAAAGATACTTTTTGAGTGCTGGCTTGTGTAAAAATTCATGATTTCGTAGTCGGCCGGCAGAAATTCAATTTCGTGGAAGCAATAGCCAGCTACCCAGTCGCTGTCCGGATTCTCTCTATATTCGTAAACCCACGGTTTCTGTTGCCCGTCCGTATTCGCCGAGATGGGACGCTGAACCAAGCGCATCCCCCCTGGGTTGATGCGAGTTCTCTCCTCTCGGCTCTTTAATAGCAATGGGGACGTTGGGCCGTTTGGTCCAAACCCTACATCGATCTTTTTGTTCCCAATTCATGAGCTCTCATACCCCAAATGTAGCAGGTCTACCAGGACATACCATATATTTGTTCCCATCAATGGTTACGATTAGTACCAGATGTCCACTTTTATCAATCCGTCAATTCAGCGGTTCTCCATTCACTGGCCTAGGTCCCACTCACAGTCCGAGATAATCATCATTTTCAGGCCCAGGCACGAATGATTTCGCCACCCTAGCACCGCCAGTATAGAATTGATATCCCAACGTTCGCAAAACAAGCGCGAAGAAACCTGTATTCTCAACACAGTAGCCGCCCAACCCTCTCTCAACGACTTTGTGGAAGAGCACATCGGGATCTAGAGAGATGGTATGATGCTGAGAGTAATAGAGGACCACATTTGAAAAAGGTATTGTAGACAGGTGCGCCCGCTGTAAAGCTTGCAGGGTCTTGAGCGGCTCAACTTTCGCGGATTGCTCAAGCTCCTGCAGTTTCGCGCTTGCAGCTGTGGCATCGCATTCGAATACGCGCGAGACATATATGACCAGTTGCTCGCGGGTCAAAGTCGGGCGTTGAGATGCAGCAGTCATGGTTTATAGATGGGATGTTTTACTCTCTGGGAGAATTTGTATCTGATAGGTCTACCGCGACGCAGCATGCGATTCATCTTGAACCTCTTTATCAACTCTTTCCCAGCCACCAGCAGTCTGGCGTTCGGTGCCCCGCGCCCGTGTTCATTAATAATACATGTTGAACCGACTAACGTAATCCGACACCTAATTGAACACGACACCTAGTTGAACACTTTTTTCCATCCACCACCGTATATAACAAATCACTCAATATGTCAACCACCGCTAGCACAAAAGCTTCTGATAAAGAAAGAAGACTTTTATTGGTCATTGAAGCTTATGAAAAAGATCAATTTAAAAGCATACGAGATGCTGCTGAGTCGTACGATCTTTGTCACACTACTCTATACAATCACTTGCATGACAGAACAGCTCGCTCAAATTCTCAATTAAAAAATCGAAAGCTGACTCCTACGGCGGAAGAATCTTTAGTTCAATGAATATTTTTATTGAATATGCGAGATCAATCTTCTCAAATCGCATATATACGAGAAATGACAAATTATCTTCTTTCTATTCAATCCGGAAAATAGAAAACAGTGGGCGAGACTTGGGTATGAAGATTTATTAAACAATATCCTAATTTGAGCAGTAAATTTATATATAAATATGATTATCAACGAGCCCGTTGTGAAGATTCTAAGATCATACGAGACTGGTTTGAATTGGTGAAGAATACAGTCAACAAGTATGGGATTGTGGAGCAGGATATCTACAATTTTGATGAAATCGGCTTTCAAATGGGAGAAGCTTCCACAGCAAGAGTTATTACAAGATCCGATCATATGAGTAAGCTCTATACTATTCAATCAGACAATACAGAATGAGTGACTATTATCGAATTAATCAATATAACCGATTGGATTCTTTCTTTCATGATTATCATGAAGGGAAAGCTACATCAGACTTCTTGGTATAAAGAATTGCCGGCGGATTGGATAATCAGGTTTAATGAGAGTGGCTGGATCAATGATCAATTGGGAATATTTTGGCTACGAGAGCTATTCAACAAGCACACGAAATCCCGTACAATAGGAGTATATAAACTTCTAATATTGAATGGGTATGGAAGTTATACAACTCCTGAATTTGATAAATTTTATATGGATCATTCAATTATTCTTCTATATATATCTTCTTATTCCTCATATCTCCTACAGTCTCTAGATGTGAGCTGCTTTTCATCACTGAAAAAGACGTACGGTCAACGGGTTGAACTCAATATGAGATTAGAAATCAATTATGTGGATAAGAAGAATTTTCTGATAAATTATATGACAATTCGAGAAGAAGTTTATAAATCTTTTATCATTGAAAGCGGATTTTATACGATAGATTTAATATTATTCAATCCTCAGACTGTTCTTACTTATTTATATATTTAAAAGACTCCTATCCCGTCAGACACATCTTATGGATCCATGAGCTTCTGGAGTTCCAAAACATCTAGCAATCTTATTCAATTGGAACAACAGAGTAAAAAGATTAAGCAATTTCTTCAACAATGTATGAAGAGTCCGCCCACGCTCATTAATCAAACTCTCAATCAACTAGTGAAGGGATGTGAAATGACCATGCATGGTGCAGTAATTCTAGCCAAAGAGAATAAGGAATTATGAGCTATCAATATCAGGGAGAAGCAAAAGAGAGCAAAGAAACATAAATATATAGCTACAGAAGGAATTCTAACAGATGCTGAAGGTCTAGCAAGGGCTCAGACTGCTATAGAAACTCCTAGATCCTGTACAGAAGAAACTGAGCCAGCGGAATCACAGTCAAAGAAGCGAGCTCCAGCAAGATGCAGTATATGTAGGGGACTCAATCATAATGCTCGTTGTTGCCCACAGGCATATGGAAATGGTCCTAGTAATTAATATGTGTAATTCTAATTTAATATGGTTGTTTAATTAAATTTACTTCATACTTTTAAATTTTGTGTTCAACTAGGTGTCGTGTTCAATTAGGTGTCGGATTACGTTAATGGTCTTCATGGCGAAAGCTCTCTTGGCGCTGTGTCTGGCCGTCTCGGCAGGTCAGCGATTAGATATCAGGAGCGCCTTTCAATCCCGACTAACTAGCCTCGGGTAGCTCTCGTGGGATGATGTCATGAAGCATCGACGGTGACACGATATCATTCAGGAACGATCGCCAATCATCCAGGCATCAGGTGTTTCTATTCATCTGCATACGGATAACTAATCATCACAGTCTTCGACTCTGAGACCTCATAACTACCAAACCCAATCAAGGCAACCTTCGAGATGGCTGGAGCGAGTGACAAACTCTCGGTTCTACAGCAGTATTCAGCCTGTGACGTGAGTTGTCCTAGTGTGATTCACCATGACTCTATACCTATGCTGACAGAGATGGCAGGTCTCAGATGCCCTTCTAAAACTTGAGAGGGTACCGCAGGGCGGAACAGCCTACGCGGGATGTCTGGCCGATATTGGTGAGCCTGCCGCAATCCCATATCTCAATATCTAGTTTTAATACCCGAATATCCTGCTCCATATTCCAGTCTGAGTACCAAGGTCTAACGCTGCAGCTGAAAACTCACCTCTTTTTTCAATGTGATCAAAAGTCCCATTCGCAACTTCAACGTCTAATTTAGAACACCAGCCTAAAATAATTGGTTATGCTTCGACGTTTAAATTCATACCAAAGGGTGAACCTTTACCCCCTGCGGCTTCCGCGCCGGAGCATGGGATTCCAGCAGGCACGCACTGGGTGGACGGCACGGAGTCGGACACAATTGTGTTGGTCGATCAGCCTGAAGGGCAAAAATGTGCCGTAATAGGTGGGATTATGGCGTCTCGAATGAAAGTAAGAGGCGCAAAGGCTGTGCTTGTGAATGGTCGTATAAGAGACATTGCCGAATTACGAAGATGTGGACTACCGGTATGTGTGATATATCACCTATCCCAAGCCCACTGGATCCTTCCAAAGGCTGTTACTTTGCTTGTGAAAAAGCTTTGGGGAGCCACAGGCTTGATACTCATTCATATGCTGTACTATGTAGGTATGGGCTCGAGCAACATCAACGGTTGGCACAGCTGCCGAGTCGAAGCCAGGGGTACGAAATGTGCCTATCAATGTCGGAGGAGTAACGGTATCTCCGGTATGTTGGCTTTATAACAAGCTGTATGCTCGTGTGGCTCTAATTCGATATATCTAGGGCGATATAATATTCTGTGATCCACTTGAAGGAGTCGTGGTTATCCCTGCGGCTCTACTTGAGGATGTCTTGGAGTTGATGCCGAAGCTTGTGGCGGCTGATGATAAAGTCAAAGAAGATATTGAGGCTGGGTCCACGGTTTTTGATGCATTTAAAAAACACCGATGAACTTTGGGGATGAGCCATTAGCAGCGAGGAGGAAACACGACTTCTGGTTCGCTCCTAAAGGAATGAAATTTGCATCAATCTCAGTAAAGTGACCCATTTAGAATTTGGTTTATAGAACTTTACAGAATGGTAGATATAAGTTATTGAAGAGTTTGATATTCATTTTTATCAAGCTATAAATATTTGGCGCTCAAAAATGTTATACAGTGTAAGATGATGAATATAAATCTGGCAAAGTGTCATGAAGGTATTGGGGGACATTATATAAACTCCGAAAGATGAATGGGTGAATATCCAATGCATCTATTCTGCAACCCAGACGGCAGCCATACCCATACCAGTTCCAACACACATACTGGTGACACCGATCTTGCGGTTGGTTCTCTTCAATTCAGTCATGAGTGTGCTGACTTGGCGGGCACCAGTGCAGCCAAGTGGGTGTCCAAAAGCAATAGCTCCACCCTTAGGGTTAATCTTTTCCTTGGGTAGGCCGAGCTCATTTGCACACCAGAGGCATTGGGAGGCGAAGGCTTCGTTAATTTCGTAGATGTCGACATCCTCCTTGGTAATGCCGGCCTTTGCCAAGGCAACTGGAATGGCCTTCCATGGGCCTTGACCCATGAGAAGTGGCTTGACACCGACAACGCTGCCAGTGACGTATTTTCCAATGATGGTCTGTCCCAAGCGCTCGGCGGTTGATCGCTTCATCAGGAGAACGGCAGCGGCACCGTCGGAGATCTGAGAAGAGTTACCGGCATGGATGGAGCCGTCCTTTGCGAAGGCAGGTCTGATTTTTGAGAGGGACTCGGGGGTGATGTTAGGTCTCACACCATCATCCTTCTTAACTGTGATGGTCTTCTCTTCTTCAGTCTTGGGATCGGTGTATTTAACGGTCAAGGGGGCAATTTCTTCGTCGAAAAGGCCTTGTTCTTGAGCTTTGATGGCTTTCTGGTAGGAGGAGGCGGCGAAGTCATCTTGGTCAGCTCGGCTGATGTTGAGGTCCTTGGCCATCTTTTCGGAGAGGATACCCATGGGAACTTTGCAGTTGGCAGACTCGGGGTGGCTTTCAAGCAGCTCAGAGAATTCGCTGACGGCTCCGGGTCTAAAGAGATCAAAATATCGAGATGATTAGCTCCTCGTTTCTACACATAATAGTTTTCAATAACCAAGTGTACTTACCCGTATTGGGTCGACATGCTCTCGACACCAGCACCAATACCAACGTCAATAACACCTGCCTTCAGTTGATTGGCAATATCCATTACGGCTTGGAGGCCACTGGAACATTGTCTGTTGATGCTCTTAACTGCAGTCGCTTCGGTGAAACCGGCAACCAAGGCAGCGGCACGGAATTCCGTAGCACCGCCACCAGGAGCCAAGACGGTGCCGACAGCAATAT
Organism: Arthroderma sp. MBC 929; assembly: GCA_030789285.1. Classification (NCBI taxonomy): domain Eukaryota; kingdom Fungi; phylum Ascomycota; class Eurotiomycetes; order Onygenales; family Arthrodermataceae; genus Arthroderma; species Arthroderma sp. MBC 929. The sequence continues at coordinate 275,800 of JARJUX010000027.1, read as the reverse complement.
CCTCAACCACTGCAGGGTCAATCTTGGACTTATCAATCACAGCCTTGAAGACACCAGCGAGGATATCCGAGGGAGCGGTGTCTTTGAATCCACCCTTGCCGCCCTTGGTGATAGCCGAACGCAAAGCGCATGTTATAACAATATCATCTGGGTTCTTTTCGAGGAGAGCTGCCGAACCTCCCTTCTTGCTGGCAAGGTGGGAGGTGACTTGTGAAAGGCGTTGTTGTGCTGCGTAAAGACAATATCACATGTTAGTATCGAAGCCTATGACGTTTTGGGAACTGAGCGCTTCGACGACTTACCTTGAGACATTATGTAGGAGATATGCTAATAAGGAAGAAAGGGTATATGAAGGGTATAGAAGAGATCTGGTAAAAAGTAAGACGAGGAGAAAAATAAGGAAGAAAAGGCAGGGCTCGGATCCAAGGGCAGCTTCTTATATTGAGACAGAAGTCGCTCCATCTTCAACCAACGAAACGCTGACTTGCGGGGCTTACTAACACTTTCTGCACGATGAGCCGAGGCTCGGCGGGAATATTAATAGTCCGATATAGTCACGTGGCACTATCCTTTCACATGACTCCGCATGCGGTTGGCGAATTTCGGCATGTGAAGCTTTGCACGCCTTTAAACATCGTCGGTGCTGGCGATCATGAGCCGAGTTTGGGTGTTTGTTTGATGCGTCTTTGCCGACATGTCATCTGCGCCGGAGAAGTGTTTAAAGACGCGTCAATTGAGTTATTCGGGCTCTTTCGATCGTCCTTGTGAAGCTCCCGCCTCGGTCTCGGCTCCTGTAGGATGTTAGCGTAGTTTAGCGGCCATCATAAGGCGACGTAGAAGTATCATGCCGTGTATAGCCACTGATCGTAATAATATTGGAGTATCTCCCACGGCGGAATGGCGTTCAGGCGCGCGGCATGCGGCAAGCGTCAGTAGCAAACCGAGCGATCTGGCGGCGGAAAGCTTGGCGCTGCGATAGTGCGGAAGAAAAGTCGACATCCGCCAATGGAGGATATGACCTAGTTTGAATACCTGTTGTTCATTGACAGAACCCAGAGCTCTAGTTTAAAGATCGGATATCGACTTTCTGGCATAATATATACTTTGATATGATGCCAAACCTTCCCCGGACGCTGGTGTCCGGTGGAATCGCGCAGCGGGCCTACGCTCTATTGGAATCGCAACGTTCAACCGTAAGCCAACCTAACTTCCCTAACACTACTCATGGCATGTTATTAACTCAGCCAATTGGTTAGAAGGGTACACAGGTTACTTCATCTCTCATACGACAATACACCACCGCTCAATCGAAACTTCTACCATGTGCCTACACCACATCTACCCCCCGAATCCTCCGGCCGTCATGCTCTAATGCCTCCCTATTCCGCAACAAGCAAATACCAATATCAAACCCTATAAATGCCACATCCTTGCGCCCTTTTAGCTCGTCCCCCCAGTCCTCATTCCGCTCCACCATCCCGCTGAAATCCGACGAAGAATTTTTTAACCCCTACAAGGCGAAGCGGGAATGGCCACCAGACCTGTCCAAGCTATCGTCAAAACAACAGTTTCGCCTAGAGCGCAAATATAGACGGCGTGCGAAATTAAAGTATGAGCGGCCAGTATGGTCAAAATGGACGAAGCTGGTACAATGGGGATTAATTGGCTGTATGTGACTATCCACGATGGTTGCTCGAAGCGCCAGATTGCTAATGATTCTTTTAGTCGTTTTCGTATATTGTGTCTTTTTCATGGAGCTGGGAACCGGTCGGGCCAATCCGTTCCAAAGCGTGAGTACTATGTCCATTCTCTCCTTTCTTCTCTATTCTGTATCGTGGAATTTCATAGCTAATATCTCGTTCTTTTTTTGGGATACAGCTCCGCGATTTTGTGTTTGGCTTCCTTGACGATGTCGAGGATCAGCCGTCTAAAGAAACGGGGAATAAAGCTAAGGCGAAGTGAGAAGGCCTTAGCCAGGTTAGACGATTAGTTGTATATCAATGCCCTATTGTACAATATTAAGAGAAGTCTCATTTTAACTGAGCTTGGATTCATAATTTAATGGTCAAGCAGTATACCAAACAGTGACCGCGGTTGCCTCAATTATACATTAATTCACGACGATGCCTGTGTCTGCGGAACTCCCGCGGCCATAATCATTTGAAAGATTTGAACATCCTTCCTTGCATCTTCAGCGGTGGTTTTGATGGCCTTTCCATCAACCACGGCAGCATAAAGCTCCTTCATCTCCAAAGTATAAGGGTCCTCAAATGTCCTTCGAACGGTTGAGTGTCTATACTCTCCATTTGGTCCCATTTCTTTTATCTCCATAGTCGTGGCCAAACCCTTGACGAACGGGGTATCATAGCAGATTTTTATAGTCTTGTACTTGCCAAATATTTCGATGCTTGCGTCGAAACGAGGAACGTGGTCTATTCCTGATTCATAAGAGACAGTGAAGCCGGGGTATTGAAACATAGCGCTGCCCTACATTAGATGAAGTACACAAAAATGGGGTTGCAGGAGGGGACATGGTACAGAGGTGGATAGGAGAATGGGATAGACAAACTCACCTCCAGAATGGTGGACCGGATTCTGAACACAAAGAAGCACCGATAACTTTCAATGGCATACCCAAGGCCTCTCTCATAGCACTGAGATCATGGGAACCCAGGCTACCAAGGTTCCTCCACATAGCAATATTCTCTGGCGAAACGGGTATACGAAGTTCGGTAGACAGTGCCTGCTCAAGCATCACTTTGGTCTGCAAATTTAGATCCTCTGAATCCTCCACGGAATAATCTGAAAACTTCTTCGGGAATGTCCCAGACTGTCCCACGAATGTCGAGTTTTGGCCTATAATATCTCTCACTCTCGCATATAGGATTTCCCCTAAACCGCCTATCTCTTCTATACCATCGATAAACGCAGCAGCATATCGTCTCATATAACCAACCATGACCCTACCCGAAGATCGACGCTCTGCTTCAATAATCATATCCGCCGCCGCCAAAGATAAGACCATCGGTTTCTCAACAAAGACAAATTTTCCATGCCGCAATCCACTCAAAATATGGGTGACATGGTATGGGTCGCTGCTAGCGATAAACACAACATCGACATCTGGGGATTTGCATAGTTCCCCGGCATCTTTCGTTATTTGGGGATTGGTATTGGCGATTTTCGCCCGACAATGTTCCAATGCACCGGCTGAAACATCGCAGAGATAGGTTATCGTGAAAAGATCGGAGAGGAATAGTAGGTTGGGAATGTGTACGACTTGTGATACTTCGCCACACCTGCAGGAACGAGCGGTCTGGTAAGCACAATATTATGTATTTCAGAGTGAATTCAATGACATAGGAGGGGTGTAAGAGGTAGAACATGTCTACAAGAGCTAGTTACTTACCCAATGATACCGACACGAACGATACGGGCTGAAGAAGCTTGATTGGAGGAATCCATTATTACTATCTGAAAGAAAATGTGATGAAAGTTCTGTATTTTCTGTTTACTGCTTGTGATGTCCAGCTAGCTATTGTGTAGATGCCGATGGGGTTACCGAGACCCGCGCGGGGCCCCTTGAACCCCACGTTAACAACGACGCCAAAAATCATGGATGCTCTTGCAGTAGCTCCCTTGCACTTTGGACGCCTCTCTTCATGCTGGAATAGAGAGAACGAAGCGATATGGTATATGTCATATATATTCAATAGCCCATGCCTGGCTGTTCCACACTGCATGGCGGGATGGAGTAAATTTGCCGCTGGGACGGAGTTAAGGTCCGAGTGAACGGGAGTTGAGAGCACGATATGAACGTCATATTCAACACTCTCCGTACTCATGTACTTTGTCTCTGTTACAGGGGCACTTAGAGAGGCCTCCGTCATGCTCAGCGGTTCGGATTGGGAACGAGTTCAATCTACTCCCCATTTACCCACATCGCACAATATCAACCTGTTAAAGGACAACTCGCTACAGCCTGACCTGGTTCTAAATATTCGCCCCTCCCGACTTATGGTTAGAATTCAATTGCGGGGTGTGGCTTCCATACTAAAGCCCTATGTCACTCTAGGATTATCGTATCCGCGCATCCCTACCAGCTTTCGAAAATCCGGGGAAGAGCTTCCCCCGCCTGTCTAATCCATGCACTGCTGAATGAAACACCATGACGGCAGGTGTCCGAGGACATCTTTGAGTTATCTAGATTTATGCCTCGGTACTGTTTGGCTATTTATGGTGGATTTGGAACTGTTCTATTCGTCCAACAACCAATGAATATGCTGGTGGACTTGGAGCTTTATGCAAAGGGCTGGTTGGCATGGCTCAGCATTTTGCTACTTTTCTATAAACCCTTGAAGCTGGGCAGCCTCTGGGCAGAAATACGAGTGTGAATAAAAAGATGTATGGATTTTATCAACCTTCATCCCGTATTCTGGTTGCTGGTTCCACCCCCCTTGCACTGAATCACGCTATTGAAAGTTCAGTGGTGTCTTGTGCGCTTCCAAGACGAACAAGATACACTAGCTTTCATATTTGAGGCGAGGCTTTGCATCAGAATGAAGATATCTGAGCATATAACACCTCAATCGCTGTATACCCATCCCGTGCTCATAAGCACTTTCGTACCTCTTGAGACTTCTTGGAAGGTAGTCCTCCACCTATTCTTCTCCCTGCATTTAGGCGAAATGCATTCCCGTACGAGGAACACCTCTCGTCCCTCGGCACACCACCTATGTATCTTGGAAGCTAAGCAGCAATACGGAGTGGTGTAGATGGCAAAAAGATACAGTCCCTCTGATATCGGAAGGTCTCCCATCTGACAAGCAAGCCCACTAAATTGAATACAGCAGGCCTCTCGTTCTGGGTAGAATGCCTCGCATTATTGAGGCTAATTCCAGCATCATTCCGAGCTTTTGTCTGGTCACAAACACCTCGAGGTAGCGATGGAGTACTTCCATTTTTGAGAAACGATAGATGGCAGAAATAAGAGTTCTAGTCCTGAATAGCGATTGGCCCTAAAATATATCAGCAGTCCAGATGGCGCGAGGGTGGACCTGGCCTCGGTTTGAGCCCGGAAGTGAGCTTATGTTTCGCTTTCCCCAGGGCTAGATGCGCCGTGAACGGTTTGAAGCTCTTGGTCATAACCAGCTTTCGGCTACTGGTAGAAGCGAGCAAGTAATTTGCCATGTGGGCGGTCAGCTTTGGAATTGCGAACGGGTCAAACGCTAAATGGCATCCTCATTGTACATCCGTTGGCAGATCCCGAACTTGTTAGCGTCTATGTAGAGGAGACAGTATGCGGTATTTCTGCCCGGCCCACTATAATGACATTCTGTTCAGCGCTTTATAAGCAATCTTGGCAAGGAAAAACTATTTTCCTTATTCTTACTACACTCCTTTATTGTCTTCATGACTCTCATATCATACTTTGATAATATTAAAATGGTTTGGATTAGGATTAAGGAGATATGGGTTTAACCAGACTACATTACTAGGGGAGACTAAAGAATGTTCGAGGGGTTTATGGAGAGAAACAGTTGCTGGAGAGCTGACTGTATTATAGTTGGGTGAACTACGCCAACCGGGATCCGCCATTTCTCCCTGGATGGGCATGCTTCATGCATGCTGGAAGGATCCCGCGTGTTTGACATGCTCCAGGATTGCGGTCTTATTGCCCCTTTCAAGGCTTCCTGGCCGCCCGCGAAGTTTTGACCTCCGTTCGCTTGCCCCCATATTTTCTCCAGACTTTTTGCCTCTGGGCCACTTTAACCCCGCCTCCACTCCATGCTTGGCTTGAGAGAAACCTCGGAACGTCTCGAGCTGTATGGTTTGTGATAGGACAAGTCAGTGGCAGATGAAATGCGGGATTGGGAGGGGAAACCAAAAAAGCAACTCTTTATCGATGGCCTCTTGGCTGGATATGCTGCTAACGCTCTTGCATCGCAACCGAGACGCGAGGTGAGGACTGCAGCCTTTGCAACAGGCCGATTCATGCAGTCCTAGTCGGGAAGGTCTAGATGTCGATGCAGGCTTGGTATACTAGTCTCAGATATAGCTCATCGGGCACACCGAGCTCTGCGAATATTCCACGAACCCTGCCAGCCTGACCTTTGTAAGGCGGAGTTCATTGGCTCGCCAACTGCAAAGTTCACTGTAGGCTGAGGAGAATCAAGCCACTGGACCTTAATTTTGGGTTTTACGTTGATAAATGGGCCTCAGCTAGTTAGGCTTGGATGGGGGGGAAGATCTGCTACCCATGCCACTGAAGTCTCATCAAAGCTGGAGTAACGTGTAGCAGATCCAGATACCCCCTCCCGCTCCCATCTGTTCATAAACCCAAACAAACCATGTGCTCACGCGGCCAATCCGTTAAAATAATGGAAACCCATGAGTTAAAAGGGCGAGGGATACATGAGTGTCACTTTTTCCTCCCTTACCCTAACCTACTCCTTCATTTCTCTCGCTCACCCCTCCGAATTGATTGCCCACTATGGACTCCAAACACTCAGCAATAGACGAGAAGCCAGGCATCGAAAAGTCTGGCGATGAATCCCCACATGCTTCTCAAGCAGAAGAGGACTATGACTTCATCCACGAATGTCAACCTCGAGAAAAAGCTCTGATGCGCAAGGTTGATTGGAGGCTTTTACCAATCCTGGGAGCGTTATATGCCATTGCTTTGGTTGACCGGGTCAATGTAAGATGGCTCTTATACACCACTTCCAATCTAGCTTTTCCTCGCACTCGGTGAGCCAAATTTAATGTTGGAATTTGATGGACAGATATCTAATGCTCGCATTGCTGGGATGGACGAGGAACTAGAGCTGTATATTGGGGATCGTTACTCCATTGCTCTTCTCGTTTTCTTCATCCCTTACTTTATATTTGAGGTTTGTAATCATCTATGTGCTGAAAAGGATTGGGAAAGAGACTAATGTGTGAACTACCGGAGCTAGCTTCCTTCAAATATTGTCCTACGAAAGGCTGGAAGTGCAAACTGGCTTGCTACTATCGCATTTCTCTGGGGAACCTTTATGTTAGCACAGGTTTGTTTTTCATTTCATTTTGGGCTTCGCTCCCCAATCTTAATCACAACATACTAACCTTTGGTCTTGTAGGGTTTTGTAACTAATTATCAGGGTCTGGTGGCGCTTCGAGCGCTTCTCGGGCTGTTTGAAGCTGGTACGTCAACGCCCATTATTTATCAGCTTATAGCTACTTTGACTTACCTGAATTAATCCCCTAGGCTTCTTCCCTGGATGTGTATACCTTATCAGCTGTTGGTATGTCAGATACGAGGTCCAAACACGGTTGGTTCATTCTATATTGCCCTTTTTCGGACCATAATCTAATCAGCTGGAGAATCTAGAATGGCCGCATTTTACCTAACCTCTGTTCTCGTCGGTGGCTTCTCTGCCATTTTGGCATTTGGCCTTATGCAGATGGACGGTTTGGCTGGCTATCGGGGCTGGCGGTGGATATTTGTGCGTATTTACGCCACTATACCGTAAGCACCCACGCTTGCTAACACGACTGTCTGATATAGATAATTGAGGGAATAATAACCCAGGTTGTGGGGTTAATCTCATGGTTTCTTATCATCGAGTTCCCAGACAAAGCAACTAAAAAGGGGTTCCTGACGGAGAATGAAGCCAAGTTCGTACAGCATCGAATTGATATCGACAGGAGCGATTCTGTCTCTGATCCACTTACTTGGGCGAAATGCATGTGTTATCTAGGAGACTTTAAGCTATGGGTATTGTATGTTGCATTCCTTTCCACCGCTACTATATTGTATCTAAGCTAACAATTCATTATCTCAGTGCACTCATGTTCATGTCAGCCACCGTCCCTGCGTGAGTACTCTCTACATATGTTCCCCGAGGCACTGCGAGCTTTGACCATGTTCTAACACTATGTACAGCTATGCATTCTCCTTTTTCGCGCCAGTGATTATCAGGGTATGAAACCCCCATCTAATTACCTATCAAAACCCTCCAAGTCCAATTCTCACTGACAAATCCAACAGGGCATGGGATACTCCGCCGGAGTATCAAACTTGCTTTCTGCTCCTCCCGTCATCGTCGCCGTGATAGGCTGCATGATCCTCTCCTGGTTCGCCGATAAATGGCGCGTGCGCGCCCCAATCATCATTCTCCAAGCAGTAATCTGCATTATCGGTCTAATGATCACAGCTTACGCTCCCTCCAATGGTGCCCGATATTTCGGCATCTTCCTCGGCACCACAGGTTGTCAAGGCAATGTACCCGCCATCATAGCCTACCAAGCAAACAACATCCGCTTCCAGTCCAAGCGAGCAGTCAGCAGCGCGTTGCAGATTGGGTTCGGTGCTATCGGCGGCATTGTTGCATCTACCGTGTTCAGAGAGCAAGATGCCCCTGGATACATACCAGGATTATGGGCCACGACGGGTCTTCAGCTATTTATCATCGGGGCAGCATTAACTCTGAGTTTTATTTTCTGGAAGAAGAATAAGCAGGTCGACGAGGGGACGGCGACGGAGCCTATCGAGGGGCTGGAAGGGTTTAAATATACCCTTTAATTTAGCTATTGTTTCTTTATACGCCTTATGTATGTATGTATGTATGTATGTATGTATGTGTGCGTATGTATGAATTTATGATAAAGCCGTTCGTTAAAGCTATTGCACTTTGTTGGTCTTCAAGAGTTAGTTTGATTGGCACGCATCTCTTCAATGAAGGCTTGATGGCATCTATCTACCCGAAAATAATGTATCTCAAATTCCACCGGATGTGAAAGAAAAAAACATCGTCTCAATTCTATGTATGACTCGTTCATTAATTGAAAGTTCAAGCAACTGTTTTTTCTCAATCCACTCCCGAGGTACGACGTATTTTAAAAAACTCCAATAAATGGGGGGTGGGGGAGGGCACAACAACGATCAGCGCATAGAAACCGTGCATGAAAAAAGACAATTAAGCACAAGAAATACTCCGTTGCAATTGTAGTTGAATTTGCACCAACAACGACATCGGCAAATGGGCGAAAGAAAAAAAAGTAAAGGGACAATTCAAAGAGGGACGAGGCTTGCGAAGTCATAATATGTTCATTTCAATCAAAGGTGTCGAATGTCAAGTCATTAAGAGAGAGATAAGTAGAGAGGGAGAGAACAAAGGAGAGAAGACAAAAAAGCAGACAGAAGAAATAGAAGAAAAGCAAAAGGGAAAAGGAGTTATTTTCATCATTTGCATTTCAGTTCATCAGGTCATATCCCAAATCGGACAATGGTTGGTGCATGTGAGTGGGAGTCGAATCCATGTACTGCATAAGTCGTTAATTCGGGAAAATTATCCTGACGCTGTTTCGTTTATCGGGTTTGGTAGAAAAGGAGTAGGGAGAGATCCAAGATATACCCAAAAGTGGAAAAGATACTGGACGGTTGGGACGATTACGCATCCGTATGAGGAGACGGAAACGGACACCTGGTTTCCGAAACAAGAGTAGGGCGTAAAGGCGATGCAGAACTCATCTATGAAGCCTTTAAAAGGGTGTGAGGGCGCTCAATGAAGTTGGGCTCGGAAATCAGATCCAATTTCCACTTTGCCGTGAGCTGTCATTAGGTAGAGGGGAAATGCCAACTCCGATATCCAGTTTTGGAGGAGCATCGCTGACAATTCCCACGCCTTTCTTGGGGCTGCGACCGCCTGCTCCCTTGCATGGGCTGGAAGCACCGCAGGCCTCGCGTGGTGGACCTTCGCGAACGAATTGGCAATCCCAGGCGTCTTCGGCGGCGGCTGCTACCCAGACCTTTAAACCTGCATGCAGAGATGGGTAAAATTGCTCCTTGCAAGTGCGGAAGTTTTTGCCCATCACTTTCTCAAATCCAGAAGACCGCATCTCTTCGCGGAAACGGTTACGCTCCTCAATCGTTGGTAGGGATGCGATTATGCCATTAATCAAGTCGAGGTGGTTGGCGAGATAGTTGGTTGCCTCCCATTCAACTCCACCGACGTATGGTGCGGCAGGAACTGGAGCGTGAGGGGGAGGGAAGTGCCGTTTAGAGTATGGCTCGGTAGGGTCGAGTGGTGTATCTTCTAATTTTGCAAGGGGTACGACGTTGAAGTGGTGTAAGAATATCCAAAATACTTCCTTGGTTACATTGGTTACTTCTTTGCTCCATACTCTGAAAGGCCGGGACTGGTAAATGTCAGCAATAAATGCTAGAGGGCGAGAGTTTTCTGGCGGGGATGGGTCTCGCAAATAAGATAAAATTTTCAGGGCGCGGGCGTGTTGGTCATCTGGGGAAGCGGTAGAAAGCTGGGTAAATAGCAAGCTTATCACTATTCCCCGTGTCGTATATTCACTTGGTCCTTTTCTTTCATCGTCGAATAGCATCCGTAGTAGAGTCGGGAAAAGCTCGTCCTGAACTAAGGATAGCCGGCGAAGAGCTGGAGCAGTGGTGCTGAGCGCCTTTAGGCAAAGAAGTACCTCGTGCATCAGTGCGTCCTCGTGTTCCTCTCTGATTAAATCGTTAGTATAAAAATACAAGTAGATGATCAATTGATTGCAACCAACCTCCATTCCACTTGAATAATGCGGTAAAGAAGTTGAATAAGTTCGTCCATTCCGCCGTCTGAGATGAAACTTCCAACCCAGGCTACTGTTTCGTTGCGTAAAAGGATCCTGAGTTTATGGATTTTCCCAACTTCGACAATTTCAGGCTTCTGTACCTCCTTCAAATAGTGAACGAAATCGGTAGGATCAGCGATATTGTCTGGGGCACTGTTAAAGGAAGAGGCAGATACACCGCGATAGGAAGAGGGTCTAGGTGTACAGTCGACTGATTTGGGGCGCCTATGTGACGATATGGATTCTGCCTTCTTCTTGAGTGATGACGAGTCACCCTTTGATGCTGTAAAGGCCCGACTCCGTCTGCTCGATCGGGAACCCTTTTCATTTCGAGAACTCTGGTCGGTCGAATCACCAGAGCCATCTCGTCTATGGCCACCACTCCTCGGGAAGCCAAGCCATGACTTACGCGTAGAAGCCGTGGAGATGGAGGAATCGCCCTCAACGTTGTGCTTGGTGATGAACTCCGTTTTAATGTTCGTATCTAAAGACCTCATCTTATCTCGCATATTGAGGGGAATGTTCCTCGAGTCCTACGACAGTATCAGCATCACCCGTGATAGGTTATTGACGAATAGGTCGGCTTACCAACAAGGCTTCAAAAGCAGAGTCGATTTCTTTTGAGCCAGCTGCCTTCGGCTCCGTTGCAGCGGGCTTCTCCTTGTGCCCAAATGCAGCAAAGGCTGCAAAGACGCGTGAGCTTCGGCTGCTGTTTGAAGCCCGTTTATCTGGGACGGGAACTTCCTGCATAAGGGAATTTCGACGAGAGCTGGAGCCGGACTTCATGTTTCGAGTGAAAGAGCTAAGGGATGATCTATGGTTGCTTGGTTTTCTGGGTGGTCCCATGATATCCCTCATGATATAAGAGTTTGAAGAAAAGTGCTCTGATTTGGGTCTTGAGCTTTGATTTGAACTTTTCGTTAGTGTTGGTTGATAGAGGTCATGGAAGTTTCGCTGTTTAGAGGGTGAGTACCCCCGGGGAGTATATAGAGACATCTCTTCGTGGACTGTGCGGCCGGTTTCGAGAATGTAATGAGGGCTGAAGGGATCGTCAATGGGCTGACTGGGAGAATTGGGCATGTCAGGGAATGGCATAGTCGGCGACTCCGTAGAGGGTGACTGGTTCTCTTTGTCCATTTCCGGCTCGCTGCCTTTCTGTCCCCGTTGGGATCTTTTGAAAAGAGCAGAGAGACTGGTTGAAGACTTTGTTTTCTTCGGCTTACGGCTTTTCGACTGATTCTGGTCCTCCGGACGCTTAGGCTTCTGCTCTTTTTTGTCCTTGTCCCCGAGGAGGGATTTCAGGGAAACTGCGCTCTTCGTTTTCTGATGCAGAGCCTTATCCGGCCCATTGTTCACTGGCTTTGGGTGGTATGATTGACGCCTCGGTGTCCCCTTATTCACAGCTCGCTCTCCCAAGGGATTGGGCTGCTGTTGGAGTTGCTGGCGAGAATGGGGATGGTCGGCGGGAAGAATGCCATGAGCAGCTGGCCAGGGCCTGCCGTCCGGCCGGATGATCAGAGCTGCATTGCTTGACTGGCTTCGTTTATGTGAATTTGGAGGAAACATAGACTTGAACACCGATGTTTTCGAGGAGCTACGCTTTCGGTTGCCGAAGTTCAAGCTGTCCATCTTGCTTCGCTGTGATTGTTAGCAGGAGCGGCCAGAAGAAAAATGATCAATCGAGCATACCGGTCAATTTATTCTCGCAGTGACAGAAGAAGCGCAACAGTCTAATTTAGATCTGTAGTAAACATATGAATGTATGCTGAGTGTTGGACAGTTAAAACTTGTTTAGGATGTAGTGAAAGCGATTGCATCCCAACCCTGGCATAATATTGCACAAAGAATAGAAAAATAAACCAAAAATGCCACAAAAACATTGACCGACAAATACAGAGTGCGAACTAAACTAATGGCTTGCCTTCGTGCATGATTGGAAGGGTTGCGGTGAATGATTTCATCGTGGGCAAGAGAGCAACGGTTGCTACAGCAACGGAACGGCGTGATCAGATGCAGGACTGGCTTCTCTCCACCTCGCGACGTGTTTCTCATGACAACCGCTTCACTTTGCATTCTTACCGCCTCAAGTCTGTCACTTAGAGCTTGTGTTCAAAGGTAATCCAGGCTTGTTCTGTCGTTTCTTCGCGTTTTCTGCACCAGGCTGTGGTTGTAAACCCCTACCATTTAGGCACGAATGTTGGACAGGCACGCGCATTTTGTACGAATGATGTGTACAACGCCTCAGGAACAAGGATATTCTCCTGGAATTTCCATGTGTAATGTTTAAGGGTAACACCAGACTCTTATTTGCTATTTAGAGTCGCCTGTCTGAGGCACAATGAGAGACAGTAGGAACTTTGGGAGATTGGCTAGAGATGGGATAGACATGGCCATAAGCTCTATGATCACCTTGGATAGCCTTTAATTCTTGATTACGAGGTAGCAGTCCGGAATAGCAACAGTCTCGATCTGTTTCAAGTCCCAATCAGAAGGGAAAGCTGCGTTACTCAAGCTCCATCAGGTGCTGTTGAAGATATGAAAGCTGGATTACTCGATGAAATGTATCATTGATTAGTCCCAACAAAACAACACAGGAAGAATGTTCCGAGGCCAGAGTATGCAGAGTAGCCCAATTTCAATCACAAGAACACCAAAGATGCGCAACATAACGGAGATCATAAGACTAAGGGTAGTATGGGGAGTGCTGGCGAATTGCAAGCGAATTATCCACCAGCGGCTTCTTTGACTTTGCTCTCTTTATTCAGCTCTGGTGGTTCATCGATAAACTGTGGTGGACCAACTTCGTCCTGCATGAAGGACGGAATGGCTTCGTCGCCTGCGCTTTCGAACATCGTTTCTTCGCCGATAGCCTCAAGCTCAGCATCCAGCTCTGATTCATCCACATCCTCTGGGACATCGTAAGCTCGGCTGATACTCTCCTGTATATCATTCCCAACATCCATTAAGTCTTGCATTTCATCCTGCATTCGTTCGATCTGGTCAATATCGACCTTCCCATATTGTTGTTTGAGTGTCTTCGTGGTAGTCTTCATAGCGTCCACGGTAGTCATCACATTGCGCAGGTTGTCTTGCATCATACTCGCCTGCTCCATGTTCCATGACTGTTGCGACAGTTGGTCGCGTTGTGCTTCGTACTGCTTCCGGCGTTGCAGGACTTTGAGTGCCTTTTGACGAATTGCGCTCTTGCCAGGTCCATCGCGCATCTTGGACATCTTGGCTTGATAGGCGGACAGCTCAGAGTTTAACGCAGCCAGCTTGACATCGATACTAGAGACGCGGGAATCGACCTGGAAAGATAGGTGAATTGACTGTTAGTTATTACGGTTTGATAGTGGGGTAAGCTATCTCAACAGGTTTGAATACATTTGATATAGCACCCTCGAGCGTAGGCTTTGGAGCCGAGCTCTTGGTCCCAAACAGCCGATTCATCTTCTGAGATAGGTAGGATCAGGGTGAATATGTAAAGGGTTTCTTCTTCTCAAGCACAAGAAAAGTGGCGGTACGTTTAGGTGTTTCAAGAGACCATGGCGCGGTTGTCACCGCAGAGGGGTCGAGCTCAAGCGAAGATGGTTGATAAGTTTGTGCCTCTCCCTTCAAGCATACATATAATAACAGCCTGTATGTGATGTCGAAGAACGCCAGCGAGCTTCGAGATGCAGGCAGCCGCCAAAAAGAACAAACGCCGCTTTTCTCTCCGCAGAGCATGCGGTCATACTAGGTAAGTCACGTGGTATGTGCCACCAGTTTCGACATCGCAAGCTCGCAAGGAGTTTTGTGCTTCTATAAAAACTTCATCTCTGACGTGCTATCAAGCTGCTTTACACAGAAGTCTGGAAAATACTGCATCTTCTTGAAGATTGAGAGTTGTGGCCGGCCAATCTGTACCTGAACCGGCCCTCGCCATCCACTTTCCTAGCCGACTCTGTTCCCCACCTCCATCGGTTCTTATCGAAATCGACTTTTGACATCACCATCCTCCCTCCACTGACCAGCAAATACGATCTCTCGCAGGGCTGTACAGCTACTTACTCTTCTCAAAAGTTCCGGCATTTTTTTCCGTGGAGCGATATCCTTCGTTTGAAGCCGTTTTTACTGTTTTATACGCCACTCCTTTCTTTGCCTTTGCAAGGTACGTGAAAACTACGTCGTCGAATTCGGGCTCTATCAATACCTTGCGTACTGTTTATTGATTTTTGCGTTTGCTTGGTTACTGACACTGAAGCTAGCAGAAAGCCACTCGGCTCTACCCCTGACTACGTCTCTATATCGACAATCCACCTTCCCCCGGTCTTCCGCGTCTTTTGAGAGATTCCCCCCGGGCTCCTCCCACCTCTTACGACGACCATCCACTCCCTAACGGATTATATGACTGGTAAATGAAAGTTGTGCGGTATATTCTGGTTTTATTTGTGTGAGGGAGATCGAGACGGAGATACCCCGACAATTCTTGGATGAATAACGATTTTCCTATTATATCCCGAGCATATAGGTCATCATGTTTTGGCGATATGGCGGGTACGCACATGTCTCGCCCATCAATTCTCTCCTCGACAAACCCGATGTTACTGTCGAGGATATTCTGGACGAGTCCGACCTGATGCAGGAACTTAAACAAAATAATGCCAGGCTGATAGAATACCTCCGTGACGATAATGTTATAAAACGCTTATTTGATATTATTATTTCGCCGAGCCTTCTGGACAATGATGACGACAGTCGTGATGATGACAGCAGGAAGAGCGCTGAAGGGAATAAAGCTAGCGAGCCAATAAAAGAAAAGGGGGTTTCGGATAAAGAAACCCTTGATGATGAAAAAGACGAAATTGATGTGCGGCCTCTCAAGGTCTCTCTAAGTACAGATTTAGATCCTGAGGACCTTGAGAATGCTGAGAAGACACGACTGAAACACGCTTATGTTGCTTCCGAAGTCCTGACCTCTCCAATATGGTCTATTATAGAAGCTATGATGTTGAACGAGGAGGCGCTAAGAGATTTCTGGTCCTACCTACAGAGGAGTCCTCCTCTAGATTCCTTACAAACGAGCTATTTTGTTAAAGTTAATGAAATTTTGCTGGACAACAAACCCCAGGAAATGCTCTCTTTTGTCATGAATTTGGAGAACATCATATCCGCGATGCTCCAACACGTGGATAGTCCGCTGGTGATGGACTTGCTTCTGAAGATCATTAGCATGGATAAAGTTGATAAGGGCTTGACTGTGACCGAGGTAAGTTTCGCATCTTATATCCTCCCATACCTCAACCTTCGAGGGTCAGGCATTTAATCCAGTTATTATAGTGGCTTCGTACGCAAAATGTCATCCCTACCTTCCTGTCCTTTATATCAAATGATTACCCTTCCTCAACCCAAACTTCCGCCGGGGATTTTCTGAAAGCTCTTATAACGATATCAGCCAATGCTACGCAAAACGATCAGCCCTGTATTGGGCCGAATAATTTAACTCGCCAACTAGTGTCAGAGCCATGCATAGGAAGGCTAATCTCATCGATGCTCCAAGGTGGAAACCCGCTCACTGTGGGAGTTGGGATCGTTATCGAGATAATTCGTAAGAATAATCCTGATTATGGCCCTGAAATGCTCGAAAATCGGGACGCACCCCCCGAGTTACACGATCCAATATATCTCGGGACTATGCTTCGAGCTTTCGCGGCTAATATCCCCCATTTCATGGAGCTCATTGAACCGTCACAAGCATCCGAATCCGATCACCAAAAAGCACAGCTAAAAACGGCATGGGGCGGGACGATAGAGCCGTTAGGATTCAATAAGTTTAAAACCTGCGAGCTGATGGCTGAATTGCTTCACTGCAGTAATATGGGGTTGCACAATGAGATAGGAAGCTATGCTTTTATGCAGGATAGGGATGCGGAGCGTGAGAGGCTACTAGCTCAAGGCTCATATAACCGCCAAGAAGACGATTCTGGTTTCGTATACACGGACAACACTAACGATTTTGCGAATGGGATATCTCCATCTGCAGTTGGATCCGAATCACCAGATGAAATTAAAAAGGCTGAAAGTCCTAATATGGGTGATGATGACGGATATGAAGACATGGCTTCTTCCGGGGTGCTAGTCGATAAAATCAAGGATGAATTTGATGGGAACTTCGACGGTGATACCAGTCCTGGTGTCGGGGCGTTTACAAAGGTCCCTAAACTAGGTGTCGGTGATGACTTTGTGGATGAACCTCTCACACCACCAAGGCATGAACAGAACCTCCATGACGAGTCGAAATCCGGGAATGTTCCCAAGCTTAACCACCCTGAAGCTGTGTCGCAGATTGCAAAATCTCCCACCACTACCAGTTTAACAGAAAAAGTCGAAGAGTTTAAACTCGGCGGTGAAAAAGACACCTCAGAATCAACGGATACCAGTCCAGATGCCAAACCAGAACCTTCCTCTACCACAGAAACGATGCCTGATTCTACGGCAGACAATGATAACGCTGCCACGGTGCCCTCCAGTAAACCTCCTGCAGAAGGTGTAACTCCAGCAACGGGCGAACATACTGCCGGAATCTTTCCCCAAATTTCAGGTGACTTCAACGAGCAAATACAAATGGATTCCGACGGCTCGCCAGTCGTTGGAGATCAGCTTAAAATAATGTTCCATCGTAATAAAGTTGTTCCAACAATATTAGTAAGTTCTCCATCCTTTATTACTTCGACCCTTATCATTTCCAAAGCATTGCGAGCTTAAGCTAACCGGAGGACAATACACCACTAGTCATATTTCTTCCGCTTCCCTTGGAACAATTTTCTTCACAACGTGGTTTATGATATAATACAGCAACTGCTGAGCGGCCCTATGGAGCAGGGCTTTAATAGGTCTCTTGTATTTGACCTATTTGAAACAGGCCAAATAACAAATGAGATTATCAAAGGCGAACGCTGCAGTTCAGATTCCGAGTCAAACAAAAAATTGAGGCTCGGTAATATGGGTCACCTTACCCTCATTGCAGAGGAAGTTGTGAAATTTAGTGAACGTCAACCGCTAGATCAACTGTCCCAGGCGGTTATGGAACGGATAACCGATCCAGAGTGGATACAATATGTCGAGCATAGCCTTTCGTACGCCAGAGAAAGGGAGAATGCTATTCTCGGCGGGGTTAAGCCAGATACCTCAATGAGCCACCGGCAAGCCGTTTTAAACGCAATTAATTCCACCCCCGGGTTTTCCGGGCCGTCTTCCGCATTGGCTAATGCGGGGCTTAATGGAGGATTGTCCGATACTAACCTCGAAGAACTCAACTTCGGAACCCAGGCAACGGCGTCAGGCGGAGCATTCGGGTTTGGAGCCGGCGGATCTTCTCTCTTCAGTGGCTTCGGCAGCTTTAGCGATGACGAGGATGAAGAAATGGAGGACCTTCAGGATTCGCGTCAAGGGAAAGGGGTACAAGCGGCCGATACAGATGCGGTAAGCTCAGATAATGTGGGTGAAGCTCTTGTTGAAGATATTGATATGAAAGACCGATGATGGTCACATATCGAGACCAAAGAGCCAAGCCTATAATTTTATTGCCCCCTCTTCCCGCCTCGATGGTTCTCATTCAATTATCGATGTTCTCTATATGGCCCCTTTTATATATATATGCAGAGCATCAAGCATTGTTTCTTCTGTACCGGCCCTTTTGTTATTGCTTCTTGGAATTGCATCTCTATTTCCGCCTACCTTTTACGGAAGCCTGTTATCTCATTTGTCCATAGCTCCACTGGCACGTTTATTGGAGACCAATTCACCTTCCGAGACTATATTTCTTCCTTTGGAGCTTCCTTGTATCAATCAGTGTTTCCCATATTCTCCTTTTATTTCCTTGATATGATCACGGCTCAAACTAACAATCGGTTACTGACTTTGTGTGCGTTAGGCTGTCGGTTCTGATAACTCTGAAAGTCAACCGGTTCCTATTCTCCCTCCTGTCCCTACAGCCCCGCTCAATATGGGACCTTCCCGTGCCCGGCGACAGCTTGCTGCTAGACTGGCTCTTCAGAAAGAGCAAGCGGCCGCTCAGGCTGCAAAGGAAGATGCCGAGAAAGACAGTGATGCAACGAGGCCAGAGGCCGAGAGTAGTGCGCAGCAAACGCCAGGATTCAGTTTATTCTCGAGCCCCCCACCCATAGATGGCAATAGCAACGTTCGTGACGATTTGAGGAATCGCGCCGAACAAGAGTTGGAGCGACAAGCATCAGGCTCATCATCACCACCGTTATTCTTATCAAATTTCCATGAACCTAGCGGGTATTCGTCCAGCTCCTCTGATGATGGTGGAGCCATAGAAAGTGTTAGGAGTAAGACCAGAGTACCCCTTGACATGTACGACGATGACGATGAAGACATTGGCGACATGATAGCACCCACATCTTCTTATTCTGACGACGATGATGACGAGACTATTATCAGGGAGGCGCTGGGCTACTCCACCTTCCTCGCCCCCGATTCACATCCCGGTGATGGCAACAGGGGTATGCATGTCGATTCAACGGAGCGGAATGATAGTAGTGATGGGGAGGACGAGGGTCTCGTGGAAATCTTGGTGCCGGGTAAAAGAACGCCTTCCGGTCCCTGATGTGCATCACTTCCACCCTAACCCCCCTGTTTGACTACCCGTAATTTGCACGCGTGAATTATAGCGCATGGCATGATTCATCCTCCGTCAGGTTTTAGTCGGTGATGATGTTTATACGCTACTTTGTGTACCATAAGTTTAACAGCTATACCCATGTTTGTCTATCTTTCTGAGTGCGATCTTTCAGTTCCCGTAATGCCTTCTGGCGTCTCATCCTCTGTCCACGGTGAGTTGCAACCCGGCGTCAGAGGCCATAAATAATGCAGTAAAATCAGCATACACTGACCCCCTACCGGTATTTTCCTATAATATAGAAGTCTGATGGTATATCCTATTCACTCCTATTGATTCAATGTTACCCGTCTTCATCTGCGCTCTTGAAAGATGTTGCTCGCCCCTTCCAGTGTCTCTAGCCCGCCTTCCTGCAAATGCGATGGCGGGCAAATATCTATTTAGGCTGAGAATTGATCTTCGTCGAGATTTATTTTCATCTTACACTTACATATCAATTCCAATATAGAGTCAGGCAAATTCACAAGTTTTTCTACTTCATTACACGATTGACAAAAAATTTTTTTTTTGCTCGGTGGAAATAAAAATTCTAACGATGACAAACTTGGTTGTGCCGTGCCTCGACCTCCCAAGTCGACAACCTCCCACCTCCAAAGAAGAAACGCTGAATATATATAAAGGACCAATGATGGGGAGTTCTTCTGATGTATCTACGTCCGCAAGGTATGGTTAGCATCACTTGATTTTCTCCCGCGCGGCCAGGCATATTTTGCTCCTCTTTTCTGCGCAATGCTATTCCAACCACCCGTGGTGCAGTTGTACATAGTGGTGATGCTCATACATAGAATAGGTCGGATGGACCCTCATCATCGCCCAACCCGGGTTCTAATCCACTAGATCCCTATATCTCACTGCAGAAATGGGTCGAAGCCAACGGCGGGGGTCTATACGAAGGAGTTGAGCTACATAGCGACCCAGTGAAAGGGAATTGTCTACGCGTCCGGCTTGATCATCAAGATGGCATCGAGGGCTCAAAACCCTTCGTATCATGCCCTATCACTGCAACAATGTCATATTTGAATCTCAAAGACAATAACGGGAAGCTACCACAACATAACTTTGTTCACTCGCCAGAGTTTCTAGAGGCCGCCGAACCGGATGGTGCCGTGGCGTTCTTCCTGATGGACCAGTATTTGGCAAAAGATGAATCTTTCTGGGCACCTTATATCCGGATCCTTCCTGGGCCGGATGAGGTTACTACTATCCAGCACTACGAAGGCGAGGACCTCGAGTGGCTCCAGGGGACGTCTTTGGTTTCTATTCGAGCGCAGAGGCTTCATGTGTGGCGGGAACAGTACAGAAAGGCATTGGTGGTGCTCAGAAACACCTCTTCGAACCCCTCTATATCTAATTACACATGGTCAGTTACTGTGGTGTTTTGCGGTTAAGGTGGCATGATACTAAGATGATAAGCTTAGGGAATTGTTTCTTTGGGCCAAGTCTATATTTACATCCCGCTCCTTCACGTCGGCTGTTCTGACCGGGTACTTTGAAGAAAACCCAGATATGAGAGTCGCAACGGAGTTCAGAGAGTACCAAGTTTTGTTGCCGTTGGTTGACATGGCCAACCATAAGCCTGCAGGAAAAACTACGTGGCACGCTGAACGGAGTTGGATAGCGCTATCCAGCCCAGACAGACTCCAGCCGGGGGAAGAAATCTGTACCAACTACGGCCCGAGGAACAACACACAGCGTAAGTCAACAGCAGTCAAATATTCTTTTCTGCGTCTGATAGTCGAATTATACTGGGAGTGTACAAAGCTTACCTGAACTGTGTAGTTATGAGTAGTTATGGCTTCTGCATGGTTGACAATATCTGTGATTACCGGGACGTTGTGTTCAGGCCACCCCCTGGCTCACCTTTTCAAGAAGCGAGAGAACTACAGCTCCAAAGGTTCTTTAGGGGAGGCGAAGAGCCCAAAGAGGATCAGTTTCACATTTTCAACATATTTCATCCGCTCAGCGATGGCTCTAAGACGACTGAGGGCTGCATATTTTCTGCCGACGTGCTGGACGCGCTCCCAATCGCTGCTGCTAATAACCGAGAGGCCATGTACATAGACGTGGAGAAAGAAAGGTTGCATCTCAGGGTTCCGCCTCTCGTGGAGTCGCGAGTTATTCTAAATGCGATAAGCCAGATTGTTGTCGAATTGCTCGTGAACATCACCAGGCTAAAGCAAGGCGGGTATCTAAGAAAAACCCCCGGAAACTTGAAACAATACAATGCGCAGTGCTACCGACAGAGTCAGCTTGTGCTTGCTGAGAATGCTCTATTGGTGGCGGAATGGACGCTCAGTATGGCAAGAATCCCGTTGTCGTTCCATTTGGATCAACATAACCTACTTCAGAAGCACCTTTCTTTTTCCCCGGAAGAGCGATTCGGCATCCCTGTTCGTGAGAGGCTAACAGAACTTCTGATGAGCCGGCGGTCTATGCTGAGGCGTACCGGTGAACTGTTCTTGAACGAAGGTGTTGTTTCAGTTCTCCCAAATGACAGCGAGGAAATTTTCCATGAGTTACTTAGGAATATTCTCCGAGTGGTCGCTCCGGTTCTGGCAAGATCACCTAGAGATAGCTGCCCCAATCTTTTTGTCTATGCTTTGTTTCTCTGTTTCGCCCTTGCATGTTATAAAAAGGGCATTGTTAAAGACCATGGAGTTGAATACAGATCATCACAGTACATGGGGCATCGTCTCTGGGTCTGGGTTGATTTTCTTCTTCAAAGCTATGGCCAACCCGAAGACAGAGAAGATGAACTGCAGGAGATGACTAGCGATGTCGATGATTTTCTGGGCTCAATCGTCCGGTTGGTAGAAGGAGCTCACGCAAATCAGCGCCGGATATTCAACGGAATAGAGGCGGCGATCTACCACTGGCCCGCAATTTTCTCCATGAACACATTACGCTGGGCTTGGTTTATTGCTGAAGAAGAGTCTCTGCCTCTTGCGAAAGATGCACTGCAATTAGGATTCCAAGGAGTAAATGCATCGGCATCAGAGCAGGAGGAGGTCAAGGATGTGCGTGATTTGAAGCTGGAGTATTATTTTTACATCCCACAAGCGGAAGCGTGGAGCTGATAGCAGCCCACAGCATCAGTGTACACTTTAGCATTCGCATAGGTTTTAGGAATATCGTATTTAATCTGTCCTCATCGTCGTTTGTTGTTGTTGTCGTCGCTCTTCGTAGTTTGATATTGGCTGCAACACGTGACCCGCAACCCGCCAATGAGAGCGAGCACAAACGGGCATAAGCAAACAGCGCCAAACATCCAACAATCCTCAAACTCTCCAGCGACGTCCATCTTGCAATTCAATTCCAAACCTCCCCATCGCTGATCTCAGTCCGGCTTGGAACACAATGGTCAACATGATCTCCAGGGCTGCGGCGGCTCCCTCCACCCAGTCGCTGTCATACCTCTCCTCCCGCACCCTTGCCTCGTCCGCCGCAACCGTCCCTCGCTTCCCTTCTTCTCACAAATCGTCGAGACAATCTTCACAGCCGCTCTCGCAATTGCAACAACAAAGGAGCTTTGCTACCATTCAGGATCCTGCAGCTACACCCCCACCACGCGTGTACGGCGGCTTGAAGGATCAGGATCGCATATTCCAGAATTTGTACGGTCGACATGACCCGGGTTTGAAGAGTGCGATGAAAACTGGAGATTGGTATAAGACCAAGGAGATTATATTGAAGGGCCATGATTGGGTATGGATGACTTTTTCTGGAATGATTGTGGCAGCCGGGAGAGCAATTGCTGATAATATTGTTTTTTGGTGGTAGATTATTTCCGAAGTCAAGGCCTCTGGCCTCCGAGGTCGAGGGGGTGCTGGTTTCCCCTCCGGATTGAAATGGGTAGGTCATTTCTTATTCTACTGGAGAGGGAATCAATTAAATTCTCAATACTTGAGAGGCATTGGATCATTGGGTTGTTGTCTCGGAGGAGGCGCGTTGCTGACATTATTCTGCTCAATTCTAGTCCTTTATGAACTTCAAAGACTGGGATAAGGACAACAAGCCTCGATATCTCGTTGTCAACGCCGACGAAGGTGAACCAGGAACCTGCAAGGACCGAGAAATCATGCGCAAAGACCCCCACAAATTGATTGAAGGCTGCCTCGTATCTGGTCGTGCTATGAACGCTACTGCCGCCTACATTTACATCCGCGGAGAGTTCTACCAGGAAGCAACAATCCTACAGCGCGCCATCAACGAGGCCTACGAGGCTGGCTTGATTGGAAAGAATGCCTGTGGTTCCGGTTATGATTTCGACGTCTACCTTCACCGAGGAATGGGTGCGTACATTTGCGGTGAGGAGACCGCTTTGATCGAATCCATCGAAGGAAAAGCCGGAAAGCCCCGCCTAAAGCCACCATTCCCAGCTGCCGTCGGTCTCTTCGGATGCCCTAGCACGGTCACAAACGTGGAAACTGTCGCTGTAGCACCTACCATCTGTCGCCGTGGCGGAAAATGGTTCGCTGGTTTCGGCCGCGAACGTAACCAGGGCACTAAGCTCTTCTGTATCTCCGGCCACGTCAACAAACCCTGCACAGTCGAGGAGGAGATGTCTATCCCTCTCCGTGAGCTTATCGACCGTCACTGCGGCGGTGTTCGCGGTGGATGGGACAACCTTCTCGCCGTCATTCCCGGTGGTTCTTCCACTCCCATCCTCCCCAAGCACGTCTGCGACGACCAGCTCATGGACTTTGACGCATTGAAGGATTCGCAATCCGGCCTCGGTACCGCGGCTGTCATCGTCATGGACAAATCCACCGACGTTGTCCGCGCAATTGCCCGTCTTTCCGCCTTCTACCGCCACGAGAGCTGTGGTCAATGCACACCATGCCGTGAAGGCAGCAAGTGGACTCTGCAGATGATGCAACGGCTCGAACGCGGCCAGGCTCGCGAGCGTGAAATCGACATGCTCCAGGAACTAACGAAACAAGTCGAAGGCCACACCATCTGTGCTCTAGGAGAGGCTTTCGCTTGGCCTATTCAGGGATTAATCCGCCATTTCAGACCACAGCTTGAGGAAAGAATACAACAGTATGCCACTGAGGTTAATGGAGGAAAACAATCACTTGCCGGTGGATGGAGTCCCGATGCTCGCGCTCAAGGCAAGTTGGTTTCACCTGCTCAATAGATAATTTTTTTTTGAACGGAAGAAATAAAGACCTCGTGTATATTTTTATAAGCTTAGGAAGTCTTTTTTGTGTTTGTAATTCTGTTTGTTCCATTATCTCTTTTTTACTTGAATGAAAACTAGTGTTTATCCTTCTTATTTTTTTTATCACTCCCTCAAGTTTGTTTTATACATTCCCCCCTACCTATGTATTCTAGAAACAAAGTCTTCGATACCAAAATGGCCCCATACACAAACAGACCTGAGATAACGCAGTGAATTGTTCAAATTAAATTATATCGATATTTTGCAAGGCACATATATACCTCCCTAAGAAAAGAAAATCCCATCACTACCGTGTAACCTTACATTTAAACTAGGAAAGAGAATTAACTACAGGACGGCCAGACAGAGCAAGCCACGAGCACATTCTTCCCAAAAGCAATCATTAGGGAGCTGGAGAAAGAAAAAAAAACCCATTCACAACAACCTATTTATTCGTTTCAACAAATCAGACCATCCTTGTTTCCCTCATTATCCCTTTTTTTCCATTTTTGTTTCGTTTCCTATCTGGCTCCACCGGCCATGATTGCGGTATAATAACGCTTACTCGCCTCGGCAGTATGAATTAGTCGCGCGTCGCGAGCCAAGGGTAGGTTCAGAATTGCAGAGGATTGGATGGTCTAGTGAACAAGAGAGAGTTAGCGACCGGCTACTTAACCTTGAACAGGCAGCGGGGAAGAGAGGTAGAATCTTACATTTGCGGCATCATTAGTAACCCAGCCAGCAACCAGGCGGCTCATTTCCCTGAATGCAACCTTCTCCTCTAAGCACGAGGAAGGTCCCTTCTCAACCTTCCCACCGAGCGCGCCGAGAGTGTCAACAAGTCGTTTTAATTGATTGTGATCTCTCCATCCGCCCTTGGCTGTGGCAAGGCGTAAGAAGTCAGCATACACCGCACCGCCCTCGGTCCAGCCTCTGATCTTTCGCTCAGGGCTTTCACCGAATCCACCGATCAGGGACGAAAGCGTGGAGTAGTCTTTTTCGATAATCATCTTGGGTGCAACGGTGTGGCAGAATGTATCGTGGGCTTCGTTCCAGTGTTTGGCATGGATGAGGAAGTCCACTTCGGCAGATATGTTGCCGGAGGAGCGGGCGTAGAGAGCTTTGGCGGTCCAGATCCAGGAGGGGGGCAGTTTGAGATCAACTGTGAGGTATTGCCAGAGGGAGTCTGGTGTTCCGTCTGGCTGGGTTGGGCTAGGAAGTAGAGCGGCGAAGCGGGCGAGCATTTCTTTTAGGCTGCGTTCGCGGTCTACGGGCCGGGAGAGATGGAGGAGGGCGAAGAATGCGGGGGCGTATTGGTTTGTGCTGGCGAGTTCCCATGCGTAATCGGACGTGAGCTGGTCGGCGCGGGTGGCGTTGAGAGCTAGACAGTTAAATCGCCCCACTACCGCTGCCAGGTGATGATGGAGCTGGAACGATAGTCGGTTATGAAGTCGGTTACCCGATACTGCTTCTGGGCTAATTGCTTCAGGGAGTCGAAGGGTCCTCACTTCTGGGTGTTGTCCCTGGCTCACCGCCATAGTGTACGCTTTAAGTAATATCCAAAGCGGATGCTCGCGACCAAGGTGATCGGCAATAGTTTCGCCCGTCTTCTGATTTTCCACAGGAAGCGATACTGGGTATTCAGTTTCTTTTCCGAAATAAAGATCATGGTGGAATACGCCGACGGCAACCTCAAGCGAATCATCATCAGAAATGCCATACCACAGCCGGAGCCCAAACGCCTGGATCCAATCAAGCTCAAAACGATCAGACAGATTAAAACTTGACGCTCGATCTTCCAGATGGGCGTTCGCTTTGCCCTCGCTCCTCACACAGTTTCCTGCCAGCAGCTCGTAAAGTGCCCGGATTGGCTCGCTCATTTCTGAAAAGATAGCTTGTTGACGCCACGAGTCAATTTGCATCTTCATCGCGTCCTGGGTGGCTCTGTCACGGCCGATTTGCGAAATGAGAGTAGCAAGATGCGCATTCCCAGATTCAACAAGTAATTTACATGCCTCCTCAACGCGATGACTGCAAAGGTAGGCAAAAGCACGTTCTTCTGGGTTTCTGATATCCTCCACATCAGGATGAAAGTGACGGATGATCTCCTCCCAGATTCGGCTCAGTCTGTCCTTCTTGATCCGATGGCGAAATTCAGGCTGCAGTTGAGCGGGAACACCATCGGAAATGTCGTCTTGGATCTCATCGTTGAATAGTATATTCGCGAGCTGCCATACCCATCTCTCAACGTCAGACGACATGGAATTACCCTGGACTGAGTCGGCGAGCGCTGTAAAATCTACGCGACCAAGCCGTGCAAAGGGCACGTCATCGACAATGCTGACTTGGGTTCGTCCTCTCTGTATTTGAAGTCCATCGTGCGACTATACATTTAAACGGACGTTAGCGAGTGACCAACACATAATTGAACCAGGGCAATACAAACCTCAATCAATTCATCATCCAACTTAGTCAGAGTTATCAGATTCGCGTCAGCATCTACTGATGCATCCGATTCCTCCTCGGCAGAAACACGAGTTGGCAAGATAAGTTCGTCAAATGGTCCCCATCTCGGCTTTCTTGAGTTGTGGAATGACATATCCGCTTCATCCATCTCGTCCGGTTTTCCAGCAAATGTCTTTGGTTTCTTTTGGTAAGGCCACTATAAGAGAAGAAAGAAAGAAGCTTAGTTAATCATCTCAATTTGGTCTTCTACATTAATTACAACAAAACGCACCAGAACCATGGAAGGTGTGCTAAATACAATCGTCGCCGGAATTGGAAATCAAAAATGAAAAAGGTAGCAGGAAGAAAAGGGAAAAACAAAGAAGCAATAAAACTAGAAAGTAAAAACGTTAAATGTCATATAATAGGGGGTCACACCTTCAAGCCAGTCTTCACAGCCGATCCATGCGACTTCCCAAAGGGGCTTGCCTGCTTCTTTGGCTGCCCGAACAATGAATTCATTAGGTCGATACTCGTTGCAAAATGCGGTTCTCGATTTTGGGCTGGTTTCGCTTTGGTCGGAGTCGCGTCCCCGTCTGCGTCGGCGTCTCTGCCCGCAAATGCTCTATCTTGTATATCACGCAATGCTTGACGATCTTGTTTTCTCGGGCTGATGGTTCGGTTGAGTTGTTCGGCCCAGTTGCCATGGAGGTTTAGGCTGAGATTCGTAGGGCTAGGGGGGTTGTAGACCGATTGCATGGGGTTAGGTTTCAAGGGGCTGGTCATCATTGAAAGCTCCACGGTTTGGTCGGGTACAGGAAACGAACCAGCCATGCTCATTTGCATTTCCTCATCCCCGTCCGATTCAAGTACCGAGGCAGCAGAATCGAGAGTGTTAGTCTGTTCTTCGCTACCGTTAATGGACTCCGAACCCATGGAGCTTTCCTCTAAAAAAGAACCTTGTTCTTCCTCCGATTCCGAATCTTGCTGCGCACTAACGCCAGAAGGGCCTTGCGCCTGATTGTCAAATGCACCTGGAACAGCTTTCCTCTTCTTGAATTCGAAGGTATCGTCTTCAAGGCCCATCATCGAGTCGCCGAACATGGAATCGTCACCGCTCATCGTAGAGTCGATGCTCTGGTCAAAACGGTGGATGGATGATTGGGTTGGGGTCTGGTTATTTGAGGCGTCGGAGTCAGGATGATCACTTAAAGCGCTTTGATCAAAGTTCTCACCTTCATCATCCTCATAATCAAGCCCATAGGTAGTGTAGTGCTGGACAGTAAAAGTCCAGGTTCCGGTTGGCATATCATAGCTAATAAACTTGGTATTCTGGACGTTTTCCAGGCGGAGTCTGTGTCGTTCGAAGGCAGCTACGATGGCAGCTTGGGAGGCATTCTTCCTTTCTCTGCTCCTGGGCCAGGAGTTCTCGAGTCGAAGAGTAGATGGAACATTTAGGCCACTGCCTCTTGGTGGCTTGAAGGCCGGATCGGGGTAGACAGTAATGCATCGAGTGGCAATTTTGACAATTGTTCCATACAAATCGTCAAGGTTGATTGATGTCAGGTCGACTGGGCGATCAAACGTAACGCTGCCGCAGTTTGCTCGACCGACAGTAAATCCAGTGACGCTCTTTAGTTGCTCGCGTGACATTTTGCTAATTTCGGCACGAGACGGCTTCATCCAGTATTCACCGGGCTTGGGATCTGTTTTAGGAATTGAGAGCTCCCCAGTCTTTGGAGGCGATCGGCTATCGTGCTCTTGACCCTCGGGGACAACAGCAAGTTCCTTCCCTCGAACCTGCTCCATTTGTGGTGAGCTGCCTGATGCGGAAGCGGGGGAAACGCCATTAGCAATGCCATCGACCTCTTTAGCCGCTGGCGATTCACTGGCTGACTTGTTCTGTTTGCGGGCAGAGCGTAAAAAGCCCAATTCTTCTGGAGTTGGTTGTGGACTCTCAGTCTCGACGCGAACCACAGCAGATTCAGTGACACCTTTGACATCACCGGGGCCCGCAGCATCATCGAAGCTAACCTTTTTCTTCAATTTACTGGACGATGGGGTAGCATCTTCGCCATTAGTAATGGTAGCCGGTGATTGGGGCGAACGCGAGAAAAGATCCGTCCGAAGGTTTCGATCGATTGTCAGTCGTTTGAGATTAGATGTGGAATTTCGAGAACCTCCAGCCGAAAAGGCTCCTGGGGACAAGATGCTATCGGCTTCTGGATCCCATGTCTTCCGAAGGCTGCTGCCCGAAAAGCTTTTGCTGAAGCTACGACCAACACTTCCGCCTCTCAAACTACCGCCCAAAATGCTATTGCCTAAGCCAGAGGGGGTGCTCGAAGAACTAGAGGAGCTACCGTACGTCGAGTACGAGAAGCCATAGCCTTGGCGCGTGGGCGGTGTAACCAGGCGGTTCGCGGCGTTGGGGGATATCTTGTACATTGGTAGTGGAGTACGCTGTTTCTGCTTTAAACTAGCGGACAGGGGGGTGGCCAACGGTCCTGGGGATGGAGTGTTCGGCGCCGGGAGGCCGGAAAAGATGGACTGGCTCCCATAAGGATTACCGTCTAGCAGGGAGGTCTGAAGACCAGGGGGCTGAGATTGCTGCATGGCTGGCTGTTGCTGTTGTTGCTGTGGTTGCGATTGAGAGAACAACGAAGAACCGAATCCGCCTGTAGCTGGCTGCTGTTGTGCGCCCTGGCTTGCACCTCCAAGGTTGAATGCAGACCCGGTACTTGTGCCAGTGTTTTGTTGTCCAAAAAGGCTAGTCTGGCCAGTCGAAGAACCAAACAACCCCGGTTTTTGTTGCTGGGCGCCTACACCTCCAAATAACGAAGTGGCAGCGCCCTGTTGCTGCTGTTGATTCTGCGTATTGCCGAAGCCGAAGCCTCCTGTCGAACCAGTAGTTCCAGACCCTAAGTTTGAGAATAGACTTGGTTTTTGTTCTTGTTGTTGCTGTGGCTGTTGAGTATTGCCAAACAAACTACCTCCAGCTGCTCCTTGCTGACCTGCAGTGTTATTGCCGAAGAGTGAGGTGCTTTGCTGCTGCTGGTTACCACCACCGAACAGGCCGGTTCCTCCAGTCGTACCAGAACCTCCAAACAAACTCTGCCCTTGCTGGGGTTGTTGCTGCGTTTGTTGGGTTCCAAAGCCTCCAAAAACCGGCTTATTTTGGGGTTGGGCCTGATTCTGTCCAAAACCACCGAACGCACTAGTGGCGGTCCCAGTTTGTGGCTGTTGTTGTTGTTGACCGAAAGGAGAGGAAGTTGCAGTTGTTCCACCAAAGCCGGTGCCGCTGGATGCGGGTTGCTGGCCGAGTCCAGTCCCAAAACCAGTTCCAGTGCCCGTCCCGAAGCCTTTGTTCTGAGTGCCTCCGAATAAACCTCCACCAGTAGCACCAGCAGTACCAGTTCCAAAACCTCCACCAGTTGCAGAGCCAAAGGCACCGGTAGTACCAGTGGCCGCAGTTCCGAAAGCGCTTGGCTGGGATGCCCCGCTAGTCTGGCCAAATGCGCTTGTGGCTGGTTTTGCGCCTCCGAATAATGAGGTACCGGCTCCAGTACCGAATCCACCAGCGGTTTGAGTCTGACCAAAGCCGGCTGGAGCGGATGTAGCCCCGCCAAATGGAGAGCTGGTGCTGGTAGCCCCAAACCCGCCGGTAGTACCAGTAGTACCTTGCTGTCCGAATCCTGAATAGTTTCCAAATGCACCGGCCTGTCCGCTCCCATTAGCATATCTTCGGCCGTGGTTGTAATCAGCAACTCGCAATTCCTATCGTATCGTTAGAACTAACTCCAAGAGAACAGTGACGGTGCACAAATACATACCTCAAACGAATATTTCTGGTAAGGCTGCATAAAGCTTATGCTTTGATAATTGTTTGTTGTAGAGCCTTCTTTATCGGTAAATTGGTTGAACGGCGGATTTGCGGTTCCATCAGGCGTTGGCACTGCCCCTCCTAGAGCGGTCCCGCTGGAGCCAAACGCTCCTCCTGCAGCAGTACCCGCCGCGGCGCCGAATCCCGCACCTCCGCTAGTACCTCCACCAAATATACTACCACCTGCTTGACCAGTCGTTCCGAAGCCACCAGTAGCAGCAGGTTTGTTTGCGCCAAATACATTGCCGCCGGTAGTAGCAGTGTTTCCGAATCCACCACCGGTATTGCCGCCAAAAGCTGTTGAACCGAAAGCTGTGTTCCCAGCGTTCTGGCCGAAACCACCGCCAGTGGTAGTTGTGCCGGCTCCGAATCCTTTATTCTGACCGCCGCCGAACATTGGATTTTGCTGTGTTGTGCTGGTCCCAAATCCTACAAAGTAATCAGTTAGCCGACGAAAATCACAACAATGCCAGTAACATGAACAAAACAATGCAAACAAAACAGAAGCCCAATCCGCAAAAGTGGCCTGGTGGGAATCCTCGGTGGAAGCAGCTCGACTAGTAGTTTGTTCCAATGTCTTTTTCGAGTTATCATTTTTCTGGAACGTAGTCGGATGAAATTCAAATCTTCCACAATGATCGAGAGTCCCCGGAAGGATAAGCACCAGGTCCTAATGCAGGGAAAAATATACAGGGCGTATCTAAGGCGACACAGACTGAAGAATGTCCACAAAAAGACAGAGCAATGTTCGATGCCGAGTCAAAGTCGGCCAGCAAGGCAATAGGTTTGTTATGACATACCTCCTCCCGTACCGAAACCCCCGGAGGAGCTTCCGAATGCATTTCCGGTATTACCAAACGGGGATGATGTAGACGTCGACCCAAAACCTAAATCGAACAGGTGGAATCTCGAGTCAGAGGAGAACTGCTCCTTTGGATTGATTGATTTGTTGCCCAGCAAAGCTTTAAACTGATCCAGACAACGCGCGCAGCATATAATCGAGCTCAAAAGTTTTCGACAACCAGCTGAGGGAAATCGAAGATCGAAAGGCACCCGAAGACAGGCACGGACATGGACGCGCGAGCATATGGAAGAATAGCTCGAAGGGACCAAAATAGAGGGATGGAAAAAGGCATGAAGAAAAAAAGCTACAAAGAAACGCTCAAACGACTGGGGGATTTAGACCTACCAGCACCACCAGTATTGCCAAATCCTGCCCCTCCGGAACCAAAGCCGGTACCCTGCTGCTGCTGCTGTTGTTGATTATTGGAGCCAAAGCCCCCAAACCCCCCAAACGACATTTGTATCTTTTTATCCCGTTAGAGTAGCCGTTTGTTTATAAACGCTTAAAAACGACTCAAGAGCGCATGTAAACCACACACGGGCCCTCTATCCAGCCATAGAATGACGCGAATTGATCGATGAAAAGGAAGCGGTTTCGAAGATGAGTGAGAGAATGGTAAGCCCGCGCAATCTTATGGTTTGTTGCCTAGTGTTTGCGCTGCGATTCGCGTCTCAGGAAACGAGAACGGAGCTTTAACGCGGATGGCGAGGGATGGTAAACAATAGATGCTCCGAGGGAGAGGGAGAAGTAAAACCAAAGCAAAGCAATAGACTGCAGGATATAAAAGAAAAGAGAAAAGCGTTGCGAAGAAGGTCTTCGTTCGACGCGATGTTGTTAGAAAGGAGTCAAGAGGCAACGAAGCAGCAGGTTGGGAAGATTCGCTAAGAACTTTTTTCCTGGCTGCCGCCTAATCCAGTTTAACGCCATGTGTCAGCTGACCGTGTCAATAAAGGTCACATGATCATATCTCTGCCCAAGGCAGAAGAACTAGGTAACTACTCCATACAGCTCTCACATTTAACGTCAATGAAGTGTATTCGATGTATAAATAAACATGAAAGATATACCAAAATACTAAGAAAAAGCTCTCACTAAAAAGAGCCTAATCATACACACATTCCTCTAATTAAACCGAATCGCAATAAGCAAATAATAAAAAAAAAAGCAACGCTAGAAATACCAGAAAGACACCAAAAGACAAAAGAAAAAGTCGTTCATTTTATTACCGAGTGTTCCACATTCGGCGCATAGCCTACCATTCAACGCTGGGGGGGTTTACTTCCGAGCGGCGTGGCAGATTTCGATGATCCTTGGAACCACAGTTGGGTCGGATAGCTATTTGAAAGCGAGGTTAGATATGAGAGTAGAAAATATGCCACCAAGGTTTGGTTCTACTCACAGTTGAGGTGTCACCCAAAGAATCCTCTTCGCCACTCAAGATCTTACGGAGGATGCGGCGCATTATCTTTCCACTTCGAGTCTTGGGGAGGTCGTCCACAACGAAGACCGATTTTGGCGCAGCAAATGGACCGATAGATTTGCGGACCTGCATGATCAGCTCCTTGCTAATCTCGTCGCCACGACTGCTGCCGTTCTTAAGGGCCACAAAGGCATTCACGGCTTGACCCGTCAGTTCGTCCGCGATACCGACAACGGCAGCCTCAGCGACGGCATCATTTTCAATGAGAGCTGCCTCAATCTCAGCGGTTGAGAGTCGGTGTCCAGAAACATTGACAACGTCATCAACACGGCCTCTAATCCAGTAGTAGCCGTCATGATCACGTCCAGCGCCATCTCCAGTGAACTACAGTGGAATTATTAGCAATGCTCTATGGAAAGCACTTTTCATAATTAGATACTCACATAATATCCCTTATAGACGTTCAGGTAAGTGTCCATATATCTCTTGTGGGCACCCCACACAGTTCGGGCCATGCTGGGCCATGCTTGCTTGATAGCAAGTACTCCCTCGACATCGTTGCCATGCAGCTCCTTTCCAGAGACAGGATCGATGATCACAGCATCGATTCCAAAGAACGGTAGTGAAGCGCTGCCTGGTTTAGTTGGAGTGATACCACCCAAAGGAGTGATGACATGAGATCCAGTCTCTGTTTGCCAGTAGGTCTATCGATAGTATTGTTAGTGTCAAGCGAATATTTGAATATAAGATTTGAAAGGGCCACATACATCAACAACCTGTGATTCTTCCTTGCCAACGGATTCGAAATACCATTTCCAGACCTCTGCAGCAATTGGCTCACCGACAGATGCCAGGATACGCAGATCCTTCATTTCATGGTGGATATGCTGGTCCCCTGCACGTTTTAGGAGTCTGAGAGCAGTTGGTGCGACATAGAATTGCGTCACGCGGTGTTTTTCGATGACATCCCAGTATCTGGAGAAATTTGGATATGCAGGGGTACTTTCAAAGACAACAGTTGCACATCCCAAGAGCAGTGGAGCGTAAACGACATATGTGTGACCGGTAATCCAGCCGACATCACCACCACAGAAGAAGCGGTCGTCATCATGGATATCAAACACATACTTTCCAGTGGCTGCTGCGCCGGCCAAGTAACCAGCTGTCGTGTGCATCACACCCTTAGGCTTTCCGGTAGAGCCTGAAGTATAGAGGAGGAAGAGGGGGTCCTCGGAGTCCATGGACTCGGGAGCAATGTAGTTTGGATATTTCTCCACTTCTTCATGCCACCACAGATCTCTCCCCTTTGTCCAGGGTACATCTGCACCGGTCCTCTTAAACACGATACAGCTGGTGACATCAGGGCACTGTTTCAAAGCTTCATCGACGATTTTCTTGGTGCCAATGACCTTTCCACCTCTCTTTCCTTCGTCAGTGGTGATGACCATCTTAGATTTGGCGTCAAGAACTCTGTCGCGTAGGGAGTCGGATGAGAAGCCGGCGAACACAACCGAATGGACAGCTCCAATACGGGAAATCGCCAAAAAGGCAATCAAAGCTTCGGGAATCATAGGCATGTAGAGAGCAATGGTATCACCTTTCTTAATCCCTTGCTGCTTCAACGTCCAGGCAAGACGCGAGACTTCCCGGAGAAGTTCGCCATAGGTGATGTTGCGGCCCTGGTCCGGTTCGTCGGCCTCGTAGATGATAGCAACCTTGTTAGGGTCCTTGATGGCGTGACGGTCGACAAGATTGAAAGAAGCGTTTAATCGGCCACCAACAAACCAAGCACTGTCGCCTCCTTCAAGGGAGCCCATGTACGTTGTGTGGAAGTCCTTTTCAAAGGTGAGAAGCTCGCGACCGAGTCTACCCCAGAAACGCTGGGGATCTCTGATAGACTCTTCATAGAGCTCCTTGTACTCGTCAAGATTCTTAAGATGCGGCCTAGTGTTGTGTTTGGTGAAGTAGGCTTGTGGGACATCGTAAGTTTCGACTTGGTGAGCTTCAGCCACCTATATCCCAACACAGTCAGTGACGCTCAAAAACAGGCATTGAGTAAAAGAAGCAACGACATACCACAGGGCTCTTGATTCCTGACATGGTGATAGCTATTATGGGATGTATACCCTTTTGTTGACGCTGACCGAGGGGAGCTGTCCTTATAAATGGAGGGGCAAGACAGGAGAGAGAGAGAGAGCTATAGGGGGTAAGAGCTATAGGGTCCCACTATACGCTACGGGCGAACGGGTCTTGAGCTTTTCGGGTCAACGATAAAGCCTCAAAGCAGTAAAAGAACAAAGGAGAAGTAAAGAGATAAAAAGGAGGAGGTTTGAAAGTTGATTGAGAGGAGATTGTTCGGAGAGATGGAAAGAAGGGAGGGAGGCGCGGAGTTTAAGAAGGCTTTAATTATTATTTTTTTTTTTCTTCCTTCACCAGACAAGATCTGTGACTTTTTTTATTTTTCTTTTCTTTTTCCTTAGACTTGATAGAAAGACGATCGAGAGCTAGGGGAAAAAAAAAAAAAAAAAGGAAACAAGCAGAATAAAATAACGACGAATCCCTGCTAAAGATGTATATAAAAGCCGATCGCGCAGAAACAACCAACCGGGCAGTTTTTGAGAAAAATAACCCTGTATTAGGTTTACAGCCAACCCGAAATAACTCCCGTGGTTTTTGGCTGCAGATTTGTATGACGCCCGCATGGAAAGTCGAAAAAAACGGAAATAAAAAGAGATTGTAATACGTTGTTTTTAGCCGGTACCGGCGCAAAGGCTTGTTGGTTGGTTGTACCGAAGAAGTTATCGATAATCTCTCTCTCACTCACCATGCATGATCCTTCTTCCATGCAGAACACAACCGTCGGAACTGTTGCGGGGCAAAAATTGTGGCTTGAATGATGCAATTTGACATGTATCTCTTTGTACTTTAGCTGCTCTAGACATTTTCCATAGCGTTAAGCGCGAGCTGTCTCTCCGTTGCTCCGGCCGGCTCTCAAGATCAGACTTCCCCCCCAAAACACATCTTCATCCTTAGTTACTCCAGAGCCTCGCGCAACCCCCGAGACTGTAACGTAATCAAGACTCAGATAAAAAGGGCGGCAGTCCCCAATAAAAGGGTGGTCTTCCCGTGGTTCGTTTCTTCCATCCCCATAGAGATGGACCTTGGCTATGGTTTCCCGCTCGGAAAGATGGCGATAAAGCCAAGGACAACCCGCAAATCAGTTATACTCCGGTACCTCTCGCCCGGATGCTCTCCAGGTGGCGGATATAGCTCGGTTCAACCAGAACGAAATGAAAAAACCTCCAGCCGGAAAGTAATTGAAGAGAACTTTACCCGGTACATGTATGTTCTGTACATGGACGTTCTCCGAAGCTCAGGTTGAGAGTAGGGATGAAAGCTTCCTCCCAACTATATGTCAGGACCATCTGGGGAAGAACAAGGGCAATAAGCGTCCGGCTACGTTGACCATGCCTGATGATCCCGCCCTGTCTATCCATCTAGTTACTATCTCTACCTGATGTGGATTACGTCTAACCGATCCCATCCATATAGGACGCGCCAAGGGCCTACGCTCAACAACATACTACGAATATACAAACTATTACATTGTATATACGTACTGATGTATATACCTACATCTTGATGGGATGGAGGGGATAAACCCAACCATCCAATCCATGCCATTGGCACGCACACTCTCTCAACATATATTCCATTGATACCCAATTCCCACCCTCCTCGCTCCTTCAGAAAACCTGGGGAGGAACTCAAACGTTTCCCACCATCCCTACTCCCTACAACTCTGGCTTCATTCCCAACAGCCAATAGTGCAATTTACCAATGGCTGAAACCCCGCATCATGTGCACTGTATATCCATCCATGATTCTAGCTTTCCCCTAGCCCAAACGGAGCACACCCTTACAGAGCTCGTATGGAGAGAAAAAAAGTAATTACGGCCATGATCCGCATGCATGACGTTTGACCAGGCCGAAGATGACAGGCCCTAGTGTTCTTTGTTTTTTTACGAAAAAAAGTCTCGATCTAGCGGGAAGTTTCGCTGAGCGTTCGTGAAGCATATAACTCGTTGGTAGATATATACTGCAGCAGAGCGTGGGAGGTCCAGAATATCCACATACCTACAGAGCCTGCTCCGCACTTTGGCACTTTAATGCGGCTGATTGTAGTACTACAGTGTGTTGGACAGAAAATTCTTCAGTGTGACTAGCTGGGGAATTTTGAAATCGCGGCGGGAAGTGGATGTTACTCCCCCATTTCTTCACCCGCCGCATGATTTCACTGAAAGCGGGTTTTTGCATCACGGCTTATTTCTGGGAAAGGGTGGAGAATAAGGGTATCGACGAGCAATGGATAGAGAGAAGCAGATGCATGTATGCATCCGTCGCTTCAACATTCTTGTGCGACGGGATGTTCGAGTAGCACGAATACAAACTGACGTACGTCATATGGCCTAGCGTCTGAGCGAGTGTATGTGCTGTGCTCATTGCAAAAATCCTTCTCTCGAAGCAATGTATGTATCTGCCGTCATGCTCAATACGATCTATAATTAGCCACGCCCTGACAGCCAGCCCTAAAGCTGCTCAAGCTTTCTCTTGGCATATATAGTCAAAGGCGACATGAATAAAGCTGGAAAATTGCCAAACTTGACACTGGTATATAGACGTACAGCCGCAGCTCGAGCGTGGATGCCCTGTCGCATCATTATCCCAGGTTCGTCCCTACATATGTATGGGTATAATCTTCCCGACGAAGGGTTTGATCTTCTGCATGCATTCGTTTCCAGAAATTCCCCGAAGAATGAGCAGGTGAACTAACAAAGCGGGTGGCAAGGGAATAAGTGACGATAGGGCGGAAAAAGCAATTAACCAAACATCAGACAAAATGCAAACATAGATAAGTCGGTAGATATGGATGTAGGTACTTGAGAATACATAGAAAATATGCTCTGTGCGCTACATGCAAGATGCAAGGGGCGAGAAATGAAAAAATCTTCCGTCACCCCAATATTCGCTGTCCATAACTCCATGCATTATTAAGAAATAATAGGCGTCGTTTTGATCATTAAAAAAAAATTCATGTTCATGCAATGCAGAATAAACAAGAGATCCCAGCCCTATAACAGCGGCCGGAAAAAATTATCAAACCAGTCAATTACCCTCAAAAACCAAAAAATGTCTCAACCCTTGACCTTCTCTCCAATGCCACCACACAAGGATCCCATCCCCATGACAAACACCATAATCCTACCATCCCTCACGGTATTAGCCGCAAGCTGCTTCCACGGTCGAATGGATCGAAAATCAGCCTCCCCCTTTGACGTTGCCAAGACCATCCTGGCTCCACTCAGTAAAAGCTCACCCATAACCAGGACCGCGAATGGGTTCTGGGCCGTGGCTGGTGGTGGCGGATTGGTGCCATAAGTCGTAATAGATGATTGGAGGAGGATCAACAGGTAGGCACTCGCGAAGAACGCAAAGATGATATGAACGGCTTGCCATATTTTGTTCTTGCGCTCGTCGGCTGGTGATACGGGGGTTTTTTGCCCGAGGAAGAAGTTTGCTAGCGGGGCAGGAACCCCTAGGGCAGACGCGATGTCGCCCGGATTTAGCTCGGGTCCTGCTGCGCTGCCTAACCCGCCTGCTCCCGCTGCGTCACCTCCTGGCGTCATGGAAAAGGGGCTAGAGGTTCCAGCTCCATCACCAGGTGCAGGAACACCAAGGAGACTGCTTAGTAGCTTTGTGGGATCTGCTTCGGCTTCAGAAGATGGGGGTTGCTGAGAACGGAGAAGGGCGCGTAGATATTCCTCTTGTGCCCGTAGTTGTTCGGGTGATTGTTCTGGGGCATTGGAGGGAGTAGGTGGAAGAGGAGATATCGATCGAGAGGTTGGCTGCTGCTGCCGCTGGTGCTGCTGCTGGGCGAAACCTTCACTCTCCGACGGTGGGGTTATGTTGTTGCTCGAGGACGGGGATTCATCACGCACTGCATGTATACATGTTAGTATTTTCTTTTATTTATTTTTTAAATTGAGCTGTCCAGCAAAAGTTGAGACGGTGATCGAAATAGCAGCTCCGCTACACTTACAGCTCGCAGGTGTCCGTCCGCTTAGGCCTGTGATCCGGTCGAGTCTTGCTGATCCGTCTGCTTTGATCTTGGCTTCTCGCTTCTCCCGCCGTAAGCGGGCGGCTCGTTGTGCTGGGGATTCTTCCATGGCAAAAGTTCTTGAAGGCGTTGGGGGTGTTCCAAGTGTTCAATTTCGAGCTATTCGTGTTTACGATCCTTTAGCTCCATGCCGATGTCATCGGTCACGTGATATTTCGTATTGTCAAGCTTCCTTTTCATCCAAGCATCAATCTTTCCCCGTGCTGGAAGGTCGAAATCAACGCCTAGTCTGACATGAAGGTAACTGGATAATGTCCCTCATACCTCCTTTGTTCCTCGCGACTTACGGCTCAAAATGGGAAGACTACAATAAAAATTGGAGCTCCCCTGTTGCGCTCTTTCTGCAGAATAAGCTCCGTATATATCTGGAGCATTGATTCTAAGTATTAGCATCTACTGTGCAGATATAGTTATTTACGGCTTTTCGCCATCTGTATTTCAATGTGCATAAGATATACTATAATCCCAACATGTTGTCGTTCGGTATGGATCTATTCCCATTGGTATCTTCGGGGGCCTCCGTCCTCTCCATTAGCAACTAACCACCAACCACTAACCCTCAAACGGTCCTGGTTACCCTCTCTTCGAATCGTATCTTTAATAACCAGCGGCGAATATGTCAGTAGCTCGGAAACTTTTCCTTTCACGACCACCTAGCCGGCCTAAGTATGCAGGAGCGGGACCTGCGCTCTCCACCCATCTCATCCAGACCATACATAGCAGAAACCATCTACCATGTGCTGATCATCCCGCCATAAAGGGTGAATTTGCAAGCGGCGAATATGCCCCAGAACATAGCTCATTCGATATACATAGTACATATATGTACTTGTAGCGTCGCCCCCACGTGGAGACCTAGTCGTGATTACATATATTGCGCTTCAGCATGGTGGGCCATGGCCGCATGGTCAGCAAGGGGAAAAAAAAGCAATGAATGGACATTGGGCAGGAAAGGAAGTAAAAGACCCGCGGGTTGCATGTAGTTGTTGGGTGACTGGGTGCGCGAGGGGTCTTAATTTCCGAGAGTTCGCTCTATTGGGCTCCATGTCATTCGGCGGTAACTCTTGCTCATGAGCAACAGCTTGGGTGTTTTATGCTGCATTCAATGTGCCTCGGGTTGGTGGTGCGTGCGGGTTGTTATCATGGGGTATGAATTTGGCCTGTGGCGAAAGCTTTGGGGATAAGGTGGCCATGATGTAGGAGATTAGGAGAGTGCCTCGTCTACCGACATATTGGATAGAAAACCAATGAAGCTTAAATATGTTTTATTAAAATGTATTAGAATTATATACATATAGAATGAGAGGTTGCGTAAATAAGGAGGACATGACGCTTAAAGAAGATAAAATGCAAGGGCCAAAATATATACCGAAAGATAGCCCTAGGTCGTTCATATAGACATGAAACTGTATGAGTTGTTTTTGTCGTAGTAGTCGTGGTCTTTCCGGTTCGTACAATAGCATCATAGCCTACTTCCCTAAGCGGACTTAGCTGTGGCCTGCTTTTTCTCTTGGTAGTTGAGAATCACGGTATCCTCGACCTCTTCCTCGAAGACATTGATATGGGTTGAGGCGAACTTTCTAGCACTGACTCCGCGCTCAAACAAGACGTCCAACTCGGCAAACGACCGACCGCGTGGCTCAGGGATGCGGAAATAAGTATAAACAATACAACAGAAACATACGCCGCCCCAGAAGAAACCGGCGAAGTTACCCCAGTTCCAGGCAGTCGGGTTAATCATGTAGGGAGTCAAGACGTTGCAGATGATGGCAACAATGTTGTACAGGTTCCGGCCTAGCACGATGGTTTTGATCTGGAGACGGCGAGTTGACAGTTCGGAGACGAGCGAATAGCAAACTGTTCCCACTGTGGTTTGGTAGAATAAGGCCCAAGCAAGCATCATGCTGCCTGTTGCTAACGAGGCCTGATCTCGCTGAGCATCGGGGACCAGGCCAAGGAAGCCCATGATCATGAGCATGGAGCAGAGGCCGCAGAGGCCATAGAGGTAGAGGGTTCTTCGGCCGATGCCTAGAGTCAT
The DNA here is from genome assembly GCA_030789285.1 of Arthroderma sp. MBC 929. Lineage (NCBI taxonomy): Eukaryota > Fungi > Ascomycota > Eurotiomycetes > Onygenales > Arthrodermataceae > Arthroderma > Arthroderma sp. MBC 929. The sequence goes on along the minus strand of JARJUX010000027.1, from coordinate 234,534 downwards.
GAGGCCCCAGGCGCCGAAGACTCCGACCATGTTGATGCCGTACTGCCCCATGGCGAAAGAGTAAGAGTGACTCTTGGACAAGCCAGATTGTTCCAGGAAATAAGTGGAAAAATTGGAAAAGGAGTTCCCACTTAGATTTTGCATGGCCCAGGCCATACATACCAGTTCGGTTCTTCGTAGATCGGTGCCCTTAAAACAATCCAGGTAGCTCGCTCCTTGGGTGATTTTCGCTTCTAAAGCTGTTGTATGGACCATCATGGCTATTGTCTCGTCGGCATTGAACTCAGTCTCCCTGTTAAGACTCGTCAAGCGTAGAAGGGAGCGCTTAGCATCGTCCACTCGCCCTCTCCTGACTAGCCACCATGGGGATTCCGGGGCGAGGTAAATTCCCGCAGCCAGAGGAACGGGCCACATCCACTGAAGAGCGTACGGGATACGGAACGACCACTCATCCGGCCGGTTTAACATGGACCTGATAACACCAATGCCAATAAGCTGGCCAAGGCCCCAGCAGAAATTAACATAGGTTGTTAGATAGCCACGGAGCGCTACGGGGCAAACTTCAGAAGCATAGGTGATAGTCAATGTTTGGAAGACACCCCATGGGATACCGCAAAGGATCTCGGCGGCGAGAAGCGTTTCAACATTCTGGGCGGTGAAAAAGAGGGAGATGAAAGCCGTTAACCAAGCGAGACAGGTCAAAATTGTGATGCGATAGCCGAATCGTTCTGATGCCCATCCGTTGATAAATAGGCCGAGTATTTCACCAACAGCAGCACCATTACTGAGACCAGCTTGCCACTAGAAGAAGAAGGCGCCAAAAATGTCAACAGATCCGTGTATTTGATTTGCTTTGCTCGTATAGGGATTAAACTCACTGGTGCTGGAACTTGATATTTGCCATCATCCCCACGCACGCCGAATTTCCTATTGAATTGGTCGAATGCGTAAAAGTTGCTGACCAAACTAATATCATATGCCTCCATAACAATGCAGGTCGATATAAGCACACTCCAGCCAACAGCTTTTGGATAGAGCTTTATGCCCTGTAGGAGTGTCATTTTCTGCTCCTTATCCGTTGCAGCCCTCGCATTCTCAAAAATTTTATCTGTGCTTGAAGCTGTTGGCTCATAAAACTCCTTTTTTGTATCGTCCGACGACTGAATGGCATCCGTGCCCGTTATTGCATCTAAAACCTCTTTATTCGCTGTATCGGTGCCTGCGGGCGTGAAGGCCCCCTTTCGCGCACCATTGTCGTCAATGGCTGCGTTGTTCGCAGAGTCAATCGTGCCGCCTTTCTCTGAAGCCATCACTGCACAACCACAAGGAAGAAAACCAAGATGAAGGATAGAAACGAGAAATCGGAGATGTTGCGGTTAAAAAAAATTCGATCGCGCTTGCGGCCAACGCTCTCTTCCCTTTATACGTTATTCCCCTTCAATTGAGCGAATGCTGCGCGGTCATATCTAGCCTCTCGACTCGGCATGTGGGAGCTGTAGGGAGGGGAAGCGTCAAGATATCTTTGTACGACCAAGGCGAAACAACAGGGAGAGAGGGCGAGAGGAGGCAGCGCGATCCCCGGCAAGAAGCCCAAACCTTCTCTCGGCATGTATAAAATCTGGTGGGCGCGCGGCCAATAGGAGGCTGCAGGGTGGGGGTTGCAGTCTCGTGCTTAAAAACAAACTCTGAAACTTTAAATCTAACCTTAGTGCGGGGAGCTTTGAAAGATACATACTGGACTACATAGTAGAAGAGAATACTGTGATGATACTGTTATTGCTGAGCTGTTGGTGATGGTGCTTCATGGCTGTGCTGTGAATGTCGCTCAATGGAACTGGCCTTTGGGTTGTCCTCCTTTCCTACAACAACGGCACCGTGCCTCTAATCCCTTCAACTCACGATTTTATTTCTCACGCTAACTCCCGCTACACGCTAATTGACCAATCAGGGTACTAAACCGCTCGGGAGAAGTCTCTCTGATTTGCAGGAAAGGTTGCATCAACGAGAGGAGGCCTGAAAACGGGAAAGCCGAAAGAGAAGGAAATTATCACCCCCACAGCATCGAACAGAATGCAATCGAATCACACAGAAAGCCTCGGTCTCTTGAGTGTTTCCTACACCAAAGAAGCCTCCGTGACTTTGAACAGTGCATTAATGGCCTGGTGACGCTGTATAGATGTTGGTATACCTTCGCTCTGGCTCCCCTTGACGCCAAAAGGTTTACTGTCCTCGCAGCGTACCGGCGCACCTATCCGGATATTATACGCATGGCTCTTTGTCATGCGCTGATCTCTTACAAGCCACGGTATTCGTTACGGATGTGCATCTCGAAAAGCCCAGGCGGGGGACAGTTGACTTAGCTTGTGCTATGGTGATCTCGAATTTGTGGCACGCCCATCTCTCATGAGGGCAGAGCTATAATAGGACTGAGAAGGCGGTAGAACAACGGCATCCCTCTCGAGAAGGCGTACGGAAAAATATGCGGCAGCCAGCTCAAAGGGAATTGTTGCTATTGCTCGCCTGGTTCTCAAGACGACACCGTGGGGTCGCAGATTATGCCCTCCATGACATCTTTCATCCAAGCAAAGATCCCCGGGTTCCTAGCTTAGGCCACCATTTTTCTGGTAATGTGGCCATTACCTTAGCATACTAAGCAGTAATACTCGTAGCTTGCCTCGTGAAGGTATGTTGGGAAACCTCTTGAATATATCTCGTTCTTAAAGATGAGGTCGGTCACGTGCTGAGTAGTTAGCGACGGATTATTAGTTTCAGCGAAGCAGACTGATCACATGATCATGCCAGACTTCGTCATCGATGGCCAACTGCAAGCAGTAAAGGTAGCACAGGAGATTATATTTATAGCCTTAGCTTCACAGTCCAATGGCAAAGCAATCGAATTCTAGGGCGCGCAATGACATCCACAGAGCAGCCTAGGCATAGATGTGGTCTTACACCCTTTCCCAGAAAGAGAGGCAATGCAGATGGCATCACTTGCAAGAACACGGAGCCATTCAATGCATATGCCGGAGACTTACTGAGAAACAACTAACTTCGGCGCTCTAAAGCTAATGATAAACGGCGATTAGTTAATTATTGAATGTCGAATAAGGCATACTAATGGCTGAAATGACAGCGTCGCGAATAGGAGACACAAAGCATGGACGATAATCTCATATCAACTAGGGAGCTTCCCTCCGATCGACAAGATAATCCCTTCAATATCGAAAAATTAAAAGGCCTTCACACTTGATACGTTATTTGAACCTTTGTGGCTGCCTTGAGCCTGATATTCGTTTTCTTGGTTCCTCTGCCTGCCATGAACCGCACCCTCACAACTAGCGATTCGACGACAACAATAGTTACCCCCAAGATCAAGATCAGCCCTATACACGCAATTCATGAAGTACAAACCGAACTGTGGATATTTAAGCCACCAATATCTGCCCTCCCTGTCATCGCACGAGCCCCGTAATCGTTTTGTAGACAGATCGCCACAATGTGACGTCACTCCATGGAGCTTCGTGATATCACTAAACAGACAGGGTTGAACAGCAAGTTAATTCAACTTATCTTGAGGATAACGAATTATGATAAGTGGCACGAACGGGCACCGACAATGGGATGTCTTGATGATTTTCATTAGAATCATTTCGTTATAAGTTATTTTATTTTCCTGGAAACCTCCTGTCTCGACTATACCACAAACTCTGGATGAATCGAAGCTAATATTACGATTGATTAAACGAACCTTCCTCCCACCACTAATTACCTGTCTACTCGGTCAATGGACTGTCGTTAAGGTCTAACTGCGTTATAAATCTATCCGCAAATAAATGACTGAGTCCGAAGGGCTGAATTTGACCCAGCTACAATGGCAGCCCAGAAGAAACCTGGCGGGTATTGGGGTCAATCAAACCCCGTCCCAACGGTTCAGAAGTTTCTTGAGGAGTTAGACGCCGACAAGAAAGAGCGCGACAGGAGGATTGACGAGGAAGCGAAACAGGGAGAGGCGCGTCAACGTCAGGGACAGCAAGAAAGTTCCGAAGCAGTTCCTCATAAAGCGCCTCTCAAGCCAAGGTCGAGGGGGAGAAAAGTCACTGATCCAACAACGGGAGCGGATGTAGAGATTGATGATGTTGGGAAAGAGTTTATGAAAGCTGTTAGAGACCCTCAGGTAAGACCCTTTCCATGACCAGGAAGGAAATAGTCATGTTCCTCGATATTAAAGGGTGTAAGCTAATACGGCAACGGGTATATAGCTTTCTGTGCCCAATGCGAATCTTGGGTTGCCAACTGTAAGTTCATTTCGTCTGGACACTTGTGCTTATTGTTTGTCTCTTCCTTTCTAGATTCCCATCGCTAACCGAGTCGAATAGCCGATTAAAACTGAACCGACCCAATCGATAGAAGACTACAAGTATAATCAAGATGTCACTGCACCCCCTGACCCAATTGCTTCGGGGACCACAAGCGATGTTCCTATACACGGCGAAAGAACGAATATACTTTTCCACCCCACGCCAACCATTACCTTCGAGCCGATGTTTAGATTAATGGAAAAAAATGCTAGAATTCTCTGTATATCAATATTCACGGCGGTATTGGTCATCGGTAAAATTGCGGGAGGGAGGGTGAAGATAATGTTTCCCCTTGCGTGCTGTGTAGCGTCCGCCGTTTGGTTATGGACGATGAATTTGATTCGACGCGGGAGAGCCAACGAATGGCACAGTGAGACACTACGCGGGCAGACGGTATGTTTTATCAATTCTATTGGTTCTCAGTTAGATAGGCTTAATCGCGCTAACAGCTGTTATATGCAAGTCTACTGCCAACCTGCTTCCAGAATCCGTTGAATGGATGAACTCTTTTCTCGGAGTGACTTGGGGTTTGATTGACCCTGAAATGTTTGCAGGCGTCGCCGATACAATTGAAGATGTTATGCATGCCTCTTTACCGAAAATAATCGAAAATGTCAGGGTAGCCGAAATCAACCAGGGTTCAAACCCCTTCCGCATCATCAGTCTCCGCTCCTTACCGCATGAGCAGGTATCCGATTTGGTAGATGCGTCGCGCAAGCATAACCTAGAGACTAAAGACAAGGAAGAAGTGGCTGCTATCGAAGAAGGCGGTTCTCCCTACAACCTTGAATGCTCCTTTGCATATCACGCAAAACCTACGGGTGCAAGCTCTGCGGCTAAAGCAGACAATATGCATATGATGGTCGTCTTTTACCTCGGAGTCAAGGGGCTTTTCGGGGTCCCCTTGCCTATATTTGTAGAGTTGAAAGAGGCTGTCGGCACCATTCGACTCCGACTGCAACTCTCTCCTAAACCGCCATTTGCCCAAACCTTGACCTTCAGTTTGATGGGCTTGCCATATATCCGTGCTGGATGTACTCCGATGGTTAAAGGCGGATTGAACATTCTGGACTTACCACTGATATCTAGCTTTGTGAATTACGCGATTGGAGCGGCTGCAAATATGTACGTTGCACCTAAGTCAATGTCACTAGACATTGGCATGATGCTCGGTGGTGACGATGTACAGAAGGATACGGCGGCCCTGGGGGTTATCTGGGTGAGAATTCATCGTGCTACTGGGTTAAGTAAACAGGATAGGCGCGGGAGCGAAGGAGGAGGCAGTGATCCCTATATCAACCTTTCCTTTTCGAAGTATGGAAAGCCTATGTACTGCACAAGAGTTATCTGCGACGACCTTAACCCGGTTTGGGAGGAATCCGGCGGCCTTTTGGTAACCCCGGAGTTGATCAAGGCTAATGAGATGTTGAGCATCGAGTTGTGGGATTCCGACCGCAACACGGCAGATGACATTGTTGGTAAAGTCGAACTATCCCTCCAGAAGTTGATGCAGCGGCCAAGGAAGATGTTCCCCATGGTTTCCAAGCTTCGTGGCATGGATGTGGGAACAGAAATGCCGGGGGAGCTCCACTGGGAAGTTGGTTATTTCGCTAAAACCCACTTCCGGCGAGCCCTGCGGACAGATGGTAAGGATCCTAGCCTACCAGAATCAATGAAGCACGATCCAAAGCTGGCGGACGATAAAGGGGCTATCGAAACCCCAGAAGAAGATGCGGTGACACATACTCCGCCCGATCCGCTCTGGCCAAGTGGAATTTGTACCATTGTCATTCATCAAATTGTGAACCTGCAATTAGAAGATATCAAGGGCACATTGAAGAATAGAAAAGGGAAGGAGTATGAACCAGCCAAGCCGTATGGAGAAAGCACCGAAGAGGCTGGCAAGGATCTTCCCACAAGTTACTGCAAGATTTTATTGAATGACGAGCCCGTGAGTTTTGACTAATAGCCCAGTCTGAGATGGCTTTTAGACTGACATATCATTAGGTATATCGCACTCGAGCTAAGGCGGTGACGAGTAAGCCAATTTTCAACGTCAGCACAGAGCGGTTTGTGCGGGATTGGAGGTCAGCTATGGTGACGGTATCAGTGCGTGACCAGCGACATCGAGAGCATGACCCCCTACTTGGGGTGGTGCCTCTCAAACTATCCGATCTCCTTCAAACTAGCTCCCAAGTCACAAGATGGTATCCCCTTGACGGCGGAATTGGATTCGGTCGCATACGCATATCTATTCTATTCCGAAGTGTCGACCTCAAGCTCCCCCCACAAATGATTGGATATGACCTCGGCACATTCAGAATCATCTCCGATAAGATTTCCGTCAGAGGTTATGCTTGCAGCTCAAAGCTCAAGATTCGCAGTAGTGGAGGTCATGCAACCTTGTCCCGTTCTGCTCGTAAGCTTCAAAAGGATACTGGAGGTGGCGGCTATTTTGACCTAAGCTCGGACGAGTTGAAGACTAAAGTCATCCTCCCTATTAAGCACCGATACAGATCACCGGTGGTGTTTGAACTTCATAACGGCGATTCTGCATATGCCATACTTTGGCTTCAAACACTTGTTGATAACGAAGTACAAACCATGGATCTCCCAATATGGACAACCAAAAACTCGACTCGCTTGACACAGAATTACATCACAGAAGAAAACTATGAGCTCAAACGTAGCCCAGGACTGGAAGATCTAAAGATAGTCGGAAGGCTTCAATTTTCTTGTCTCTTTACTCCCGGTTTCAACGAGTGTCATGAGCGCATTATCGCCGATAGTGACACTAGAGAGTCCTTCGAAAGTTGGGAGGCTTGTGTGGCCGAGGGGGTACGAGGGGAAATCAAAGCTGAAATCCCACCCGAGGTGAGAAGGCTTCATGAAAAGTCGCTCATCCAGGAACGGGATGTCCTCCTAGTTAATAATAGGTCATCCAGCGAGGGCTCTGAAATGCCGTATGCGCCATCAATAGAGGGTAACCAGGTATCCTTTCGACAGAGTTACGATGGTATGAGCAAAGCAGGGAAGAATAGAATGTCAAACTCATCGAGGCCTTCTACCGGAAATGGTCAAATATGTATGCTAGGGGAAGCGAGTGGTCAAGGCCAAGCCGATGAAGTTCAAAGATATTCTCCCACAGCGGATGCTTTCTCAAACCAAAGCCACTCACGTCCCAATAGCGGCTATGTGAGTGGGGAAACACACAATGAGGGCATATACGAAGATGAGGAGTATAGTGCGGACCCGGGAGACTTTCTAGCCGAGGATGCACAGGCTGGTCGAAGCAGCGAAGAAACCACAGAGGAACGAAAGAACCGGATAGGCAACAAGGCAAATAAACGCAGCGAATGGCGCAAACACAGGGGCGTGATGCAATGGCGCCCAGCACGAAATGCGGCATTTGTAAAGCACGAAGCAAAGTTTGCGGCTAAGAAGTTCAAACATAGGTTTTCGGGTGATATGACTGGGCGTGAGCCTGATATCGAAACCGAAATAGCCTAGCGAGATGTCATACTATGTAATTTAGCTCAGTGCCTGTAGGTAGCTGCTCGGGGTTTGTTCAATATACTGCATAGCGTTTCAGACTTAATGTTGGGCGTGTATACATACGACTGCAAATTTGAACATTGGATAGTGAATTTTCCATTCTTAAGATATCGTTCTTCTCGCTGATCCTGCATGTTCTTTGACGGAGAATGACGTCGATGCATATCACGGATTGAGAGGTTGAGATTAACATTCCAGCCGCGCTTTTCGCGCTAAACACGCGTGAACATTCTCTTGGCATTGCAGCAGCAGCTTCACACCTACCAAGATCAATTCAATGCATGCAATCAAGTACTCTCAACTCCTCCTTGCAACAGTCACACAAGCTATCTCTCCCTATTACCTCAAATTCATTTTTCTGGAAACGTATCGCAGTCGGCTATATTTTTACAAAAATAGTCTCATAGTGTGTCTCCTTATGGAGCACGCCCGAAGTGGGTTTTCTGCTTCCTCCGGATGGGGTGAGGAAATGTGGCACTTATGTCCTGTCTTCCTCTCATGTTATACCCCTCAAAAGGACGGCTCGGATTGTTAAACCAATGGCTCTTGTGTATCTTCCTCAGAATTGGCGAGAAGGCCATATAGGCAGCCTGAGGAAGGCCGGCAGCTACCCTTGCCGCGCTGCATGTCCTTAAACAAACGCGCTTCTCGTCTGTTTTGCTGGTAATAAGCCTCTTTTCTTCAATAATCTCCAGGATTTTTGACGTCCCGAACCCAAGAGTATTGTCCCGGGGTCCCCTGGTTGTTCATTGGAGATATAACCGGCATGTAGGGTCGTAGAGTGTTTGAATTCGAAGCCTGTATTATTGATGGCTGGTGAATGAATAGCTCGAAGCTAAGGGGTAACAAATGGATTTCATGTTCCGCTCTGGACTAGGTAAATGCCGACGATGTTAATAGAGTAGGTAATACCCCTAAAACATACTAGATCATTAATGAATGTGGGCTGACACTTGAATATCTTGATTAGGCGGCTATTGTCGCAGAAGCAGCATGTCAGAACGGCAAAGATGATGAAGGTATCGATGTATTTTTCTCTGAAAAGACCATTCGAGATTGAACTACCTGTTAACTATAGCTGGTGACAGGCACCGTGAATGATTTTATTCATTCTCACTCCCTCAGATGAATTGAGCCGTATAGTGAGGCAGCCTACTTCTGCCTTTCCAAACTATTCATACATAACCTATGTCGTCTCAGCGTTTTGCTATAGGCGGCTCCCCATATCATCCAGCCGGTGGTTTTACCTCTGAAATAATAAAACTGTCTCGGCACATTTCTCGAGTTATGTGACGTAGTGACTGATTGTTTCCTCGGAGATAGCGTTGTTTCCGCATTAACTGGGGCGGCTGGTGAGAGAGCGGGCAACTCCCGTAGGATACGGGCCGGACAAGGCTTGATGCTACGATCCCCCATAATAAACGGGTCAACTCTGACGTTCTCAAAATCTAATGGTCTCATTGGTGCGGTATACGGCTTTGTCTGCGCCTCATACTGGCCTAACCTAATTGCTGCTCTACGAACCAATCCCTCCTGGATCTGATCTCAATATATCCAATCACACTTCACCATGGTTTCAACTAGTCGCTTGCAATCAACCTGCGGATTTCGGCCGACAGTTGGAGATTGTTCACAGTGTAGGAAATCGAGCAAGACAGAGCTGAACACTCGGCCGACGTATTCTTGTTCAGCAGGAAGGGCGTGGACTAAGGTTGTCAACGCGCTGATCATCTCACATCGACAGTTTTGAAGCACCTCACAATGTGCTTAAATAACAGCCAAACCCGCGCTGAGTATCCTGGCTGAATATGATCATATATCAGTAATATTATTCACAGATTCACGAAAACAAAGACAACCGAGCACAGCAGCAATGGAGGGCTTACAACAGGATTATCCGTGGATACAATCTCCCTTGGTTGTCTGTGCACCCATGCGAAATATCTCTCTTGCTGGTCTTGCCTTGTCTGTTTCCGAAGCTGGCGGCCTAGGTTTTATTGGGATCGGAACGGACGCTAGCACCCTAGAGGCACAGCTTTCCCAAGCGCAAGAGAAGCTATCATCGACCCGTATTGACAACACCCAGGGTTGTCTGCCGGTAGGAGTTGGCTTCCTAAACTGGGGCGCTGATGTCTCACAGTGCATCCCCGCCATTCGGAAATACGTGCCAGCGGCTGTATGGCTTTTTGGTGCGGCCTCAAAGGATCTTCCAGCACTGTATGGAGAATGGACGACGAGGGTTCGCGAAGCTACAAATGGGAAAACGAAAATCTGGATTCAAATCTGTTCAGTTCAGGATGCACTTGCCATGGCCCGGCTGAAGCCCGATGTTTTGGTCATTCAAGGAGCTGATGCAGGAGGGCATGGTCTCAAACGAGCAGCAGGCATTATTTCATTGCTCCCAGAGGTGTGCAGTTCGCTCGATCAGGCTGGATACGGCGATATTCCCCTCATAGCCGCCGGTGGTATTGTGGATGGGCGTGGCCTGGCTGCGGTGCTTTGTCTGGGAGCAGTGGGAGTGAATATGGGAACCCGTTTTCTAGCATGCAGTGATTCAACAATAGCAAATGGATATCAGCAGGAGCTCCTTCGTTCCTCCGATGGTGGCCTGTCAACCGCCCGGACAACGGCATATGACCGGGCGAGGAACATCTTAACGTGGCCCGCTGACTATGATGCGCGAGGGATCATAAACCGCACCTACGTCGACGACGAAGCTGGCCTACCCGATGATGAGATCAGGAGATTATACGCCTTGGAGATGGACAAGGGAGACGAAGGCTGGGGCCCCGATGGCAGGCTGATGACATATGCAGGCACGGGTATTGGGTTAATCAAAGATGTTCAAACAGCGGCTGAGATTGTAAAGAACATCAGAAAGGAAGCTTGTGAAGTTCTTGGTACACACAGCAAAATGTTCATAGCGAGCTGATCATACTTCCTCAACCCATAAAGAGATTTTATTTCCCCTAAATGTGTCTTCTCGAATAGTCAGTCCCCATTAAACTGCCAACAAGCCCCCTTCCAACAGCCCAGCAGGCCTCTTGATACCGAGTTATATAGCCTTGTCTTATTTAGTAGGAGCCTTTCCCATGCTCATGCCCACTTCGACATCCACCATGATATTCTGCTCGGACATCTTCATAAGATCCTCATCGAATTCTATTCTCCCTTTTTCAAATACGACAATTACACTGGAACCACCAGATCGGGACAGTCCGATTTCATCCCCCTTGTTAACCACCTGTCCCGCCCGCTGCACCTTTTCATTAACTCTATAAGTGTAATTATATCAGTTATAGTCTCAAAAGTGAAAGAGCCGGATGGGGAAAACAACGTACTTTGTATCCCCATCATCTGTGGTGCGAACAGCTACAAACAAGACGTCCCCAAAGTCTTCGGTCCCAATACATAAACAGCACCGGGAGTTTCTAGTCAATATATCCACATCACTCTGCAAGGAAACCGTATTAACTGGGTTGAAGCCACCGGGGATCTCTTTGTACCATTTAACAACCCCCGTCACAGGCGAATGATACCGGTGATAATCCTGCGGACTCAGCTGAAAACTAGCCACCGATCCACCCGTCCATGGCTTCGATTTCTCCTCGTCTTGTATCAGGTCCGAGAAGGTGAAGTTAGCACCCTTGATCCAAAGGGCCCGGGCAGCTTCAACAGTCGGGTAGACAATGGCACGGCCATCTGCGACGATTACAGCTCCTTTGGAGTTGTGCGGTTCGTGTATAGGGCGAACTCCAGCTTTATACTTCCTTTTGAAGAAATCATCCAAAGTGTCGTACTCGTCTATATCGCTTGGGTCGAACTCCTTCATATCTATATCGAAGTGTTCCACGAACGATTCTATCTCTTTGTGGGACTCTCTCCTTCCTTGCTCCCTAGCTACTATGTACAACCTGTTAAAACCTATCCTTTTCTATTCTCTCCAGACAGTTGGTGGAACACACCTGTGCTTGCGGTCTTGCCATGCAGCCATAGTCTCATATTAGAACCGCGATCTAGCCAGGCCCAGGCTGGATTGAACAAAATAAGTAACTTTAACTTCTCCCATAGCGATTTCTGTTCACGCTTTTTCCGTGAGCGTTGATCTAATGTCAGTCGCCCAAACTCGCTGTTTTGAGTTAAATGAATCCAGGATAAGGTATGGTCAAGTATTCGGTGTAAAAAACTGAGGACAAACATGATTGCTATCAGTATATATCTCTTCTTTATCTTAAATAAGTATCTGGTATATCAAAGTGTTGAGAGTGAAGAAGCAATTGCGCTTTGCCTATGCCACCACCCGCTTGCATAAAAAAGCCCTCTAGTCAGTAGATATTACATCACAGCGTACTCGGTGATTTGGTTCATATCAAAAACCAACTACTGTGATTTCCGTCATCTGGAATGAGTGGCTAACGGTTTAACTAAATGAATAATTATAGTGGCGAGCTCGTTGATTGAACCTGGAGGTCATATTTTCTTGGCTCTGACGTCATATGTACATCGCGGCAGAGTAGATGGACCAACAACAAGCATCACGATGGAAAAGAAGACGCCGTTTTACTCATATAGTATTAGCTAGAGCCGTGTAAATTGAGACTGAATTGGTCCTTATTTCGCAGTTGCATCCTTTGGTGGTGCTTGCGGGCGATCCGTCTGCACCGTTCCCTTCAACTTCGCAGTTTCCGCTTCCCCTTCAGCCTTGACTGACTGCATCTTTTCCCTTCCTCCCAGGTCTGGTACAATAGTATCCTTATTCGATAGGCCCTCTTGTTTCCCAGATTGTTCGGTCATAGGTCCAGGAGCTTTCGAGGCGGCGGGCTAGTAAGAGATTGCAATGTTAGTAATTGCCACGGGGGTTTCAACGTATAGAACTTTCCTGTGGATACGTACCAGATCTTTCCCGGCAGGCTTGCTGGCGCTTGCCGATGCAGGAGTACTTTTAGGCACCGGTTGAACTTCTGACTTGGGATGGTATGTTTGGGTGTATTTCTCCGTCTCCTTTCCCCGTGGCATTGCGTCTGGTTTAAGTAGCACATAACTGCCGCCAATCGTTACGACAAGCGCGCCAATAAGCCTTGTTGATAGTCAAGTAATTATCAAGTTAGCGGGGAAGACATCCTAGTATTCCAATTGACACCTGGATAACGGAAAACATTTACTTACCATGGCGTAGAGCTACCTCCCGTAGGCGCCTTGTACTCGGAGCTGCTAGCATAATTTCTTCGGAGAGTTTGTTGTGTAGTCGTTTTTGACCTCGCAAGCATTGCTGCGAAACGCGGAAACGACATTTTGACAAATATGTTATGTCCAAAATAATTAATTAAACACTTTTAGGTTGATACAACTCGAAAAGAAGAATGCCAGCTAAAAATGGCAAAAAAGCTATCAGTTTATACAGTTGGTAGTATGACATCAGACATGGTGAGGCATGTACCTTATTTCCGCCTTTTGAACCTTTCCACAGAATTCCGAGACTCGAATAGATCGCTAACAACAATAATCCCCTGCATTTGGTCTTTGAAAGATAACTTAACAAGACCAAAGCCTGTGCCATCAGCACCAGTGGTAGTTTTTCAATGCTTATAACGCATATTCGGAGTCGTAAATATCCCGGGAAGTACCTAGCCACTTGATATAGGTCACGGGCACTTCTGAACTTCTGAAGCGCCGCTGCTGAGTAGATAGAGTTGATCGAAATTCCAGAAGTTCACAGGAATGTGGCGAATAAATCGCCTTTTCACCTCTCATACGGCCTTCTGTCGATATAGGAATGTACCAGGTCGCACCTCTGGCCTAGATCAGGGCACAATTAACTCCACATGGCATCACAGTGGGGTTTCCGTTTGTGGAGTCGCGGATCATGCCGCTAGTGTGCTTCGACTAGCATATAGAACAATATGGTGATGTCAGGTTAATCAATATCAATATTTCGATGGTGGCGCCCCTTTTCGCCTTAGTGGTGAGTATGGTGCCTCATGAGCTTGAGGGGACGAATGGTGATAAGTCCTAGCCACCTCCACGCTCTCTTCATGTACCACCTGTCAAGTATTTCCTTTTACCCCTCCAATGGACAGTTATGTTTAAAGAAAGATGTAAGGGCAAAGGTGCTCTCTTTGCCCTATTCGCCGTGACATTATTAGGCCAATCCATGTCGTAGATGTTTTGTCTGCGCCATGACGATATCTAAGTACGCAGACGTGTCAGATCGACAACTGTCGGTGTCCACCATCACAACAATGGGGTTTTTGGTTATCTGGGTATCATCGTAGGTCGCTCTCTAGCAGCTCGATGTTGTCGTATCGACATCTTCCTTAGTTATAGCCGCCTATAGTGTGTTTTATGTCGTATCATTGCCGACGCAGTATTTGACGGAGTGTATATAGCAACAAGGAAAGGCAGCATGATGTAGGTAACAGCGACTGCTATTCACAAGGTTGGTTTGTAGCTGCTATTAGACAGGAGACAGGATTTTGGCAAGAATCAATCAAGTTAACAGCCGTTTTGGCTGTTTGCTCAGTGCATTGCCGCCAAGTCCCGTCAAGCAATGAAGTCGCTGAAGATTGATGATTTTTTCTCATCTTGGAGCTCGGCAATTTTAGCTCTGCAGAGCCCAACTCTTGCGGCCGGGTCTTCTGGGCTGCAATCCATGGCATGGAGTGGAAAACACTTCCCATGCGTATATGCGAGGACTCGTTTCATCAAAGACGTCCAAGAACGTCCCGTATTGCCGTTCAAAACAGTTGTGGGGAGTCTTAGGATTGTGAATATATCGCATTTCCCATCATCGGCCAACGAGTGCATTTTTCGCAACGAAATGCGTTGGCTGGGAGAATGTCGATTTTTGCACATCATTTTAGCGGGTGGATCCTCGAAACACGAGGAGCCCGTAAGGCGATATTTCCCTTTAAAGAGCATACTCCGTCCTCTCGATACGACAAGATCGGATATTGATGCGAACCATGTGGCCTGGGGGTTGAAACCCAGAGATGGCAATATATCGCCAGGCACCAGGGGCACTAGTGGCTTAGCCGCCCCAGAACTAAGAGAAGAATTGGCCCAACTGCCATGCCATTTTGCGGTGAGGAAATGGGCTTCTCGTAAAGCCGATCAGAAGTCCACCCGTCTGGTGCGCTTGTTGCTCAACATAATGTTAGTCGGTTTGCAACTGAAGTCTCGCATCCCGGGATTTAGGCATTCGAGGAAACGTATATCAGATCTATTAATATCTTCATGCGACTATTCTGAGAGGACCCGTGTGCTCTGGAAGCCCTTTGAATGCATGAAGGATGTGCACCAGGGCTTTCTGGCGCGCTGTGACGTATGGGCAGTTTGAGATTTACAAAGCCATGTGTCCGCCCCATGCCCTGCCATCTACATATACATGTTACGTACAGAGTACACCCATGCATTGTGATCGAATCCTGCCAGAAAGGGTAGCCTTCACACCGTCTCCTCCACCCTTGGAATGGCGATATTACATAGTCCTCCCCATATTGTCCTCTGGAATGTTCTCTCTTGCCTCCCTCAAGTTGAGACGGCGAGCTCCGCACCCTCGTATTCCACTCCCAGCCTTTTATTCCTCTCATAACCAGACATAAGCATGGCATAAGAGCTTACCCGCTACTTCAGTTCTTCGTACGAGCCTCTTCACGAAGGCACATACGAGAAAAAGCACCTCTTCCTTCGCAGCAAGCCGAGATAAATTCTCCGACGGGTTCGTATACAACGCAGACGAACCCCATCGTTTTCCTTTAATCCGAGCTTCTGTTTCTAATTATGGCATACGCGTATCATCCATCATATTTGCGCATCTCGAAATTTTGACAACTGATCTTTATACGGGATACCCACCCCCAGCTTTCGTCTTCAACCGAAGCGGACGAAGATGGAGATGAAGGAAAGATTTTCAGCTTCAAGTATCCGACAGACCTTTAACACGAGAGCCGGCGGTTTACTTATGCAAAGCTAAGGAGTTCTAGAGTTTTTCCCGCTCTTTACCTTTTTTCATTTTTTTGTTGGCATCAACGGGCTATCGTGTCGCTTCTATTTATAGGCCTATCGACAGGCGGGTTCGAAATGAACGGAAACATGAAGAATGTGTTGGTTGAGTTACAATATCTGCCGGCAACCACAAGCGGATATGCATCTCTATTTGCTCCATTTCAAGCGAAAGGCCTCGTGCTTCTCGCTAAACAAAAGCAGCATCAGCATCATCAGCGTCATGATGACCGTGCATGTGATATGATATGCATCGAGCCAACAGCTATAATACACCTCTGAAAGGAATCCTTCGAAGTTTTATGACGAAACAAACACACAGAGGACAGGCATTAGTAAAATTCTACTCTTGCACTTCTCACCCTGACCCGGCATCCAGTCCAGTTACAAACCTCGGACTTCCAGGCCGGACGGTAAACCTCACGGTTCATCTTCAAGGTAAGAAAGTGCGAAAACTCGCCGGTAAGCTCTAATTGCGTTGTGGCCAGCAGGTTGATACGATCTGCTATGTTTAACAACACCAGACTCGAACCCGGGTCTTTACGAAGCGCACATCACGGATATACGTGCGTTATGTATGTCTACGTACAAGTCAACATGATGGACAAACAAACACGGTGCTCACTCTCGAGTTTGAAAAAGTCAAGATCCAATTACGAAGGATGGGATGTCCGTGATGATGATGACGATGATGATGATGCTGCTGTTGAGCTGGACTACGCGGATACGGCACTCGTGCTGGCTTCGTATTCTTTCGTCAATGGTGTGAGTGATGCCATGAGTGAGTTTGTGGTTGGTTGAATAGGTCGTAAGGTCCGGATATCTCTGCTAGCCTGCATACGCGGATATGGCGTGGAGCGTATAACTACGTTGGAGGCGAGATTCCTTTGTTAGAGTCGGATTTTAATATGCCAGGGTAATTAGTTAGTAGATCTCGTAAGCATGTGAGAGTTAAGTTCTTGGAAGTAAATTTAAGCAAATATAATTGGATATTAGTTTATCTAAAGCTGAGGGTAAGCCGCCGCAAAGATAGACGCCTCGCTGTTTTTGACGCTTGCTTGTACATATGGGGTATAACAATACAATGCATGTTTCATACTCATGTTCTCGTGAGCCATGATTCATAGTGATTAATACATGAAGGGGACACAGTAAAGGATAGATAGGCCCTTCTTTTCGCGGGTAGTAAATTGGCAACTTCATACTCTGGATAAATGCTCATTTCCCCTTTAATTATCAGATAGTATATCTATTTTCTCGTTTATAAAGGGGTAAATGGTTCGAAGTGTCTGTAGCACTCTTCCAGAGAGCATGATATGTCGCACAGGTCGCTTTTGTGACCATCATAATAGTGATATAGTGATAGTAGGAGGTGTTATTGCAGCAATTGTCATCGGGAGCGGGGGACAGGCTGTGATAGTTGTATTTGTGGTGGTGGTGGTGGTGGTGGGGGCGAGGCGCTGCTGCGTCCAGTGGGGCTGATGGGCTGCACATAGCCATCCTTTACCGGCCCCAATGTCCATCGCCACTGTCGCAGCCTCTTCTGCCGTCGATGTGAAGGTGTTTGAGGACAGACATCGTCGTCATTATTAGTGGCACTTTTATTCCACTCGTCATCTGGTAATAGCAATCCGTCGCGTATACCTGCCGCTCGAATTTGCCTTTCACCCCGTCGATTCTTCCGCTTTGGCAGGCGAGAGCCGGGACTGATTCGGTTTTTGGAGCTGTTGGTGTTTGATGTGCTACCATTCTGTGACGGGAGGCCAGATCCTTCGGATGATGAAGCACCGGAGTCTGAATCCTCGTCCAAAGAGCTGTAGACGTATGCGTCATCGGACGGGGAGTTTGGAGTAGATGATGATGATGAAGAAGGAGAAGGTAAATCGGAGTGTCGAGCGGTGAATCGTACAGTTTTAATTTCTTCATCGAGAGGGAACCGGTACGCAACCCGCTTTTTGACAGGTATGAGGATCCTTCGACCTCCAAGGCCGGTGGTTGAATTTGTACGATTTGATATCGAAGTTGGCTCTTCAACGGCAGTTTCAGGAGTTGAGGCGGTTTCTCTTATTGGTGAGTTTCGCAAAATACTCCGTACACCCTTTGGAAGTTGGTACGGCACGTCTGAGCGATGGTGAGATGTTTCATTTCCCTTGTGGCGTGGGGGGCTTCTTTGTCGAGGCGGTCTCGAGATGGTTTGCTGTTGAGAGGATATATTTGAGGAAGCAGGAGCGGTAGGGTTATTATTGTAAGAGTCAAAAGCGTTGCTGAAGGTGTTTCGAGACGTGGGTGACCGCGAGCGGGTTGTGGAAGGAGGGAGTGACAGGGCGGTTGTAGATTTGCCAAAGGTGATTGGAAGACATGAAGTTTGCAGCGATAGCTTGGGTCGATTGCTAGGCTTAGGGTTACAGGCAAGGATAGGAGTTGGAGAGATTGATAGAATAGGAGTTGGAGGCATCGATGGGGTGGCCACCTTCAGCATCTTGGAGCAGGAAGTCGTAGAACTGTTCTCGTGGATGGGAGTTGTAGTGGTTGAGGCGAAGGAAGAAGCGCAAGAGGAGGCCGAAGTGATTGAAGAGTCTGATAGAAAAGACGACGGGGATGTACTGTCGTTTGATGCGTCTGATTCAGGACATGGAAAATGAAAGATTTGGCTGTTGCCGCTGTTGATCGGAAGGGAAAACATGGTGAAGGTTAAGATATAAAAGAAGCAAAAAGCAAAGAAGAGACCCGTCTTTCTATCCACCAATCCTGGCTTAGAAAAGGATGATAGACAAAGGGACAAAGGAACAAAAAATAGCTCGAGACAAGGAGCCTCTGGACTGGAACCGAGAGGAGATCTAGAGACCTGTTGGTGGTGGGAAAGGCATGGGACTGGACACGCGGCGGCAACAGGAGTTATAACACCAAGAGGCACAAGAAGAGTCTGATTGGAATTGTTGCTGTGGTGGAGCCAAACATGATGCTGCTTTCTGAAAGACGATGGCGGTGGCGGTTCTATAATTACTTTTTAAGACGAAAATAGGCGTTGCTGTTATAGGGCCGAGCACATGGTTGCTGAAGCAGAAGTGGCCTTTTTCGATCTGAAAGAAGCTCGAGATACAGAACAAGAGTGAAGCTGTCTTGAATTCCTCGCAAAGGATGGAGAGGTTGAACGAAGCTGTACTCGTATCTCAGGAGAACGGGCGGTTAAAATGGGAACAGGGACGGGATAAATATCAAGAGCGAAAAACGGAAAAAGCAAAGAAACGCTCAGATTTTAAAAATTAAAGGCTCTGAAAAAAGTCAAATGCAAATAACACCAGAATTAATGAGCATCAAAAAAAAATTCAACAGCAGGTTGCCGGATCGAGTTTTCGATGATGCGTGTCAGGGGTGGGGAAACGCCGGCGCGGCACCTTTTTTTTTTAAGGTTTTTTCTTTTTTTAACCTTCTTTTCTTGTTTATTTTTATCTCCTACTGGCCCATGCATATGCAGGGGTGGTGATTGGTTGGAGCGGCTTTAAACTAAGCTTAATTTAGGTTAGCGCTTTCCCCCCAGGAATAAAATCCCACATTTTTATTTTTAGAGACAACACGGGACTTGCTATACGCTATACTTATTAGGGACTAAACCCTGGGTCTTCTTGCATAAACTGCATGTTGGCCTGGAGGATCGTGATGCTACTGTGTGGACGGAGTACAAGAGTCCACCCCCCTCAGGCTCCAATATGTATACGAGCTTGGTTTCACCGCACAAATAAAGAAGCCCAGCACCCAGCCAGCGTCATACTAACTTTCTCATCGCCAAAACAAGAAGCTTGAAGAGACAGAAGAGGAACGAGCAGCTCAATATGTTAAGGAGTTGCGGACTCACTCGCCGCACGCCCAAGACAGAATGGAACCCCCAGCCACCTTGACCAAACACACAAGACGGAGTCTCATCCGAATTTTCATGCTTTGGAATAATGAGCTCCATAAATGGCTTACAAGATTCTTATAAATCCCAGATTACTGGGTCCCCCGTGATGAGAAGGTCCATCCTTGTCAGTTATACGGACTATAAGTAAGCCCAATATACACAGACCAATTCGAAGACTCCGTTCCTATACGAGGTGGGTTCTCTCAAATTGTCTCCCCCTCCTCCTTCACTGATGTATCAACTAACGGGCCAACCTGTTGATGGTGTTCTCACACTTCATCCAAATTGTTTTCTCCATCGCGCCTAACAAACACGAACTGGAATGTTGCATCCGCTCTGATGTCGTACCGCAGATTCGGTTGAGGGTGGGAGATTTTTGGAGAAATCTACTTTCTTGACTACTACTTGATATGCATCCGTATCTACATATTCCCAACGGTCGCTGACTTTAACCTCTGACTTCAACTGAACATCTCGCCGCGCGTGCTGAGTAAAACTCGAAGAAGATCCTCCTTACTCGCCTCGCGCGGGGCAGGTATGTTTTTGCAAAAGAATACGAACTGGAGAGAAGACGCAGCTCTCGGTTCCTGAACAAGTCGATCTGGATCCTTGTCGTGTCAATATGAAAGCAGATGGAACCTTCTTTGCTTGGACGAGCCCGAGGAGGCTCTTGACCACTTTAAGTTGAGGCTGCTACTTTGCGATGGAAGAAAATTGACTGAGAAGCTGTAATTTCAACCGAGCTGGTGAGCATATGGCCGAAGCCTAGAAAGGCGCAGCACAAGCTTTTCAAACTCGTCGCAAGCCGCCGGGGGGTGACGCGCAAGAATGTCTTATGTATTTGAGGAAAGACCAGAATCATTGTCCAGTTTCGCTATATGAATTGTCGCAGGTTTTGATGAGATTCGCCCCAAAGGCAGCGTGTTAAGGTCCCGTTTTTGAACAGAAGGCTAGCCGTGCTGAAGAGAAAACATGTCTTCCCTAGCTCGATGCCAGTGAACTACTGGGCATTACTGACTTGCATAAACACCGTGTAATCACACGCAGGTAGTATCCTAGTTGGGAACAACGGCCAAAGGGGGGCCTATATCGATAAATCGCTCCCTGAACCGTTCGAGGCGGAGAGATCTAGGCTTATTCCAAGCGAAGTAAGACAACCGACTCGGTACTCCGTAGTATGCTTCGTCTCCACCATCGTGCACACAGTTGATATGTACCCTTTTGGTTGTCGAAAAGTGAGTGATAATGTATCGACGAGTGGCTGGCCTGGAAGTTTGAAAGTAAGGGACCAAAATGCAGCAATCATTATGCAAATGGCCAGAAGAGGTTCATTCCGAATCTCCTCTGGGAGGTACACACACATATGCATCGAAAGGCGGCTTGGATCCTCGACAGGCATCCCCATGTCAGTGATGATCAATGATGTACGTCATGATTTCACATGATAGACCTGTCATCCTCCAGGGGTGATAGATTGAGAACATGCCAACAATTTATTTACAAAAAAAGGTTCTTTTATTATATTGCCCTGGCGATTCTTTGGCGTTGGGGTTGGACAAGATGCCGACCAGCGACCAGTGGGCGATGAAGTAGCCGTACACAAACGGCATTTTGACTCTGCAGCCGTGGGATAAAGAGCTTGTTTGTCGAGGAACGGAACACTATATATTTTACAACATGCATGTGTAAAGAGGCCAACCAGCCTTACTTAACCCAACGAAAGTGGATGGATGGTTGAACACTGCTAAATTACAATAATATATCTGCGAACTCAATTCACAGTGAGCCTCCTGACATCTACTACGTTCCCATGTACGTCCTGCTAGCGGGGTAAGATTGGAGGCCTCCAGACAGCTGTCAAAGGAAATGTGGGAAAAAGAAAAACTGGCAACTGGGCTTGGTTATTCACGCGTTCTTTGCTGTGATGGCCATTTTACCATCGTTCTGGCTGTATAACCTGCTGGAGCGTAAGCCTTTGATCGGGTCTAAAGGCAAGCATTTGATGAATTAAACCACGAGCTGCAGTTGTTTTTTTTCTCACCGTATACCCCGTTTCTGATTCCTCGTCACTTTTGTATTCCTGAAATACTCTACCAGTTGCCAGCCTGTGATAAGGGCCTTATGAGAAGCTGGCCTGATCCGAATCATATCTCTTCTGTTTCAGTAATTGAATCAACCCACGGTATGAGTCCAAGGATACCAATCTGTTGGGATACCATTTTACGTCAAGATAAAGTCCAAAATGAGGCGCGTCGATCCATATAAATAAGCGGATGGGACCTGTGCACAAGAATGCAAGCCGCTTATAGCGCGTGAGCTCTTGCAAAGACAGGGCCATTACATAGCTGGCTTACAGTCAGTTCAAACCACGGATCTGAATTTGACCAGATCCTTGATTGCCCAATGATAAACACGACGCACCTCACACATTCGAGGGGCTATGAAGAATATCGGAGGCGGTGCAAGTGGCTGCAACTTCACATTGAAGGATGACCAGTCACCGAATTTCCCAGCTATAAAGCCGAGATACATTACCAAACCCAAGCTTATGAACTACGAGGAAACCAGATACGAATAGCCAGATACCTTTAGTAGGCGGCTTGGTAAATCTATCGAGCTACTATACTTCTTTTCCAGCCAGAATTTTGATGTTCGCCGTGGGTTAACCAGACTATTTGAAGCGTTGCTCATCTGCGGCCTGCAAACCCTAGATACCCTCATCACTGGCTCGCAGATGTCCTATCGGCAGCTTTTGTCCCGTCCTGAATCAGTAATAGATGGACTGCGGATATATCTAATAAGATTAGATATTGCCTACCAACCTTTGATGGAGCAAGGCCACGTCCGCTCAGGATAATATATCTGCACTGAGAACATCCATATAATCTTCTCGCTGGTGTGAGCAGGAAATTGATGGGAGCTGGTAATACTTTATTTGAATGGAAAACTCCCTGGTGTTTCAAATCTACCAATGGGCTGTCAGATTTAGAGGCGCTAGATGATATACAGATGTGTAAACTTGGGACTGCTCGATAAAGCAACCTGACTGTCTACGAGCCGAGTGTTTGAACCGTGATATCTATGCATTTATTGCACAGATCTCCCCCTTGTATAGAAAGATCCATCTATTTGAATAAGCGTACACCAAACAATCCTCGACATTTTTCGTGAAAACGAGCGTCGGGTACAAAGGCAGACATGGTTGAAATATCTTTCTTCGTGTCAAGAGGTAAGTAAAACATGAACCGAGTATCCTTCTTGTCCTTTAGGTGCGCTGACACCAGTAAATGCAGTCTTCCATGCCTTCCGGTGTCCGTCCACGCGACAGGATCCCTTCGCAGAGCCCGGCCAAGAAGCCATGCTTGCTGTTGCACTCGGCTTCAAGCTCATTCAGGTCGCGCTCGCACTTGGCAGCGCACTGCTCTCGGTCTTTGCCTGCTGCTGGGAGAGCTGCAACGGCCATAGCAAGGGTGACGCAGAGGAGGGAAGTAACCTTCATGGTGAAAGTTGATCTAGAAGTACGGTTACTATGGATCTTCATCACTTGGACTTGTGAAGGAGAGTGCCCACCTTGGAGGTGTACGGGTTTCTTTAATAAAACGCTGGTCTTTGGTGATGCAAGTTAGGCCTAGAGAATATCAGTCAGGACACATCCAACTAGAAAAGCGCCAACGGTTTAGTACCTGTAACTGCAGAGGTGGGGGAAGGAGAAGGGTATCAGTTTGATCGTCAGTATACTAAGATTCAACAAAAATGCAGCGGGTATGAGACGTATTTATGCCCACTGTCACCAGCAGCGGATAGCCTAGAGCATGGTTCATTATCTCTAGGTTAAATTCGCGTCCTAGACTGCCTGGTACTGGCAGAAATTGGAAGAACACTTTCGCCCACCTACACTCGGATAATTCCAGATATTGTGATTTCAATGCAACTAGAAAATGCTTCATCGTAGGGGAAGCCTGGCTTGACGAGTTTCAAAATTAGCTAGGACAATAACCTTCTGGTTTCCATCCAGCTGCTCTATATATCCATCTTGACGTAGATCGTTAACAAGGGCGTACGGTTAAACCCTTGTTGATGTGGAGGGCGCGCAGGCATGCGGCCCCTTTCTCATTCCACATCTTCGTCATCAATCCGTATAACATGTTATCATGACCCCAACAAACGTTACATTATTTTAAAATCTCAAGGGATATTTCCATGGAAGTTCCAGGAACTGGGAAAGCGGGTTGGCTTCGGGTTTGCGATGCCTGGCTTATGTGGACGGCCGAGAAACCTTCCACACAGATTAATATTCCGGAATGAATGCTAAACAATGGGAGATATAAGGATTAGTAGATTATAGATTCGTCAAAAATGTTGGCCACCAGACCAAAGCAGCAAGTGCACGGCTGGCCATGCTAATACCCGCCTGGCGCGAAGCTTCAGTGTTGATAGTGATCACCGCACACATTCTCCATGCATGAGAATTTTGCCGTTCAACCCATGGACCTGGTTGGTGGCATATACCATTCGGTCCCTGCGTATAATGCATAAATTGTCTGTCATATTTAGAAGGACCTTTAAATTTTAGCGAGAGGGCAGGATATGCTGAAGCACAACTCGTTTCAAATCACAGATCCATGATCTAGATTCCAATTCGGCGAGCCCTTTCCACCCGGAGATATGCAACTTTAAATAAACGGAGTTCGTTTCATTCAACCTCTTTGAATACCCTCAAAGACCTGAATTCACCACTATATCATAGGGGAAGTGTCGTATCATCTCCAGTGACGGTAGAGGCAAACACGAGCGGGATATAATTTGGCCTTGGACGGCCAGATAGAACAGCGTGTTGTGACGGTTCTGTGCTGCTATTCGTTTCGGTAAATCCCTGAAGGTGCCAAAGAACAATCAGGAACAGCACTCTATCAGAATTCAGGGTTTCTCAATTTTACCCGTCTTTCCAGGAGACCCAGATCCGTATTGGTTGGTTTCCTATCTCGACGCCCTTGTCGTTGACGTACTTATGGTATGGCGTAGTCCCAGCGGTGGCAAGTTGGATTCTGTTGCATCTATCCCATGCTAATGTATCGTTGCACCGATTCAAGAACCAGTTTAACGGCCCGACAAGCAATTCCCAGCAATGTGCCTGGGATAGAAGGTTGGGCTTGAGTGATAAGCCAATATTTTTAGGCTCACAACGGGCTTCCATTCGTGGAAACTACCGTTGGAGATGCTGCAGGGACTGAGGCCGGGAGAACAAGTAATAATTATGGGACTCTATGGACCGATGGGCTTTCTTGATATATAGATGAAAGTAAGCCAAAATTTGGCATTGTGATGAAGAACAACAACCGGGTGTCCCTATTAAAAGAGAAAAACGCTGACCTTAGAGAAGGCTGGAAGACACTGTTCACGCCGCTGTTTGGAACTCCAATTGAACCATGAAAACCACCACACGATAAACCAATGGAAGTAACTTCATAATGAAACTTAGCAGGGACTGATGGTCGCCAAGCGAACACTGTTATGGAATATCTCTGACAAATACAGCTGAGATTACTGCCAATGAGGTATGATACTTGACTTGGATAGTCTTGAAAAAACAGAGTTTCTATTTTAACCTCCATAGACCCTTCTCCAAAAATCATGCCAT
Source organism: Arthroderma sp. MBC 929 (assembly GCA_030789285.1). NCBI lineage: Eukaryota > Fungi > Ascomycota > Eurotiomycetes > Onygenales > Arthrodermataceae > Arthroderma > Arthroderma sp. MBC 929. The sequence goes on along the minus strand of JARJUX010000027.1, from coordinate 209,084 downwards.
GTCAATAATGTTGTCTCTTACCACTCACATGTACCCTCTTTCATAAGACAGTATACCATTTGTGCCATGCCTGCACGAATTCCAAGGTCGATAACCGCACGTTCTCGCCATTCTCCGAGTCTAAAGGATGCCTCTTCGATTTGATTTGCATTTCTTGGGCCGGTCCACAAGACCTCAGCAATGGATGCCGTACGTGGCCAAAGGACTGTGTCCATATTTATAGCATCAATGCTCTCTGTCGGCGTGAACGGGGCGCCACCTTCGATAAGGTGGTGCTTTTCCTCCGGAATTCCCTCGAGGGGGTTATAAACGTACATTTTCCTCCAGTTGTGTAAGGGCTCACACCAATCCGGGAAGGGATCAACGTAAATGGTCGAGTTCTGCCTGGGGTTGAGATAGTTTCCGAACCCACAATCGATATACCACCAATCACTTGGGGTAGCAATGGTCTGATAGCCTTTCTCCACGGATTCGATAACATAGGTAGAGTTCCTCCATGCTTGTGCCAGCATCTCTTGGCCTTCACCGGGCGATTCAGGGAACTTGATACCCCAGTCCAACGCAAGGTCTTCCCATACCACTGGAATAAGTCCCGCCTCTCGAATGGCTCCGTGGACAAGGTCCGTAATTCGTTGTAGATGGGGCCTGATTACATCTGTGTCATTCGAGCCGACAGTTTCATCCAGCCAGTAGGTATTCAGATTAAATTCGTCGCCTCCAGTATGGAAATATCTGGTATATGGCGACACGCGTGGTATCAAATCCTTCATTATCTTGTCAAGGAATTCATCGACTGCTGGCGAGTTGAGTTTGATCTGACCGGTTGGAGGCTGTAAAGCATAAGTTTCCCAGTCATCGATCTCGAATGCTGCAACCAGCTCAGGAAATGCCTTTGCAATTATAGCGGTGTGTCCGGGCAAATCAATTTCCACAAACACAGAGATACCCCGTTCTAGCCCGTATAGTTGAACACCCGCTAGATCTGATGCTGACCATATAGCCCCTGGGTGGTAGGCAGCTTTCTGAGCAAGCTCGGGAATGGAAGGTATATCCAGTGGCCAAGCCTGCGAATCGGTGGCATGCAGATGAAGTCGACTCATCTTTGCCAAATCCATTGCGTCGATCGTTCGCTTCATATCGTCCGGTGTAAAAACGTTGCGCGAAATGTCGAAGCTTAGGCCTCGATACGACCACCTAGGCTTATCGGATATCGATAGCGGGGCGTACGGCGTGTAAACACCAGTCTTCGAAGAATGTGTATAAAAGAGCTGCCTCAGGCTTTGCAGAGCTCTGATTGTCCCGATTGGAGAAAGGGAGGAAATGTCCACTGATCCTTCCTTGGAGATTTCAATTTGGTAGCTTTCATCGCCATGAATGTAGTCGCGAGCTTCGCCTTCTGACTCTTTCGAAGGTTTTTCAGTGATGACTACCTTCTTAATGGCTCCGGATTGGTCGTCCGCTGGGGGTTCAAAGGTTCCATTACGAGGATGGAACTTCCATGGAACAAACTTGCTTTCTCTAATCTCGCCTTCAGTGCGCTTCACAGCCTGCTTCACAATCTGCCTCACATCGGGCACAGGCTTCTTGGGGTCCGGTCCACGTTTAGCCGCCGAAGAGCCGGTACTATCGGGTGGTTCTGTAAATGGGTAGTATTCCATGCCTCCAACGCGGTACGCAAAATGGACTGAGGAGGGCAACCAAAGAACATCGTCGCCATGGGTGAATTTCTCTGGCAGCGGCCAAACTGCAGCCGCAGAGGCCACAAGGCTTGCGAGAACAGTAAGATTCAAACACTTCATAGCCTGATCGAGTCGAATGCTGATAGCTGTCAAGCTTGAATGAATCAAAGTCTCGGAGGATCGTTCGCAGGAATGGCACGTCCTTATAAAGGATGCGAAAAGGGCGGCGCCGCAAGCGGACTTACCTGAGAAGCCCGACACTGCATGCAGGGTAGTATCAAAGAGAGAGGGGGATGTGGGCATGTGATGTGTAGAAAGAAGCGACAACTCGAATCACGGCGAACACTTACCCGCGAGCTTCAGGCATAGTTGAATTAACTGTCATGGAAGACCGCCTGGAGATATTAACAATCCACGAAACGCGGGACTATAGTCACACCGTTTCTCACCATTTCTTCATGCAAGCCTCTCTTATTTAGGGGATTTCTAGCGAGTACGACTTTAATTCTTTCCCGCAATATGCGGTCCTCGACTGCCTTTACGCTTCCCGTCCGATCAGGCACACGTTGGCTCTAGCATTTGTGCTAGGGACCATGGCCTCAGAATGGCATGATGCTGCCCAAAAACGCGACACGCCTAACAGTTTCTTTTGCAGCTTGGGGCAGCATCATACCATTCTGAGGTCATGGAGTGTAACCATATGGCAGTCCTCTGGGGTAACTAAGGAGCTAGCAAGCTGATTTGCCGGAGTGGTCGAGATCGCTCGACGCACTCCGGCAACTTCTTTCTTTTTGCATTGCCGATCCCGATGATCCTGTGCCCGGACCGTGAATAGTTGGACATGATGGCGAGCAAGGGGGTATGAGCAAATACCCCACGATGGTGGACGGGATTCGGGGCCTTGTCTTCTACCGTCTTTGTCCAATGTAGGAAACTGCATGAATTCCGAGTACGAAGTACCACGTGAACGGGATGTTGGAGATTGGATTAGTCGCTTCGAAGGTAGACTGCTTGAACAAGAGGCAGCCAAACCACACTTCTCGCATTTATGTCTCGACGGGTGCTTTCAATCGAATCCACGCCGCGACACAGTCTTGTCGCAAGCCGATTCAAGCAAATCACTTGCGCCGGAAAACACACCCCGAGAAAATTTAAATCTCCTCACACAGCTTCAACAATCCTTGCAGCAGCATGTTGTATTACCTGACAGCTTATCCCGCATTGGTGAGAGAAAGGTATCGGCTCTCCCTTCGCCAGGACAAGACGGGATCTCAGGAAATTGAGAGATATTGAGGTTGTTCGTACTCGGATACTCCCGCCACTTAGACTAACATACTTGCAGAAGGTTCTGCAGCACTCTCGTCTTGCCAGGGACTGAGTGTTGTTGACTTCACGCCTCCCGTCGCCCCTGAGATGTTGTTGGATGTCGGGCCGATGATCACGCGAGGCGGAATATAGTTTTGCCGAACTATGGAAATCCCAGCGATACAACCTCACTAACAGTTGGATGTCCAGCAAGCCCTTCTCAAGAGCGTCAATGGGATGTTTGAACTAGGAGTCTGCTCCTATGTCATACCATCACACGTACCCAAGCCTGACTGATCCATAATTCCCCTTCTTGCGAACTCTACAGCTGCCAACATGTCAATATCATCGGCCAACTTATGCTCCTTTCCTCCCGCGCGAGACGGTCTGGTTCAGGAACCCACTGGACAGGCTATCCCTGTATCCCACCAGCCAAACAGGTCAGGTGCGGATTACTTTCTATATTATTTTACTACTCAAAAATTCTTGCCAGCTGTCAGCTGCGAGACTCGAATGGGTTTGGGTCCAGAGTCCTCCGGAAAGCAGAGCCCGGATATCACCCAAATTAAAACTGAGAACTATGTGTGGGGGGTTGGGAGGGAACTACGGGTAGAAACCCACTTCAGGAAGCTTGCCTGTAACTGAATTCCGTCCTGAGAAACAACTCTCACCACGGCGAGCCGGCCTATTGAAGAGCCCATTCATCGAACTGGAAAAAGGATTATATGATTTTACGCGTCTTGTGGAGAGAGATGTTCTTGAACTCACGGGGGGAAAAAGTGCGACCCCAAATTGTCCACTGCCATACCCCTGTCGGATCTTTGAACCGTGCTTGCCTAGCCCGCTTCAGGAGAAGCATCGAGGCGTGGAACGCCAATATATACCTGATGCCACCGGATCATATTATATCAAGGACTCTTCCAGGAGCCGTAGCAGGGAGATCTGCAAGGGACGAGGTAAAAAGTGTGGCATCTCTCAACCTGGCTCAGACAATTGTATCGATCGTCTAAACGGTACCGCTAGGCAAAACCCAGGGGATAATGTGACTCATCTGATCTTTGTTGGGCTTGTTTCCTAAGTCATGCGGTGCACGTTTAGAGCCGTTATTTTACGTTCCCCTTTCGTGGTGGACTGGAGAAATCATGATGGAAGCTCTCAGAGATAGTGTCAGTCCATACTTTCACCTTCGGACCGTGCCTACGATTTGTTTCAATGACTGATTATCTCCACCCTTCTTTAGAAGATCCTCACTCTTGATGTTTGAATAGCTGGGATGCTTCAAATGTCTTATTTGAATTAAACTTGAATCCCCAGGTAAGGTGTGTTCTAATGATCAAATAATATTCATTATCCTCCCAGGAAATCAATCACTCGAAACAAAAAACCAAGCCAATCCTCTCACAACCATTCGGGAACATCAAACCTGTTCTTCTGGTCTTGTCGTCGGACGATTCTGTCGTGAACCTTTTGGCGCATGCGGCGACGGAGCCTATCGACACCCCATGTAGCACAGAACATGCTCACGGCAGGTGGATCGATGTTTGCAACATCTCCGTTGGCGATAGTCTCGCCATCACCTTCGCATTCGGCCTCACTAAGCAAGAGTCAGTTCTGCTTTTCAACCTCTTGACAGTATATATGTATATATAAACTGGGAGGGGAGGGGAGGGGGGATAATACTCTAAGAGGAAGCATAGAGATGGTTTATCGAACTTGATCGACTTTGCCGGACTGTTTTGTTCTAAGATCAGATTGTGTTGCCATTTATTTGGAAGCTGGAATCCTAGGGGCATCAGCGTACCCGAATGATTTTGGGATTTCAGTGCAATTGTTGTCTAGTGCTTCGGCGTGCAATGAATTGCCCTCATAGTTTGATTCGCTGAAATAAGTGACCTTCGAGAGGAGCATCATGTCAGTGGAAAGAGATCCATCTAGGCAACTGCTTTGGGAAGAAAAAAATGTGGAATGTGAAGGAATTCGGTGGGTATCTCTTCAACTTACACCGAGCGAGAGGGCGAGAGAAACAAACTGAGCACCCGCAAGGAGATATAATATGTCTCCGAATCTCATGATGACGGCGCAATACTGCGGGTGTATGAGGTTTTGGAGGGTAAAGATGAAGAAGAAGGGATTATGACACTTCCTCTGTTGGGATATCAGGCACAGACAAACCCTTTTATATCCAGTTCGGGCGATCAAAATCTCCTTCTTGCACCTTTGATCTTCCGCTCACCCTATGAAGCCCTGTAGGCCTGAGTTACTTCGCGTGAGAAAGAGCATTCAGTTTGTCAATTCAGTCAGGATGTTTGGCTTCTTGCGGAAGGTAGCTCAACAAACGAGAGACACCGAGACGGGGGTGCCTGACGGAGATGCTGAACCATCCATGGAACGGCCCGACGATCCTGGGGAAACTGTGAGGAGTAGAAGAAGCCGATGTTGAGCTTCGCCGAAGCTATTGCGATTATGGTAAAGAAGACGCCTCACAGCATTGTTTATCTGGATATCGGAATGCTCACATCACACCTCTTTGTCGATAAGCTCAGTCAAAACTTGATGAATTGAGAGAAGAAAAGTAAAAGAATTCAGGTCATTGGTGAGTCTAGAACAGTGATTCACTGCCGCGAAGGCGTCATGCATGGAGACGTCGATCCCCGTGCCTGGAAACCGGGAGTAAAATGAAGCACCGGGATGGAGCAAGAGATCGACGAGAAATGCAGGCACTTCGGGTTCGATGAATCTGCCCTTGGCCCGTTTTACCTTATTCAAGAAGGCGATGGGATTTTTCCTGCCGGTAGTGCCGGTAGGGTTCTCTTTATTGTTTCAACGGGAGTTCTGTGCTGTCGGCTTATTGATTACAAGGAGTTTTCCTCAGCACGCATGACGTACGAGCCCCTGATCTGCTCCCTAGTCAGCGAGAAACAGATACGGGGATAGGAAGGTCGTGTATAGACGGGGTTACAATTCACTCGATCGATTAGCTACTTTAAATACAACTGCTCTTCAGGCACCCTCAGTTTAGTTCCGCTTTTTGTAGAGTGATAGATCGGATGCATTTGCTCCCGTAGTCTTAATAATGTAGACGTAGATTTCCCTTCGCTCGTCAACTAGACACCTTGTGTTATAATCTTTAGGCTAGACGACGATGAGGATAACAGAAAAAAGTTGCTACCAAGCTGCAGGCCTTGACAGTGGTTTTCGCCATATCATGTTGACTCAAAGTTGCCACCAATATTTTCCCATTCAGTCCCCGCCGGAACCCATGTCGTTCCCTCTAAATGTTTATGAATCACCAGTGTGTCGCTCGAAATACCAAACACATCAAGCCTTCCTTGATCCCAAGAAACAGCCGCGGGGGCACTGTTGAGTATGCCTCCAAGATTTTCCCATCCGCTCGATTCCCCGTCGAAGGACAAATATTTCATTTTGTTGTCAAGTCCAACCGCAAGAAGATCCAATTTGCCTTCACCGGAGCTGACAGCAGTAATAGGGCTTGTTAAAATATCGTCATTCACTGGCTCCCACTCGCTCTCCGACGGTTCCCAGTGGTCCACTTCCCACCTCTTCTGGATTAAACTGCTGTTGGCTCCGAGAGCAAAGACGCTTAGCTTCTCAAGGTCACGAACAACTGCCGTTGGCTCACTTGTGAGATAGCCACCAAGGTCGGTCCATTCTGGAGACCAGTCTGTGCCGTCAAACGACTTGTGCAACAGCTGGTGATTAGTGCCGACGCCAAAGATATCAATCCGGTCCGGGCCCCAGGAGACCGAGTGGGGAGGAGTAAGGAACGTGCCACCAAGTGTATCCCATTCTTGACCAGACGGGATCCATTGTGTGCCGTCCCATTCCTTCCAGATGACTGAGTTATCCTCATTCAACCCGAAGACATCGACAAGTCCAGAATCAAATGCTACGGCAGTCGGCTTGCTGCTGAAAGTACCACCGATTAATTCCCACTTCGTTTGGGACGGGAACCACGCCGAACCGTCCCAGTGTTTATGGTACATATGGTGATGGAAGGCATAGGAGAACAAATCAATCTTGCCTTCACCATAGGTAACCGCGACTGGCTGGCTGCTGAATATTCCCCCTAAATCAGCCCAGCCGGTCTGTGAGGGATTCCACCGGCCATTATCCCATGACTTGTGATAGATTGAATTGTTAATTGCAAGTCCGAACACGTCAAGTTTCCCTGGGGCTGTGGAGACAGTTGCTGGAGCAAGGGTGTGGAGCAGCTGGAGGGCGTTTACCCCGTCGGGAATATTGGGAAGACGCATGGCTTTTCTCTGGATTTCGTATTACTTGTGAGAATTAGGTCGTCGGTAAATCCATACGCTGAGGTTCCCAAGCATTGGAAGGGGAGGCCTTCATATTTGTATGGTGCCAAAGTGCTCGGACAGAGAAACGCCCAGCCAAACTGCATCTTCTGAGGTTTCAGACGACAAGCAACACCATGTTAGGAGCGCAAATATTCTTTGGCAGATGCTGTGTGGTTTTTCGGTTCTCCCTTGAAATCATTTCAACAATCATACCTCAAGTTCTCAAAGCGGTAGGTAAACTGTGGTTCCTCCCGCTTGGTAGAATGAGGTTGCATTGATATTGGCTGCAAGTACTGACCTTATCCCTGACCCTAGACGATTTAGACCAGAAGACCCGTGTTCGGATCCTGCTCCTTCCAACTTCGAGCGGAATGAACTCTGCACCGGGTGTTTTGTACGGAAAATGCGGTTGACATCTCGAGACTCTGGCCTGGAGTTTCTTTCTTCTCTGTCCAGAGCCATGTTACCATTCAGTGGTTCGGAACGTGAAGCAGTGTGTGGTGTTGTTAATAGTCGACTTCCGAAACATCTCCATTCCTGAGGGCTCCGCAATGGGGAGCAGAGCTCCATCCTGCTTTCGGATGAGAAACTGAAGTTGTTCCATTGAGGAAAAGAAAACGTCGGCATTCAGAACGCCGTTGAGTTTCTACTTGATAGCCACACTCGGCTTACCGATGAGCCTCTGCAATTCTGGAATCCAGCCGGTGGTCCGCTACATCCTTGGCACGGCTCGACAGGGCCACCCTGGACTCATATGAGTGTTGTCTTTAGGTCCCTGAAGATCTTTCTATGTTGAGGGCAGATATCTGTGATATCTCCTGTTGGAGCAAGATATAGTTACTGCGACACGCTTTTGTTAAAGTGTGTTTGCATGCTGATAAGAAAGGAATTCAGGCCTACAGTCTGGGTATGGCCCTGGTCTCCCTTTCCTTTATTACCTTTCCGTCCTGGCATCTTCTGGTTTGTCCTCTTGCCTGCCACTCTCTAACTCGCCATCCGCTAGGGTGTGCTCGGTCGCTTCAAGCCATCTTTGAACAGCAAAGGTCTCGGAGCGGCTCATGTTACCGCATTTAACCGCCCAGCGTAGAATCTCGCTGTGAAGCTCAACATCTTGCTCAGAATTGGGATTCGAAGCCGAGAAGACGATGATACGAAGCACATTTAGTAGAATGTTTAAGGGGCCCACATTCTCCAGGTGGGTTCTGGCGGGATCGGTATTTCTGCTTGAGGCCCTGCGCGATCGTCCTCTCTGTTTGCCAGAAGATGACTGATTAATGGGGGCCTACAAACCAATCCTCGTATAAAAACGTCCTTATGGATTGAGAGCTCTCGATCGTAATGTCAAGAGTGACTAGAATCATTCCACCCTCTCGTGCCCACTGTTCGAATCCTTCTGGATCAGCCACCATCAGCCATACGGCTGGGTACAGCGATAATGCTGGAATGATCTGAAATCCAAGATAAGAACAAATGCCGTTGAAATTCCCTGGACCAGCATACAAGCATCTGTTGCAGGTTCGTCGTCAAAGGACATCGATCATTGTGATGAACTCAATCAAATCGCTTGTTAAAGCGGTCAAATCTCCAAGGCTGCTTATATAATCAGCTCTGGCTTTTCCTCACTTCAACACCACGAAATGCTTTCTTTATGCACGGTTTTATATCTCGCGAAACACCCTACCGAACCTCTCTGGGCAGGCGGGGCTGTGCCGTTTGTTGGATATTATACAGCCGCTGTTCTCGAATGCAAGTCATGACTGGAGTCGCATAAGAAAGAGAACCATGAAAGGGTCTGACTGTGGACGAGTCATCATACACTTTGTTCGTCTTCCCCTGATATTTCTATGTTTTTGGTCTACTGTTATCTTCTGTTTCCTTCTTATGGGAGTCTTTGAATATTTGATTTTGTGCATGTATCCCCAGTCAGATGCATGAGAATCATGAACACCCTTGCCTCCCCCAAGGCTATAGAATTATGATATATAACCAAATGCGCCCCCTTATATACCCTTCCACGTCAGCTGGACATTGAGGAATCCTTACTACTTATATGCATGTACAGCCTTCTTGACCAGGTTGCTTACCCGCTTTTTCTCCTCTTCGCACAAATAAACAGGATTACGATTGTTTTTATGCCTCTGTCTTCGAAGCCGAGAATCCCGATCTCAAATCTCTTCCGCTAGCGGTTCAGCAAAAGCAGATAGTTGTCACTTGCAACTACGAAGCCAGGCGGAGAGGGCTGCGGAAACTGCAGCTCATCAAGGATGCGAAGAAGCTTTGCCCTGATGTAGTTATCAAGCTTGGCGAAGACTTGACGAAGTTCCGTGACGTGTCAAAGGAGTTATATTCGTTCATCAAGTCCTTCTCATGGGATGGGCGTGCAGAGAAACTCGGGTTTGATGAGGTGAGTTCTCAGAAAATGTGGCCTTGTTGGCTTTCTCCCTGCCTTCCAAATTGTTCCGTCATGACTTATCAAACAATCTGAGGCTCTGCTTTTCTTTGATTTGGGTGGATAGGTGTTTTTAGATGTGACTCCTCTAATAGATTACAATATTCAATTATTGAATCAACACGATTTGTACCATTCGTTCTTCCAGCTCGATAAAGCGGACCCCCTGATCGGGTTTGAGTATGACGCCTCCGAGCCGTCCGGGCCAACATATCCTCCCGGCCAGTCTGACTTGCCGGAGGAATCATTAGAGCTGAATCGGAGATTAATCTTAGCTTCTCACCTTGCGAGCTATATTCGACAGAAGCTCGAGGAAAATAAAGGATACACCGCGACAGTCGGTATATCTACATCGAAACTCCTTTCAAAACTTGTCGGAAATGTGAATAAGCCGCGTAGCCAGACTACATTGATACCACCGTACTCGGAATCCCCACAGCACCAGAGTAATGTCACCCGGTTCATTGATACGCATGAAATCGGAAAGATCCCTGGGATTGGGTTCAAAATTGCCAATCGTATCAGAGCTCATGTGCTCGGGCGCCTAGTGAATTCAGAACTATATCAGGACCTCCCGGAAAGTGAACATGTTGATGTACAAACCGTCCGTTCGTTTCCTGATATGGGCCCCAGATTGCTTGTCTCTATCCTTCAGGGTGGTGGTTGGCCTAAAGATATCGGTGTAAAAGTTTGGAACTTGATCAATGGAATTGACAATACCGAGGTAGCTGTCGGTAGGGCGGTACCGACACAGATCAGCATTGAAGATTCGTACGGCGGACTGGATACTTTGGCTGATGTCAAAAGGGAGCTAGTTCAATTAGCTCGGAGCCTTATACGGAGAATGCATGTCGATTTAACAGCAGATAATGACGAAGAGGTAGAAAGCACTACCAACGATAAAGCCACAGCGAATCCAAAGAGGGAACGTTGGCTAGCACATCCCCGAACACTCCGACTATCAACACGCCTGAGGCCGCTACCACCGGGGAGTGCTGAGATTAGCCAGTATACCACGAGCATCAGTCGTGTCTCGCGGTCCTGCCCAATGCCACAGTTCGTATTCTCGTTCAGTGAGAGCATAGAAGCAGTCTCCGATCGTCTCGTGCAAGAATGCCTTATTCCCACCTTTCGCAAACTCCACGCGGACAAGTCTGGATGGAAGATTGGCCTGATGAATATTGCCGCGGCAAATATGGTGGAGAGCGCGGGGAGTTCGAAAACCAGTGCTGGTCGGGATATAGGGAAAATGTTCCGAACTCAAGATCAAGTGCTGAGGGAATGGAGGGTAGTTGATGATGACCAGGATGGCAGAATGACTTCAGCTCCCCACGGCGAAGAGATGGATACCACACAGGATGACACTGCGGATGACTATGATGCTTGGGAGGATAATGATGAGTCTGATGATGCGAATACGACGCATGAAGAATGCCAACTCTGCGGTGCCCTGATGCCCCATTTCGCGGTCAAGGCACATGAAACGTATCATGCTCTATCGGATTGACCAGAAACTAACATGCGAGGAGGTGAGAAGAAGAGATCGGATCTCACTGTTCATGTTTGATGAGATCAACAAACAAAACCAGCTGCTTGAGATATTCCACAAGAAATCGTATCGTAGACAATCGCATTCAAAGTAAATTAACCTCTTACCCTGCGCCATGGATCAACGTGGTGAGCTTCCTGCATTGCTTATTTTGGCCTTGGTCAATGACGTTCGTAGCCGCCCGTGTTTCCCTTGGATGTATCGGATGTCAACCGGGCGCGTAGGCATAAATAGCTATTATTGTTCAGCCGACTGTTTCATGTCATTGAGCCAAAAGCGTGCAACGGCAGAACCTTCACTCTCTGTATCCTTGGTTTGGATGCGAATTTTTTCACACCGTATCCCCAAGAACCACACTGAGAGAATTTCTTTGCTTTTTCTTCGAATTGTTTATCGCCCTACAGACGTTGCAGTTGGCGTCTCGACTGGTGTGGCTTGTCTTCTCCACCGTTTGTCATTCCAGAAATACCGAACGATCGGCTTTGCTTCTCTTCCTATCGCTTTTTTCTGTGAGAAACAACAACTGACTGCGCCACGATCCAGACGTCAGTTGAGACCGCATCAACTGGAGGATTTGGTCGGCGCCATTACCTTCTTTTCCGGGAGAACCGCATACCTTTTCTTAGCGTCTCCACCGTCGCCTTGTCACTTTCGCTGGGTCTGAGACCAGATAAAAAAAAAAGAAGTAGAGCAAGGGAATACGACGAACAAACGCACGAAGCTGGTCTTCTTACTCCATCCATAGGGCCAGGCTTACAAGCACCGGATCAGATATCCCGCTTGGCGTGTTTAAAAAAGCAGAGTACGTCGTCTCCCAAGATACCAAGCTGAGGCCGTGCAGCGAGTTGACATGGTTTCAGACACTCAACGTTTGCGCTGGCATATATACTGATGGATTTGTAACTGTTTCTAGGCATCTGGTATCCTGGTTCAGCTGTTCGACCGGACGTTTGTGGCGGCTCTCACGCTTCCTTGCGATTTCTCAGCCTTCCCTAATCCCAGCCCCGCCCGCCTCTTGAATACTTTACGGCGAGAAGGATCACTTTTTTTCTTACTCTATCGTTCTGTTCATGCTGTTAGACGCTTTGTGATATTAGGATAATATTTGGTTCTCATTGATTTAAGAAATACGCTGCGGAATACGATCATTATTCCTCGTTGATTTTGCCTTTCTCCAGCACGCTCATACGTTTTGGGCATGCGTACTCTACACTACCTAGCTACTGTGATAGCAGGTGCTGCAACCGTCTTTCAAAATGCCCTTGGTATGTGCTATTCCTCCTGTTCTGGCACTTTCCGTTCAATTTACTGACATGAACAACTGCAGCACATTCACAAGCCAGAGGTGCCGTCAATTACCTATCGCTCGTTGAAAATCCAATAATACACACGCCATCAAACCGTATCCATGCCTCCTCTCATTTCGATCTCACCTTCGAACTCCACCAGAAACGACAAAAGATAAAACTCACGCTAGAGCCGAATCGTGATATTTTTTCCGGTGCTGCACGTGTCAAGTATCTTGATAGCGAAGGGAATGTAAAGAGGACCGAAGGGATAGACCCAGACGAACATTTGGTATTTAAAGGGATATCATGGGTGAAATCCGATGATGGTTGGGAGAAAGCTGGATGGACGAGACTCGTTGTTAAGGATGATGGATCAACTCCCCTGTTCGAGGGGACATTTTCGATTAATCGTGACCACCATAATGTCATGCTCCGGTCAAACTACATGCGGGCCAAGCGGGATATCGATGCAACTTTAGAAGATACGTCAGCTGAGTATATGGTGATATTCCGGGACTCAGACATCGGTCGACAAGGCCGTGAAGATGCCAAGCGCTCACTGGAGACAGCACATACTTGCCTAGTAGAACCTCACGAATTTTCAAATCAGGGGCAAATCACTTTCGAGCCGACGTCCGCCCGGAATACTTCCAGTTTCTGGGGGGTGACGGCGCTGGATTCTATCTTCGGGTTAACCAAACGTCAAGATGATACCGGCGGACGGGGAGGTTCTAATGCGGATTTGTCGGGCTCCATCGGAAATACCAAGGGTTGCCCTTCTACGAGAAAGGTTGCTCTTGTCGGCGTGGTCGCTGATTGCTCATATACTGCGACCTTTAATTCATCACAAGATGCACGGCGAAACATCATAAATGTCGTGAATAGCGCCTCTGAGTTATATGAACGCTCATTCAATATCTCCCTTAGCATTGGTGATATGGAAGTTCTTTCTGGAAGATGTCCATCGAAGGCACCAACCGCCACTCCCTTTAACGTCGGCTGCGACGACCGTACCGAGTCGGAAATGCTGACACTAAACCAGCGACTGAATCTTTTCTCTCGATACCGAAGTGAAAAGGATGATAACTTCGCGTTCTGGACTTTGATGAGCAATTGCAGATCTGGCAATGAAGTCGGACTTGCCTGGCTCAGTGAGCTGTGCACCAAAAATCTCAAAGGGGCCGACCCCAATAACAGTACTTCGCAGGCTGTTTCGGGGGCTAATGTGGTGGCACGCACACAGTCTGAGTGGCAGGTGTTCGCGTAAGTGTTACTTTTATGTTTACCTATGTATCTTGTGTATATCGGGCATTTATCTAATCATCATATAGGCACGAAGCTGGCCATATCTTTGGCGCTGACCACGACTGTGACTCTCAGCTATGCGGGGCTCCCAGTGGTAGAACACCTCGATGCTGTCCTAAAAGCGCCTCTATCTGCGATGCAAATAGCGACTACATAATGAATCCCACGTCCGGAACGGGGCTCACGTCGTTTTCTCCGTGTACAATCGGCCAGATTTGCTCTAACATGCTAACAAACAGAGTCAAGACCGAATGCCTTTCTAATAATCGGGACGTTGACACGATCACCAAGAAACAATGCGGTAACGGAATCGTCGAAGAGGGCGAAGACTGTGACTGTGGAGGAGAAGAGACTTGTAAGGGGAATAAATGCTGTAACCCCAAGACCTGCAAATTCACTTCGGGCTCAGAATGCGATGATTCCAACGAGGAATGCTGTAACAGCTGCAGCTTCGCACCTTCCAACACCGTTTGCCGAGAGGGCAATGGGAAATGTGACCCGGAGGAGAAATGCACCGGAGATTCAGGTGCATGTCCTAAGAACATATTTACCGAAGATGGTGAGGATTGTGGAAACGGCCTCAAGTGCGCAAGCGGTCAATGTACAAGTCGAGACCAGCAGTGTCGCTTTGCCATGGGAGACGATCTTGCCGGCAATGACACGGTATCCTGCGACTCCACCGATTGCAGGCTGATGTGTCGAGGTCCCAACAGTCCAGTAGGCCGGTGTAACGGGAACATGCAAAATTTCCTTGATGGTACACCATGTAGTGGTGGTGGAAAGTGTCAGCGTGTAAGTCCACGCCCTCCTTTTCTAAATATACCAGCACAACAGCAGCTAACCGCTTATTTTTTCCAGGGTACCTGTGAAGGAGCTTCATTTGCCAACGAAGTCGAAGACTGGATAAACAATCACAAGGAGATTGTCATTGGCGTCGCAGTCGGAGTTGGATCTCTTCTTCTCCTCTCGATACTCGCATGCATATTCCGCCGGTGCAGGAGATCAAGAGCCCGAAACCGTAAAATGGCTCCTATCAATATGGGCCCCATGCCCTCCGGACCTCTCTACGGCGGTAGCTGGCCAGGACAGGGAGGAAATCGCGGATACCAGGGGATACCAAACCAAGATCAACCACCACCGTACCCTGCAGCTTCGTTACCTCCACGCATGCAAACTACTCGATACGCATAGATATGAGATGTTTGTTTCGTTTTCACTTGTTTTAACATATTTGTCATTTTTTTTGTGCTCTGTTTTGATGCATTCGCCGGTGGCATAAAGGTCCTTAAATGGCGTTTATTTTCTATAGTTTACTTTGGTTCAAGGATGTCGAATGGTTATTTCTTGTATTTATTGAACGGCCTTTTATCATTTTTAGAAATTTTGAACGGTATATAACGGAATTGAAGTGTATATTGCATCCAAGTCGAGCTCATAAGGATACTCCTGCCAGGCGATCTAACCAACAGGAGACATCGGTCACTGTTGCAATGTACTGAATACAAAATACCATCAAAAGTTGTAGATTAAAAGACAGCTCTATCCCCGCTTAACAATCATATAACGCAACCAAAAGGGAGGAACCGAGAACTCCCATTACAAGAAACGAAAAAGAAAACAGCCCCGGGAAAAAAAAAAGAAGCGGTCTTTCTCTCTTTCTCCCGCCCCATCAACTCCGTCCGATGACACGAAATGAAGCAGATAAAAATAGCAGACCAATATATACACCGCATGCATGCATCATTGCAAACAGATACCAACAAACCCTTCCCTCGTAACCCCACCGACTCCCTCGAGGTCGAACTCCTCAATCATAGCCCTGAGCTCGTCCTCTTCAAGTCCTGTCTCGCCCAACTCACGCGCAACACGCCTTAGATCCTCCAAGTCAATGAACCCCTTCCCTCCTTCGTCGAATAGCTCAAAGGCCCGTAGGATTTCCTCGCGCGGGTCCCGTTCTAGGATCTTGCGCGCGGTGACGGTTTGGAAGGAAGAGAGGGGCATTAGAAGTGACGAGGGGTGAGGTGGGGGTTGTTGGGGTTGTTGGCCCTGCTGTTGCCGTTGTTGTGACTGTTGCTGTTGTTGCTGGGCGTTGTGTGGTTGTTGGGTGGTGGGAGGTCGAGGGACGCCGTATGTTGTTAAAAGGGAGACGAGATCGGGTTTGGAGAGGGTGAAGCCCAGTGCGCGCAGAGCTACGCGGAGTTCATGATAGTCGAGGTGGCGATCACGGTCGAGGTCGAAGAGCGTGAACTGCGGAATTAATTTATGGTCAGCGCCGGGCCGGGAAATGAGGCATGGGGTAAGATGGAGTGATAGCATGATTCAAGGGTAGGCAAACGAACTGCTTCATTTATTTCTTCTCTTTGCTCTTCCGAGAGCTCGTTTAGAGGATTATTAACATTGTTGGTTTGTTGGCCTTGTTGATTCTGGGGAGCCGGTGTAGATCCCGCGTGGAGATTGTGACCTTGCGACTTATCGATGAAGTCTCCTCTCTCCCGCCGCGATAGCACCGAAGATCCAAATGGAAGTGATCTATCAGGCAGTTTATTCCCACCGCCGTACGCTGAGCGGGGAGCAAAGGAAGGATGTGCTGTTGATGCCATCATAGAGGTCGAGTGCCTGTCGTCGAGGCAACGCAGGAAACCGAGGGAGGGGGAGGAGGGTGAATATATAAATAATGTCTTCTAGTATACCGAACTGATGAAGAGGAAGCTAAAGCAACTGCATGGCAAACGGTCTTTATATTGATCTGATATTGTTTTGTTTGCCGTCTTGAAGCTTTGCGACAAAAAGAAAACCGACGCGACCAGGAGCAGGGATGACTAAGCGCGTCTGGACAATCTCCATCGTTGGACGGGCGACGGAGGATATTAAGAGATGGTGTTGAGGGTAAGGATGCTTTTTTTTAAATCTAACCGGGACTATGATGCAAAACAAATGGGTATAGAGCTATTTACTTCAAAACAGGTAAACGATATGCAGCCATCACATCGGAAAGAGGTCAAAATCTACTCGGTCCCCAAGATCTCGTTCTTCTAAGAATTTCCGGCCGATCAACGGTTCAGGTAGATATGTCTGCTCTACCGCCCCGTTCTCATAATCCGGATTGTATTTATATTGCTTCCCATAACCCATTTCTTTCATTAGCCTGGTCGGAGCATTCCGTAGGTGGATAGGAATTGGAAGACCCGCAACTCCCGGTTCTTCCAAAGCGGCAAACGCATTTGCTAGACCTCGATAAGATCTGGTACTCTTTTTAGATAGGGCCATGGCGACTGTGGCGTGCGCCAGGTTAATACGCGCCTCAGGAAGGCCAATTTTTTCGACAGCGGTAAGGGTCGCGATGGCAAGAGGTAGCATTGAGTTATCTGCCAACCCGATATCTTCTGATGCAACAACCACCAGCCGACGGGCGATATAGAGCGGATCTTCACCGGACTGGATCATTCTCGCTAGGTAGTATAGAGATGCGTCCGGGTCACTGCCCCGGATGGATTTGTGGAAAGCGGAGATTGTATCATAATGTTGGTCGCCCGCTCTGTCGTAGACTAAAGTCTTTGTTAACGATTTCTTCAGGTCGTCCTTGTTCATCCCTTCCCGTTTTGATAGATCCATTGCAAGTTCCAGCAGATTAAGGGAGGTTCTCGCATCGCCGTCGGAGAACTTGGCCAGATAATTTATCAATTCATCATCAACTAGGTCGGATGGTGAGTAATTTGGGCCCTCGACTTCTAACGCACGGTTTAGAATCGAACAAATGTCATCGTCCGTGAGCTTTGCTAGGGTAAAGGTTCGACATCGGGATAGTAGTGCATTTTGTACCTTGAAGGAAGGATTCTCAGTCGTGGCTCCGATGAGAGTAACCTGTCCACTCTCCACGGGGCCCAGAAACACGTCTTGCTGGCTTTTGGAGAAGCGGTGAATCTCGTCACAGAATATTATAGTCTTCCTCCCTGTTAAACTCAGCTCATTTCTTGCCTCGCCGAAGATCTTCTTGCATTCCGCGACGCCGGAGGTGGTGCTGTTGATTTCCACAAAACGGCTCCCTACCATGCTAGCGATGACTCTTGCAATTGTAGTCTTCCCCGTTCCGGCACCACCCCATAATATCATACTAGGGACACGATTATCTTCAATTAGACCTCGTAGGATGCCGTTTACGCCGACCAATTCTTGACCGCAAACTTCATCGAGCGTTCGGGGTCGCATACGCTCCGCCAGTGGTGCAGCTTTTTGGAGTGCATTTGAGGATTTAAGTCGTTTTGGGTTGTTATCATGAGGGTCAGGTGAAGTACGAGGTTTAGGTGTAGGAGTCTTAAGCTCAGCGGAGCTTGCTGGTTCTCGGTCTGCATTGTGATCTTCCTGCCCTAGAGGTCTCTTGGCATTCTTGAAGGGTGTCTGTGTACTAGGAGTACTGCTCGCTTTGGGAGCAGGTGGCTTGCTGGCTGGTTTCTGTGAGCTAGGCAGAAAGAAATTAGAGAGAGCCGAGTTTGGCTGACTCGAGCTCAAACCCTGGCTGACAGCCTGTGGAGGGGGGTCAATGTATTCCTTGCATTCGGAGTCAATGTGGTCATTTATCTTGGTTTCTTTAACAGACTTATTGCATATAGGACAGCTCAGCGCCATGGTGAATGATTGCTTCTTCTCCCTTCTTCACTGACGCCAAACAGTTGCGGCTCATCAAGAGATGCGAATTAAGCAACTTTCCGGCGCGGGCGACGCGTTTACCGGTAGCCAATCAGCAACGTCAAAAACAGCCGTTGAGATTATGTAAGATCCGGTCTCCTGCCTCGACCTTGATGTCTGTTCGAAAGATGTATATTGATTTGATAGCTGTGATGCTCTGCCAGTCGGTGACATAGGGTTGACCAGCAGCCCATCAGTCGTCGCTCGTCCGAACCCGAGTCGCTGTTCTACGCTTCGGCGTTGCACCGGCGCGATTTGATGTCGTGATGCCGGTGGTCTTGGCATCATTAGCTGGGGCTTTCGGCATCTCGAGAGAACAGCCGCCTTTCTCTTCCTTTTGTTCGTCTGCTCCGCAACTTGAAGAGCTTTTCCATGTTTACTGGCTAGAAATCTACATTGTAAATGTTTTCTCGGTCTTTGGCTTCCAGGTCGATCTCCGCTCAATTCAAAGCCCCAAGGGTGTCCCATAGTTTCCGGCTATACCCCTCCTTGGTCAGAACCATGTCCTCCACGCCTGTCTGCAACGATCCTTTTCGTCCAGCCCAAAGAGTTGCCGGACAGAGACAAGATGTTTGGTGCGGTTCAAGAACTCTCCCTATACTTCAGATCTAGGGTATGAAATTCTAACCCCGGTCTGCGGGCAGGTCAATCGTGAATGAGGCCGCTGCAGCCTCACCAGTTCAACCAATCGTCAATATGGGGCAGGGCTTTTTGTGAGTATGAAACTCGTACTATGTATATATACTGGCTTAGGGTACTCTGGCTAATACCTACGCCTGATAGCGGTTACAACCCACCTCAGTTTGTAATTGATGCTGCCAAAGGTGCTCTGGATAAAGTGGAATGCAATCAATATGCGCCCACAAAGGTATGGACTTAGGTCCATGGAAGATTGGAAACTCATCTTTCCTTAATACCCATATCTGTAGCTTACAAGAAATGCAGGGTCACCCTCGCCTCAAGAAAGCCCTTGCCACAGCTTATTCGCCATTCTTTGGTCGTGAAATTAACCCCGACACCGAGATTGTTGTTACAAGCGGTGCAAACGAGGGTGAGATCAACCCAGAACACCATCTCTGGACCTGTCTGATTGCTTTTCTTCCTAGGCATGCTTAGCGCATTCATGGCATTTATCGAACCTGGCGATGAGGTCATTATTTTTGAGCCCTTTTTCGACCAGTATGTCCACACTCTAACCTTCTATCTACTAAGTCTTTAACACAGTATTTCAGGTATATAAGCAATATTCAAATGCCCGGAGGTGTTATTCGATATGTCCCTTTGCACCCACCAAAGGATGGCGCTACGAAAACTTCATCCGCCTCAGAATGGACCATTGACTTTGAAGAGCTCGAGAGCAAGATCAATAGCAAGACTAAGATGATTGTAAGATTAAACACCCAAGAGCCGATTTATATTTCGTGGTGCAATTCTAACGACTCCCCATAGGTTCTTAATTCGCCGTGAGTGATCGCGAGCTCCGCAACACAAGCGCTTGGTTACTGACTTTCTCGTTCCAGGCACAACCCAGTTGGAAAAGTGATGTCACGAGAAGAAATAGAGAAGGTTGCAGCACTAGCGGTGAAACATAACCTGATTATTCTCTCAGACGAGGTATACGATCGCCTGTTCTATGTTCCTTTCACTCGAACTTCCACGCTTGGCCCCGAAGTTTCTGCTCGAACCATTACAGTTGGCTCTGTGGGAAAGAACTTTTATGCCACCGGATGGCGAGTGGGATATCTCATCGGTGAAGAGCATCTCATCAAGTATGCTGCTGCCGCACATATGAGAATTTGCTATAGTAGCGTTGCGCCGTTGCAGGTTGCTGCTGCCATCGGATTTGAAAAGGCCGATGAGGAAGGATTTTGGGATGAGAGTAGAAAGGAAATGCGAGGAAAGGTTGAGAGGTTCTGCGAGGTGTTTGATGAACTCGGAATCCCAGTAAGTACTACGTCCTAGGGACCTTTCTATTCTCCGACAACCTATATCACTAACGTAACTCCTTTCGCAGTATTCCGACCCAGAGGGTGGCTATTTCGTTCTTGCCAACTTTGCATCCGTCAAACTCCCAGAGGATTACCCCTTTCCTCCACATGTGGCCAGCCGACCGCGTGATTTCAAGCTCTCATGGTTCTTGATCAAGGAAGTTGGCGTTGCGGCTATTCCACCAACAGAATTCTACACCGACGAGAATGCTCATATCGCAGAAGACTACCTAAGATTCGCCATTTGCAAACCGGACGACGTTTTGGAAACCGCGAAAGAACGCCTACGCTCCCTGAAGAAGTATATAGTCCACTAGATGAAGAGGCAGTTTATAAATGGTCCTGTTAGATTGTAAGAAGGTGAGAATGGCACCGCAAGGCTTAGTCCAATAGATCAAATACACGACTACCATACCTTTCCTTGTCATTCTCTCATGGGGTAGTTTAATATCTGTTCATAAATATCACCAGTTACTAAATATCTGGTAGTTGGGGTTTGCTGGCCTGCTAACCCCATTGGGCTTGGCGGCGGAGAGCGACAAAAAGCTCTAATCGGCGTTCCAGCTTACTACGGCGCGACAACAATGGAGAACTAGACTTTTCAACACACGGCAAATCCCTCTCTCGCGCTCGCTTGACGGCCGTACTTTGTATTATTACATCTGTCGCCTTCAAAGGACGACGTGGTATATCTCTACCGCATCGCAAATCGCGCTTTACCCGACCATACCCTTCCTCGACTCATCCAAAAAGATCATGAAATATGGGTGACCAACAGAACATATCCCAAATTTTAGCGGCGCTAGGTTGATACACACTCTCACCATGTTTCTTCCCGTTCTGCTTTGCTTTTTTCTTGTCATTTGGGGAAGCGGTCGTGATCTGATCTACTTACTAAAAAATCGCTTTAGCCGCCGTTCGACCAGGTGGACTTGGTGGACTCCCGTCAAGCACCTTTCCTGGAACCAATCCAAATCAGACGCCTACTGCCGATCCTACGGGCTACGCGTTGCCACAGCCAGATAACACCGGTAGCTTGAATATAAGCGGTGCCAATCCAGTCAACAGCGGATCTGTCAGCATAGCGGAGGCAATCGCAAAGGCAAGAGGAATAGCTGCTGAGAAAGGCATTCCGTATAGTCCCAATCAAGGTATGTAGATCTAATCTAGGTCGTATATGACGCTGGCGGTCTCAATGTGATCTTGCGGAGATTGTTTTTCAATTTGTTGGGATGTATGTTGACTTACTTTGCTGTCCTACCAGGACAGCAACGCGGAGCAGATTCAAGGTCGTATCGACGATCACGTTCACCATCTCGAACTCCCCCACGACCCACGCGTGAAGTCTTCCGGGATGGATATAATCCGTATCGAGATGAACGACGTACAAACAGACGCGGTGGCGGCGATCGCGGATATGAGAGAGAACGGTCATTCTCACCACGCCCCGGCGGTCGAGGTCGTGAAGCCTACTCCCCTCCCGGCAGACAATTCAGGCCAGACAGGTCTCCGCAAGGTCGAAGGCCCGGTGGTGGCGCCGCTGGTGGTGCTGGTGCGGATGAAAACTCTGAGACCATCAACATAGACTCGAAATTAGTGGGGATGATAATCGGTCGCCAGGGGGATAATTTGCGCAGAATCGAATCTGATTCAGGAGCCAGGGTGCAGTTTCTCGATAGCCCCGAGTTCAATAAGGCAATAAGGCTTTGCAGGATCTCCGGTGCCAAGTCTGCACGCGACAGCGCGAAAGTTGAGATACACCGTGTTATCAGCGAGAATAGCGCATCGCGGCCTGGATTCAGGGGATCTGATCGTCCACCACATCAGAATCAAGATGGTGGTTCCGGCCAGCCAAAGCCAGGGGAAGGTGATGGCACTATGCAAATTATGGTCCCAGACCGGACGGTTGGGCTCATCATTGGCCGTGCCGGCGAAACGATTCGGGATCTCCAGGAGCGTAGCGGCTGTCACGTAAATATCGAAGGGGATGGAAAGAGTGTCAGCGGTCTGAGGCCAGTTAACCTGTCCGGGCCACCACGAGCAATGCAGAATGCAAAGGAGCTTATATTGGAGATTGTCGAAAGCGACTCCAGACAGCCTATGAACCCGCCCCAAAGAGAGCCTCGAGGACACCCTGATATGAGCGCCTCTGGAGATAAGATAAACGATACCCTTTTTATTCCAAAGGAGTCTGTTGGTATGATAATTGGCAAAGGTATGATATTGAAAACTTCTGATAACAGTCAAAATCCTTCTCGAAAAGCTAATGTTTGTCTTTTAGGGGGAGACACTATCAAGGAGATCCAGAGCGTCACCGGTTGTAAAATCAACATTTTACCCCCCGTTGGCAGGGACCCGGATCGAGAGGTAACTCTCCTTGGAACTCAAAGTTCAGTCGATGAGGCCAAGAAGGTCATTTTGGAAAAAGTAGACGCATTTGTATGTGCTCCCAAACCGCCCCATCCGCGATATACCGCATGGAAAATACACATGTACTTACCATCTCTACTCATTCTCTTAGAAAACCCGTGCCCAAGCCCCTCGACGTGATGATGGCCACGATCGTTACGGCCAGTACCAACAGCAGCAGCAACAGCCCTTTTCACAGGAACCAGCCGCCCAGCCTCAGCAACAGGCAGCTCAACCAGGTGGAACAGAGGGCGGCGACCCATACGCTATGTATGGCGGATATGAAAACTACGTAGCGATGTGGTACGCAGCCATGGCACAACAACAGCAGCAGCAACCACAACAGAATCCATACCAGCAACAACAGCAACCGGGTGGGGACGGTCAACCACCGCCACCCGGTGGCCCAGGTCAACCCGGACCTCCTGGAGTTTCTTAAGCTGAATATATAAAAGCATTTAGCTTGGGTTATGACGCTGACGAAATGTATTTTAAAAGCATGTCCCTATGAACCGTGTGATAATTTCATCTTTTCACTTCCAGTTTGTGAGACCTCATCACAATTTGTACATGACTTGGAATTCATCTTTCCTCGTTACTTTTGCTACTGTTGAAGCAGCTGAAGCTTTCCTTCTTCTCCTTCTTTTGTTCTCTTATTCCTATTGCTTATTTTTCCTATTGTGGTATGTGTTTGTCATAAGTGAGGTGATGGCACTTTCATGCATCTGCTCATCTACCATTGCAATATGGAATTAATATTATTGTCAGATCTTCTCAACATCGTTGCGTTTACGAAAAACAGTTAAGTCCCATCTTATCTTATCTAAGCTGGCGTTGTGGCGATCATCAGCTTCTCCCCACGCACGAGGCCGGCCTCCAATAAGAAGCTATTTTTAATGTTGGCTTGTTCTATTACCATTCTCAATTGCAATTTGAATGCTACTCATGGAATGAAACTATCATAGCCATCATAATCAATTCACTTCATTTAGCTACATGTTTTTCATCACAGCCCCCCAATATCCAGCCCAATAGCCACACTGAAGAATCGCCGCAGTAACCGGGCCGGAGCATAACAAAATTTAGCCTAGTATCGTGCAAGGTACCAATTGTATGAGATATTCCCATTGTCCTTATAGCTTCTCGTCATCATCGAGACACAGTTCCCCTAGCTTTCTCTTCGTATGTGATCACCTGCCAGTCAAGAAGGAATATGGGTATTTAGCAACCCTCTGGTGGGCAGCCGCATCTTCCACCCTCGCAGCCACCGCATCGCTGAGCAAAGCAATCCGTGTCTTGGCTGCAGGTATACTGGCCGCAGTTGTTTCCGCGCTCAACAACGTTGTTGACCTGATAGTTCAAATTCATGATTAGAAAATATTTTTGTATGGTGAATGGGTAGGGAAGAGCAATATTGCTAGCCGTATGGCGTTAAGAGCGATTGAGATGATCAAACTTACCCCATTTGGGCTGTTAGGGGTTGTAGCAGCAGATACTGCGGCGAAAGCGCAAGAGATGGCGAAAACGAAGGCGGAGAACTTCATGTTTGCGAGTTGTACGGTAAAGGGGGTTTAGAGGGTGAGTTTGGTATTGCTGGTTCGATAGCTGGGTCTTGTGGGTTTGATTGGGATGAATGATAGAAAAAAATCGAGACAGAGTGTGGGAATACGGCTGCCTTTTATGTTTCTCTGAATCACATCGCTTGCCATTGCTTTAGCCGGATGGATAGCAGATGCTACTCCTCCAGGCGAGAGACAGTTTATGGCAATACGTCACATTTTCTTGGAGTCGAAAAGGGCTTACTATCATGCTTGCCTAGTCGGAACTAAAATATTCGTATTGAAATCCTTCTGTGGCCTGTCCTTGCTGCTTGGTTCTGTAGATCACCCAAGTGATAATCCTTCAACATCGCTGAAGCCAGTCGGGTTCTCTGGGAGATGCAAAGTATGCATTTGGTAACAGGTTGCTGGCCCACTCACATAGAGGCTGTTCTTATCCCCACAGGCTGTCACACATGGCCAGGAACTTTTGCGGGGGATCTTCTCAGCCCCTAATTTCAAGGCTATGCACAGCCGGCGATTTACGTAAGATGCAGCTCGGATTTGGGCAGCATCAATATATCACAACACCCTGGTGGGGGTATTGAGGGTGTCGGATGTACCGAGGAATTCAGAATGCCAAATACCTTCTGGGGGGCTGCTCGTTGGTTAGCAAGTATCTCGCCGCTCTAATCACCAGAAGAAAAGTAGTTCACAGGTACTAATAACTCCATATAATAATAGGAGAAAGCCTGCGACTGGAGCTTGGCCCGATACACAGGGAGCTATGTCCGGTTGGCTGCGCTTAGCAGAACATCACTCAAGCTGTATTACGTGGGCAACTTGAGAGTCCGCGGGGTGACGGATGTGCTGCAGCCTGCCCAATGAAGTTGAGACCCCGAGGCTGAAAAATCCGCCGGGTAGACGATCCTTTTGATGAATTGAGCGATGAAACGGAGGGCTGCTGCAAGGCCAAGAAGAATAGATAGCAGTCCGGCGCATGAACTCCGTAAGTGGCGAACAACTTCCCCATGCTCCAGTGTGAGCGAGAGCAGCCGGCCCCATTCCTCTGAGTGTTTTTGCGACTCTGATGGACTTGGAAATCTTTTCACCGCCATTCTCAACTGCATGATAAATTGAGATGGTAATTCATAGAGAATGTTGCAGATAGCGGCGGGTTTTCGATATGAAGTAACCACACCGCGAATAATTCATTCAAGCTATACTCTAATGACAACTGGACTTGGTGTGAGAACCTGTGAGTTTACCTGTTGACACCTGTTAAGCTGTTTGAAGCTTCTCGGATTATGTGATCACGTGAGACAAGCGCAGCCGCGCGTAGCGCTTCTCCGCGTTTGTCCATTTGGGGTGCGAGAGCGAATAAAGATATACAGAGATGCCCTTAGACTGAATCATAACTCATGTATCGAGTTATTAAATACTCAGCTGGATTGGTGCAACCTATTGCCGTAGTTGGTTTTAAGGATTTTTCAAAAATGTTTTTCTCGTCCTTTTGAGAGTACGAATCGAGAATCGCTCGCTGAGCCCTTCGAGCCCTAGGAGAGCCTCCCCAGATCCCAAAAGCTTGCCAAGTTGTTAGAGCCGTGTTGGTAATGGGCTACTCTTCTCACCCTAGTCCAGTCGAGAATGCCCGTTTGCACTCGGGTTACTTCAATTACAACCGAGCGCCGCAGCTGGGCCACAGGAGCCAGGCAAGCGTGGGTAGAGCACTGCGAGCAAGATATCTCAACATCTGTGAATGGCATATAATCTCGAAAGAACGCTAATCTGAGAGTAGTGGTCATCTCACAGTCAGTCTGCAAAGATGTATATCCGTTCGGCCTCGCGGCAGAGGCTCTCTCTACGCGCCTTTTATTAACTCCATTTCAAATCCCTCAAAAGACCACATCGTCTCTATTTGGTCATATCTCAAATTCCGGATTCGTGAATTTTATCATGCTATTGTCTGACTTGGGAGATATTGCTGGCTCTTGACCCTTGACCCTTGTTAGTCGAGTTGTTTCAGGGTAAACTTTACTTTACTCGGGCTGACTTTGGAGTTCAGGACTGAAAGCAATGCATTATGACTTAGAGGAACACAGGGTAGTATCGGACCGAAAACATTCTTTCTATGTTTAGCTGTGGTTGTTGTGAAGTTGAAACTGCGTCGGCGGCAAGCAGCACAAGCACTGGCGCTAAGAACCTCAAGCTGCATGAAAAAACAAAACATCAACATCCCATTCGTCCACTGGGTCCTTGGCTTGCTTGGCTGACGAGCATGAAGAAACGTCAAGGCAAAGGGACTGGATGTCGTGCTCTCCCCAGCATTCAACATCCACTTCTGCATCCAGGGGTCAAGGCTTTAACGGGCCTCAAGTTCTGCAGGAATTTTTTCCCAGGAGCTATGTTTCTATTTGAAGCTCCAGCCAATAAGACGCCCAAAACGACCTCGAGACGATGAGTTTTAAAACATCATTGCCGTCCACTAAACCTTCATCAACACTTCTCCCGCTTCTCCTACACCACATATACCGGACGCATGAAGAAATATCTCTATATATACTCTGATACAAATGTGGATCCATCCTATTCACTTGGGCACAGAATAAACTGGTCTTTGAACAATGACGCCTGTGTATTGTCGGCGATTTCCTGGCGCTGTTCAATATCTCAGACAAATAAATGGCTACACTTGCCGCTGCATCTCACTATTTTCCTTTTGTTTTTTCTCTTTCTTCTGTTCATTCTCCTAAATATTTTATTCACTTGACGTGAATACAATTTTCCTTATTGTTTCTATTATTTTTCATGTTTAATCCCTTCTCCCCAGTCACGAATTTTCTTTGTTGCGCTTGACAGGACATCCTTATTCAATAGAGCCTGCTTATGGATTCACAATAGCTTGTTTCCCCCTTCACCTTCAAGAACTGTCTCTGTCCATCTTCTTTCATACCTTTTTCTGCCTTCTACAGATACCCTTCTTTGCCTACTCGTTACTCGATTTTATCTTGCATCCTGCATCCAGCGCCTACTAGCATCGGACTTCATCACACCTCAACAGAACCTCATCCTGCGCCTACTTCATAATTTTTTACTCTTTCCTTACCTCTCACCGCGCTGGTCGCCTTATTTTTGTATTGTATTGCATCTCCCTAGCCCATCGCGATCATGATTTTCTCACGATTTATTCCTCGAAAAACCCCCGACCTTCCACCATATGGAGCCCATAATTTAAACCCTCAAATAGACGCTAGCAGGAGGG
This sequence comes from Arthroderma sp. MBC 929, assembly GCA_030789285.1. Taxonomy (NCBI): domain Eukaryota; kingdom Fungi; phylum Ascomycota; class Eurotiomycetes; order Onygenales; family Arthrodermataceae; genus Arthroderma; species Arthroderma sp. MBC 929. Next base: position 181,312 of record JARJUX010000027.1, on the reverse strand, counting down.
CCGCACCCCCAGACGCTATTACACCTTACCTCGGCCTCCGTTCCCGTCTTTCGCAAGTGTGGATCAACAAATGGACAATCCTGCTGCTGCTCGTCCTCGTCAGGCTTCTAATCGCCGTTGGCTCAATCAACAACGATCTAGGTTCTGCCGAGCGGGAATCACTTTCAGCTTGTACGAGTGTGGAGTCTATGGGCAGCGCCATGGCTTCCATGCCCCATTATATGTCGAAGGGGGTGAATGAGATGACTGCATCCGGAGTCGAAACCGCTGTGAACGGGCTTATGACGATGCTGCTGCTCTCAATAACTGGTGTGGAGGAGATAATTGTCTTTTTCATTAACGTTCTGACCCAAACATACCTTTGCCTGATCACCCTTGTCGTCTCTGGCAGTTTGCATGCTGCTGTGAAGATACTTGACGAAGCTTCAGACTTCCTCAATAAGACACTTGGAGACATCGGATCGGGCATATCTGATGTCGCAGATGGATTCCAAGACAAAGTAAACGACTTTATCGAGGGAATCAACACAGTCACAAGTGTCTTTGGGGGTGATGCTGAGATTCCAAAGCTCAACATGGACGACTCCATAGAAAAGCTGAATGATCTTAAGCTTCCTGCTTCCCTGGATGAGGATTTGCAGAAACTCAACAACTCCATTCCGACATTCGATGATGTTAGAAATTTCACCGATACTGCACTCCGGTTTCCTTTTGAAAAAGTCAAGAAGCTTATCAACGGATCTGTTGACGATTTTGTATTTGACCGATCTCTGTTCCCCGTTCCCCAGAAGGAAGCTCTCGACTTTTGCAGCGACAGTGGCGGTATTACATCCTTCTTCAAAAACCTCGCTTCGATTATGAGTTCCGCTAAGAAGATATTCATCGGTGTACTCATCGTGGCGGCGATTCTCGCTTGTATACCCATGGCTTGGAGGGAGATTCGGCAATGGCGCTTGATGAAAGAGCGCTCCCTGTTGATACGAAAGGATGCCCACGATCCCATGGACGTAGTATACATAGTATCCCGTCCTTATACTTCCACTGCTGGATTAAAGGCCTCAACCTGGTTTCAACATAGTCGCCGACAAGTCTTGGCTCGCTGGGTAATAGCATATGCTACCTCGACACCAGCCCTTTTTGTTCTCTGTCTTGGGCTAGCGGGTCTCTTCTCCTGCGCATGTCAAGCCGCTCTTCTCCATACCTTGAAAAAAGAAGTCCCCGAACTCACAGATCACGTTGGTCAGTATGCTGACAAGGTCGTTCACTCCCTCACCAACGCCTCTGAGCAATGGGCAGTCAGCACCAACCAAGTCATCGGGAACACAAACGACGACATCAACGAAAAAATCTTCGGATGGGTCAACGAAACCACCACAACCGTTAATGACACCCTAAACGTCTTCGTCGACACCACCTCTGACGTCCTTGAAGAAACCTTCGGCGGCACTATTCTCCATGACCCCATCAAGGAAGTCCTCAACTGTCTCATCATGCTCAAGATCCAAGGGATCCAGAAGGGCCTCACCTGGGTCTCAGAACACGCCCACGTCAATTTCCCAAAAGTCAGAAACGACATGTTCTCCCTCGGCGCTTCAGATAGCATCTCTGCCGAAAGCAACGGCCCAGATAGCTTCTTGGCTAACCCAGGCGACAAGACAGCCGATAAAATCAGCTCGGTCATCTTCCGCGTCATCGACGCTATTGAATCCGGAATTCGCACAGAAGCTATTATCTCAGCTTGTGTTATCCTCCTCTGGTTTGTCATCTTGTTACTTGCCATCCTTCGCGCTTGTACATTAGCCTGGCGCCGTGATAAGACTCGTGGGGAAGGGGGCGTTGATGCATCTTTCCACCCTCCACTCGAAATGTCCGGGTTTTATAACGTCCCACTCGAGAACAATGGTCAAAACGATGTACCGAAATATAGCACCACGCCCAATGCCCGAAGTGCAGGAAACTCCACCGCCGGGGCTGAGACCGCTACCGCCTGTTCTACCGAAGAGGACTATCAGGCCCAGAAGCTTGGGTATGCTGGACATCGTGAGTGTGGGACTGCTGTCAATAAGGTCTCGCGTGTGAGCAGCTACGCGGAAGTGGAATACGGTCAGGACACGAAACGAGGTTAACTTTTCTTATTTATTGTTTTTTAGCATGAATCTTTTCTGTTCTCACTCAAGTTCCGTTGGTGTTTTTGCTGTTCTTATTTGCTAGCTATTGTCTTCTCTTATTTGGTGTTCGGGTATCTGGTGCATAAGCAATTGTCCTTTCATTTAATTCATAGCGCCGAGCATCACGTCGCATCTCGCATAGTTCTACCTTTCTATACACTTGGGTAATAGATTGCACCTTTACAGGATGAAAATCAAAAAATATATTCTCCAGTCCTTCTCCTTTCGTTTGATAGGCATGGTAGATTAGTAGTTTCCGAAATCTCTCCGTAAAAAAAATCGTAAAAAAAATCATAAGTGTTGGATTCATTATTCATTGACATACATCCTTTATTAATCCCTTACACTGAAATCCAACCTCAAAACGTGCGGTAGCATTCTGGTATCGATGATACATTATCCGCAGGCTTTTAAACAAGCTCTCTCATCAAAACCCCCCCCAAGCATCTGGTTATAGACCGAGATCGCCATTTCATATCGTCACAAAGAAACCGTCACCCTTATCTTCGACCCTTCCTCTCTCAACAATGGGATCACAGCAGCTGATCCTAATCCTTTCAGGCGTAGCAGGACTAACCAAGCTCAAGACATCACTCACACCCCACTGCTTCCGCGCCGCCTTAAGTGCGTCACGGATAGCGAAGAATACGGCACTTCCCATGAAAAGGGGTGGTTCGCCCACGCCCCTCGAGCGCTGGATAGTGCGTAGGTTCTCCCATTTAACATCCTTCAGTAAGCTGACGTTGAATATTTGCGGGATATCTCTGAATCCGGGTATTTTATAAGTTCCTGGTCCAGCGGTGAAAATCCGCCCAGTGCCACGGTGCCACAGGCTTTCTTCGGTGGTAAATAAACCTTGGCCCTGGATGAATGCGCCTTCGATCTGACCGTAGTCGATTGACGGATTTATACTTTGACCAACGTCCATTTTGATATCTGCTCGCAGCGGAGTCCAGTCTCCTGTTAATGTATCGACCTGAACTTCAGCTGCTGTAACTCCCTGGGTGAAATAGTAGTACATCTGGCCAGTATTTTCTCCCCATGTGTATCCGATATCCGGTGTTTTGTAGAAGCCATTGGCAGAAAGATTAACCCGGTCAAAATATGCCGCGTTGACTAGTTCTTTCATGCTTGCGTTTGGCATTTTCTCGCGATATGGCTTGAGTCTTTCGTTAAGTTGCTCACAAGCATTGAAAATAGCGTAGCCGTTTAGATCGGAGCTTGCGGAGGCTGCTGTTGCTGAACCGTTGGGCACTGTGTTGGTTGCTGTCTCTGAGATGAAGATGTCGGATTGCGGGACTTTCAGTGCTTCGGCTGCTACCATGACCATTTTGGTATGGAGACCTTGTCCCATCTCCATACCCCCATGAGCGATGAGTACGCTGCCATCAAGATATAAGTGGACCAGTGCCCCAGCTTGGTTCAAGAATCTCGCCGTAAAGGAAATACCAAACTTTGTTGGAATAATAGCCATACCCCTCTTTGACCATTTGTGAGTTCGGTTATATTCTTCCACGGCCTTCTGGCGCGTATAGTAGTCCGATTCATCCAACACTTGCTTGTACATGAGAGGGACATACCAGTCCTTCAACCGTTGGTTGAAATGGGTCTCCTCATCTGGTTTGTACATGTTGATCTCTCGAATTTTCTCTGCTGGAATATCCAGCCTATCGGCAATCTCCGAGATATAAGTTTCTGCGAAGAACATACCCTGGGGCCCGCCAAAGCCTCGGAAGGCGGTATTCGAGACCGTGTTGGTCCGGCATAAATGGCCTCTAACATGGATGTTTGGTATCATATAAACTCCATCCACATGGGAGAGACTCCGTTCAACTACGGCTGCTGAGAGGTCCTGGGAGTGTCCAACATTGGCATAAAGGTCGGCGTCTAGCGCTAATAGCTTCCCTTCTTTGGATACACCAACCTTCCAGTGACAGAGGAAAGGATGCCGTTGCCCCGAGGTGATAATGTCCTCATCACGGTTTAGCATGCAGCGGACTGGTTTCTTTGTTTTTGATGCTGCAAGTGCACATATAGCAGCAACTGGAACTGCACGAGATTCTTTACCTCCAAATCCTCCACCAATTCGTTTTACTCGGCATACGACCTTATTCGCGGCGACTCCTGTGATTTTAGCAACGTAACCTTGCCTAGAAGAGGGTCGGCTGATAAGCGGTATGCCCTGTTATTGGCCGTTAGAAAATTAAGAGAGTACTTACACTTCAGCCACGTTCTGGGTGCCACTCCAAACTTCCATTTCACCATCCTCCGGTTTGGGTATGGCGACACATGCCTGGGTTTCCAAATAAAAATGCTCTTGTCCTCCAATTCTTGATACACCATTGAAGACATAATCAGCTGTAGAAAAAGCAGCTTCGGTGTCCCCCTTTCTTATAGCCGGTTTGTGGTGATCGTAGAACGACTTTGCTTCAATAGCCTGCTCGATCGAAAGGATGGAGGGCAACTCTTCGTATTGTATCTTGACAGCCCTGGAACCAGCTTCCGCTAATCTTGCAGAGCTCGCAAGAACCATTCCTATCGGTTGGCCAGCAGTAAAAACTTCATCAACGGCTAAAAACACTTCATCAGCTCGCGGCTGCCCCCACCAATTGTCTTCTGGGCTCTTGAGGTCTCTGTGATCCACAAAATCTACAACACCAGGGATATCCAGCGCCGGCTCAAAGTCGACGCTGATGATTTTGGCCCTGGCTCTTGTTGAGAGTACTAAGCACCCGTAGAGTTCGTTCTTTTGTACCGGAATGTCATCTGTATATTGTGCTTCCCCCGTAGTTTGTTTCAACGCAGAAAGGTGCGGGAATGCTTTCCCTACGTTTTGTTGGGCATAAGCTGATGTTGCGTCATGATCTTTTTGTCCAGATGATATACAGCGTTCGATTTCTTCGATTGCATCAGTCTCGAAGGGTGCTTTACTTTCCCGAATTTGGGAGAGCACATCGTGGTAGAATCTGTAGAAGAATCCGAAAGCTAGGGTCTTGCGGTAAGTCGGCATTCCTCCCGGTACAGAAGATGGAAGGGGGAAATCGTGCTCCAAGGCGTCCATAGCACCTTCAAGGGTTGCAGGGTCCGTCCAAAGTTTATTAAGCAGATATGATTGGGATTTCTTCGCGGGCACAGTTGTCGGAGCCATGCCACCGTACACGAGGCTAGCGCCAGTGACGACGTTGGAGTCGGATAGCGAAACACGCAAGGCGGCGTTGACGATTGCAATATCATCGTCCTTCCTCTTTGCTTGTTTATATGCCCTAAAATATTCCCCTTTCTCTTGACTGGTAGGAATCCGTAGGCTTGTTACTATTTCGTCGGGCCCTAGAGCGGTAGATCGATATCCCTTGAAGAACTCGGCCATGGGTATTTTTGTTTCACGGGACAGAGATTTGGCGGTCAATATCGTGTTTGCTGCCATGAATACTGGGTTCAGGTCAGAAATTGGTGAAGCCGTTGCGATATTACCCGCAGGGGATGCGACATTTCGAATTTGCCTTCCCGCAAAATAACGAATCTGCTTTTTGATAGCGACGAATGGCTGAGCTTTAGCTGGCCCGTACCTCTCGACAGCTTCGTCACAGATCTGTTCAAGATCGGTAAGGGTGACATTGGCCCCCATATCGAGGTGCGTGTCCGTAAACGTGTACCGCTTCAATTCCGCGATATCGCCAACATAAACCGAATCCTCATATTTCATAGCTTTAAATTTGATTTCGATTTGTGTTTCTGTACTACCTCCGATGATCTTTGCATCTGGACAGGCATGCTTGATCTCCAGTAGCTGTTGCACGGTCACCGGTCGATACCATCGTTTCTTCTTATTTCCGAAGGAAAGGGGCTTAAGCTCGTACTTGTGCAGAGCCGGTGGGAAGATTAATTCAGTATCTGGCGAATACGGAATGAAATCGGGGGAAGAAAACGTCTTTTCCACGATTTCACTCTTATCACCTTCCCCTCCCGCCTTTCCACAACCCCCAGATCCAGATTCCATACAACAACCGGGGCCTCCATTAGCACGCGACTGGCCACAGGAGGGAGCAGAAAATGACTGTGCTGCATCAAGGATGGAACGATACCCGGTGCAACGGCATAGATTACCATCAAAGGCTTCTTCGATGGAAGAGTTGGAAGGAGTTGGGTTGTTCCGTAGCAAAGCATATAAGCTCTAGTACTCAAGGCTCAGCATACTTGATCGCATATACAAGTACTATCATCATCACTCGAAGGTGGAGCTTACCATTACAATCCCAGGGGTACAGAAACCACATTGGCTACCATTCCCCACAGCAATTCTCTGCTGAACAGGATGAGGATTCTTAACATTGCCAATACCTTCCACAGTTATGACATGCTTGCCATCCACGCTAGCTAGTGGAGCAAGGCAGGCATTAACAGAAGCATGATATATTTTCTTTGTCGTCGGGTTAAATTGAGAAACCACCTATTTTCAAAGGCCGTATTAGCAACCTTAGTCTCTCTGCGCAGCTTATTGACATGACAAAGAGCGGCTGCATACCACTGTGCAAGCTCCACATCCTCCCTCGGCGCAACCCAGCTTTGTGCCGGTTAAGCCAACTCCTCTTAGATATTCCAATAAAGTAGCTTCAGGATCAACTGAGTCGAGGGTGACTTTGGTCCCGTTCAGGTAAAAGCAGAGAGTGTCACCGTACGTCTGCGTAACAGAGGCGAGCGAAGGGGGGCTCTCCGAGGCTAGGCGCACGTCGCCCAGCTTTTCGATAGCCGGAGCCATGAGGAGAATGAATCAGTGTATCACTGCCAGACACCTGAGATGACCTTGTTCTGCTAGTCCGTGTCTCATAGGTGATGGCTATATAGTAAGAGGCGTAAACCCAGGTCGCGGGGAGAGTGCAAGGAGAAAACACCGGCCATGAGAGCAGCAGCACGAGAGTTATTTAAAAGAACAAGGGTCACACAGAAGATCCAGATACTACCCTTGTTCGTCAAAGCAGTAGCAAGCCAATAAACCAGCGGTTATTATGATAGTGTCACTCTGCTTGTGGAGAGATGCATCAAAGGGCGGGGAGCGGGGATCGCCACCACCCGATGCTGGTCTTATGTAAGAGAGAGTCACTGGATATCAAACTGTCATAATGTACATTTATTTATATTGATACTGAGCTATATACCGCCGTGCTCTTCAACGCCAGATGCCATGAAAAGATCAAAAGCCATTAATGCATCTCTAGAAAAACATTCCCGTCAAGGAGCGACCATGTTGCTTCAGGCCTCATGAACGGGATATGAGCCGCCTTGCATCATTAGCTACTTCGGTGCTCACCTGCTCGTTTATAAGAATCAAATGTGTGACCGAAGATTGAAGAGTCTATGACCCGGCGAAGCCCTTTTCTTCTTGTTCCCACTTCTTCCTCTCTACTACGCTCCGTGCTCTATATACGCATATCAGTCAGCTCGTATCCTATGCCAGGCGTCAACGTAAAATTTTGGAGGAATGCTATACTAACCTGTACGCTCGCACGAACCGCCATAGTTCTGTATCTGCAAGATTCCATGCTTCAGAGACATTTCTCACCACCATAAATTCCGGGTCGTCCTTAGCTTTGAGTAAACTCCTCGCTTTTTCAATCAACCCATATTCCAAGTTTATTTTCACTTGTTCTTCGCTTTCCATTTCGATCTCCGATGGCAATTCTGCATCTTCGGCGTCTGATTGCTTCGTCTCCGATTCGAGTGTCCGTGGAATCACGAACCCGAAATGCCAATCCAGCTCGTCTATCAGCTCAGCTGTCAAGCTCTCTTCCCCAACCTTGGCTGGAAGATTCTCTACCGTGAACCATAGACCGCGCGACATGCCGAAATCACCAGCTACAGCATCCTTGAGAGCAACTACTCTTGCAGGACCGCCGCCAGTCTCACCAAACAAATCTTTCATAGTCTCACCTAGCCATTGGTCGCGCTCCGTTTCGCGACGGATATAAGACAGTGTGACATTGTCATCCCCTTTCCGCAGGCTTGCAAGGGTGTAAGGGTGAGGATAAGCTCCAATGGTAAATACGGAGGTAGCATTTCTAAATGTTTGAGTTTCCGTGACCTTCAATGGGTTGGTCGGATTGCAGGGCCGGCATTTTGGCTTGTTGGGAGGGCAGCTTTTGGGCATTAACGAAGATGCACAGCTAGCTAGGAGGGCTGCTAATCTGGTTCCGGGCTCAAGTAATGCAGTTGTCTGTTCGGGGAAGGGCTTCAAAACATGGATTCCTGAACTGAATGTGTTGTGGAAAGAGGTTTGTAAGTGGGAGTTGATAAGGTCTACAAGAGCAAGCCGGCCTTCGGACGGGGAGGTCTCAAACTTCTCAGCGATGGCCGGATATCGAGTGTCGACAGTAGGTGGATCGTAATACGCTATAGATGTAGTCTTCTCACTTCTAAAATGATCCGATGAGACTAGCTCAACGATGGTATTTGCGGCCTTTGCCATCGGATTGCTAAACGCCGTCTTCATGACTTGGTTGACCTTGGTTTTCTCGCCAGCAAAAAGGGCTGAGTCGAGGCCTTCCAGACGGGTAATGTTCTCAGGGACACCACCTCTCCGTAAAAATGTGAGCATGTTATCATCATAATGTGTCATCGGGAAACACTTCCAATTGGCGAAAATCCCGGATCCCATAGCACCCCATGCTAGCCATTCCAGGAAATTGTTTTCGACTTCCTTCTTAAGACCAAGGGAACGGTACTGCTCGTATAAAGGATTCTTCTTCGCCTCACCAGGACCAAGCACTACCGGCCGGAACCCTTGCGCAAACCATGCCCGCCGCCACGCCAAAAGCAATTTGGAGTCGGCCTTAGCTTCTGCATTACTTTTTTTCGCATACGAGTCATAGAACGTATATATCGGAGGGCGAGAGCGCAAGGGAGGCAGCACTGATCGGTTCTCGTCCAGGGTGATAGTAGACGAAAAGGGATTGAGCCATTTCCAGTCGCTATACCATCTCGATGCGCCGCTCGTGCTGTTCTTTTGTTCCGGAGGTTTATGCGTAGCAGGTGGATATATCGAGAATCTGAAGTTATTGAGGTTCGGTAGCTTCGGTTGCGGGAGGTACTCTTTGAAGCTGTCTCCGATATTATTGTCCGAGTTTGGCTTTGGAATTGCCTTTGAAGTCGTATGCGAGGAGGAGAGGATTAGGAGGAGGATTGCGAAGAAAGTTATGACTGTTATTAGACCGGTACTGCGATGCGCAATCATATTTGCTCGTGAAGGATAGTGTGAGCTAATTGAGGGTCGTTGGGCCGGTGAAGGTAGTAATTATTCCATGGACGTCAGGGATAATGTTTTGAAATTGTATATATTAAAAAAGAGAGAGACAGTATAAATCAAGGAGCAACGCCACGCTCTCCGCGAAGTAATATATGAATTAGATTATCATTTCCCTGAGATGCCGCGAAGCTGATTCCACGCAAACGGCAGCCTGGACTTGCTTCTGGTGTTTTTCTCTGATTATGATTGTTTCGTCCACGACGCCGCGCCTGGCGAGGCTAAAAAAAAAGCTAAACGCGCTTGATTGGTCGCGCTGCGGCTTGTGCGCTTAGTCAGCCGCGATAAGCGTTTAGTGGGGGAAACGCGATATCGGCTTTCAAGGTAGTTTTCGAGTCATAAAAATCACAGCACAGAAGGACGAACAACAACGTCATTTTTTACAGCGCACATCGTCCTGTCAGTTTGACCGTGGTCATGGGCGTTGAAAGTGGCCCTCTCCAAGAGCGCCTTGAGCGCTGGGCCCAGAGACTACGAAATCTAACCGTTTCACCGCTCACCCGGGACTACCCTGAAGCTTCCACTACTGAGACTTCTAAAAGAGCAATTGAAGCTTTCGAGTCTCTCAAACTCTCCGAGGATGAGCAGTTAGCTGTGAAGAAACTATGCAGCTCTGAAGATTCCAAATTTCTAGTGTTCCTCACAGCATATGTCATTCTAGTTCATCGATTGACTGGAGACGAAGATATCGCATTAGGCACGAGCACCGAGAGCGATGGGCGTCCATTTGTGCTACGGATTCCAATTACCCCCGAAGAATCTTTCAACAAACTGTACTCAAGGGTGGTGTCCGTCTTTAACGAAAGTGCCGCTGATGTTGTCCCTCTGAGGAATTTACGGTCCCATATCCAAACCGCCTCTAAGTCCGAGCAGCTACCTATACTGTTTCGCTTTGCTGCCTATGATGCGCCGGCAGCCTCTCAAGAATACCCCGCCAATACCTTTGAAACCACCGATCTTGTTCTAAATATTGCTTCTGGGGATCTGGAATTGGGTGGTTATTATAACCAGCGTTTTTTCTCGAGCGCAAGAATTTCTACCATCCTCTCTCAAATCGTCCATTTGGTACATAATGCTTCTCTCAACCCAGAAGAATCTATCGGGAGGATCGAGTTTCTCACTAAAGCCGAAAAAGCGCTTCTCCCCGATCCCACTAAGGACCTCCGATGGTCAGACTTTGGAGGCGCAATCCACGATATCTTCGCTAAAAATGCAGAATCTCACCCTGAGAAGCTCTGCGTCGTGGAAACTAAATCAGAATCATCCCCTCACCGCGAATTTACATACAGGCAGATCCACGAATCTTCAAATATTCTTGGACATCACCTAGTACAGTCAGGAATACAAAGGGGCGAAGTGGTTATGGTGTATGCCCATCGGGGTGTCGATCTCGTTGTTGCCGTGATGGGTATTCTCAAGGCCGGTGCAACCTTCTCCGTCATCGATCCAGCATATCCTCCGGAGAGGCAAAATATTTACCTCGATGTGGCTAGACCTAGAGCTTTAATAAACATTCAAAAGGCGACCCAAGAGGCCGGTGAACTCGCTGACATCGTTCGCCAATTCATAGATCAGAATCTTGAATTAAGAACTGAAATACCGGCCCTCGCTTTACGGGACAACGGGACATTAGAAGGTGGTCTGGTTAATGGCGTCGATGTATTTGATGCACAGGCAGCGCTGAAGGCTTCTCCCGTGGGGGTTATAGTTGGTCCGGATTCTACCCCTACACTCTCCTTTACATCTGGTTCCGAAGGCCGCCCGAAAGGGGTGCGTGGAAGGCATTTCTCGCTTGCTTATTATTTCCCGTGGATGTCAAAGACGTTTTCTCTCACACCTGATGATCGATTCACACTGTTGAGTGGTATTGCTCATGACCCTGTTCAGCGCGACATATTCACACCGCTCTTTTTGGGGGCTCAACTATTAGTCCCATCTCGTGAAGATATCCAGAATGAAAGGCTTGCCGAGTGGATGCGGGAATATAAGGCAACAGTGACCCATCTCACCCCAGCTATGGGTCAAATTCTTGTTGGCGGTGCAACCGCGCAATTCCCATCCCTACACCATGCATTTTTCGTTGGCGACATTCTAATCAAGCGAGATTGTCGATCGTTGCAGAGCCTTGCTCCAAACGTCAATATCGTTAACATGTATGGAACCACCGAAACCCAGCGGTCCGTGAGCTACTATGAAATCCCATCCTACGCAACTCAAGAAACCTTCCTTGACACTATGAAGGATGTGATCCCGGCTGGAAAGGGTATGCTTAACGTTCAACTACTGGTTGTCAATCGTTTTGACCGAACCAAACTCTGCGCCGTTGGAGAAGTTGGGGAGATCTATGTGAGAGCCGCGGGACTTGCAGAAGGCTACTTAGGCACACCAGATTTGAACGCAAAGAAGTTTATTCCGAACTGGTTTATTGATAATCAGGTCTGGGAAAAGCAGGACTCAGCCCAGCAATCGAACGCTGAACCATGGAGAGAATTCTACCTCGGGCCAAGGGATCGTATGTATCGTAGCGGCGATCTAGGGAGGTACACTCCCACAGGTGACGTTGAATGTTCCGGGAGAGCAGACGACCAGGTCAAAATCCGAGGCTTCAGAATCGAACTTGGAGAGATAGACACTCACTTGTCTCGACACCCATTGGTCCGAGAGAACGTAACCCTTGTGAGGCGTGACAAGTTCGAGGAGCCGACTCTTGTGAGCTATATCGTCCCACAAATGAGTAAATGGTCATCCTGGCTCAAAGAAAGGGGTCTTAAAGACGACGACACCGCTGAAGGAATGGTGGGTTTGCTAACCCGGTTCCGTCCTTTACGCGATGAAGCAAGAGAATATCTCCGAGGTAAACTACCAACATATGCCGTGCCGACAGTGATAATCCCCCTGATGAGAATGCCCTTGAACCCGAACGGAAAAGTAGACAAGCCTGCACTGCCATTCCCGGATACTGCTGAACTGAGTGCTGCCGCTCCCCGCCGCAGATCATCTGTGATGCAAGCCCTGTCAGAAACAGAGCTGGCTCTCGCTAAAATCTGGGCGAAATTGATTCCCAATGTCACCGCTAGGATGATCGGACCCAATGATTCCTTCTTTGACCTTGGAGGACATAGTATCCTTGCGCAGCAGATGTTCTTTGAGCTCCGAAGGAAATTCCTAGGTCTCCAGATTAGTATGAACGCTATTTTCCGCAACCCAACACTGAGAGGATTCTCCGGTGAGATCGACCGTATTCAGGATCATGTATCCTTAACTGCCAGCGGCGATGCCTCCGAGTCTCAGAATGAGGAAGCCCAAAAGGCCTCAGCGAATGAGTATTCCGAGGATGCGAAGAAACTTGCTGAACTTCTACCGAGCAAGTTTATGAGTCCAACTGAGGGTGTACTCCACGCTGGCACAACTGTATTCCTGACAGGTGCTACTGGTTTCCTCGGGTCCTATATTCTTCGAGACTTGCTTTCAAGGAGCAATCCTGCCGTTAATGTTGTGGCTTTAGTTCGCGCAAAATCGCCGCAAGCCGCCTTCGAACGAATCCAGTCCACCTGTAAAGCCTATGGGTTCTGGTCTGATTCTTGGGCAAGCAGACTCGAATGTGTCCAGGGCAATCTTGGCGACGAAAGACTTGGCCTCACGGCAGAAGTTTGGGAAGACCTCACTAATAGGGTTGATGTTGTGATTCATAACGGGGCTTTGGTTCATTGGGTTTACCCATACTCCAACCTGAAGAAACCAAACGTGCTTGGCACTATCGATACACTGAAGCTATGCGCGACTGGAAAGCCAAAGCAATACTCCTTCGTCAGCTCAACTAGTGTTCTGGATACAGATCATTATGTCCAAGAATCCGAAACTATTATTGCGTCCGGCGGCTCTGGTATCAACGAGTCCGACACCCTAGAAGGGAGCAGCGAGGGCCTAGGAACCGGCTACGGACAAAGTAAGTGGGCAGGAGAGTACCTCGTTCGAGAGGCCGGGAAGAGAGGGCTACGTGGAGCCATTGTTCGACCTGGCTACGTTACTGGTGATTCTAAGTCTGGAAGTAAGCTTACCTTCGCGCCTTATGTGATGCGATTATCCTCATGCTGACCTCTTCTCTAGCTACGAACACCGATGATTTCCTCATTCGTATGATCAAGGGTTGCATTCAGCTCTCCTCCCGTCCAAATATCAACAATACAGTGAACATGGTTCCAGTCGACCATGTTGCACGAGTTGTGATAGCCGCAGCTGTCCAACCCCCTCAGCCGGAGCTTGCTGTTGCTCATGTAACAAGCCATCCGCGCTTACGATTCAATCAATTCCTTGGCGCACTCCAGACATACGGCTTCGACGTTCCGCAAGTTGATTACGTTCCTTGGTCCAGTTCCCTAGAGAAATACGTCAACGAGGGTTCGCAGGATCAAGTAGCCCAGCACGCCTTGTAAGTGGCCCCTTGCTCTCTCCTGTCACTAATAAGACCACATAACTAACAAGAGAACTGCAGAATGCCTCTCTTCCACTTCGTAACTGCTGATTTACCATCGAATACCAGAGCACCAGAGCTCGATGATACAAATGCGTCTACCTCTTTACGCTCCGATGCCGCATGGTCGGGTATTGACGCATCTGCCGGAAGTGGAGTGACGGAGGATTTGATGGGCTATTATCTCGCCTACCTAGTAGCGATCGGCTTCCTCCCACAACCAGGAGAAACGGGCACTAAGGCACTGCCATCTATAAATCTCTCGGATTCTCAGCTGGCTGCCCTTTCAGCAGTGGGAGGTCGAGGTGGTACCGCGTGAAATACCACATACAAAAAGAAATTTAAGTTTTCTCTATTGGATAAACAGTTACTGTCATCTGGCCTTTGGATATAAGAAACGGGCTTAGATATCTTTATTATTCTTTCGGTGCATCAAAATTAAAAGGAGACATATAGCAAACTTCTCTTAAGTTCATGATATTTTTCTTGAAACGTACTATGTATAAATTCTACCCGGAAAAAATCTGGCAGGAAAAAACCAAGTAGGAACGCTAACCGAGAAATGTCCTATGGCTGTTGTTATTATAGCATAAGCGTGAAGAAAAGAATTCCCCAGCCCTACTCAACAGCCTATAGAAGCTTTTAGGATATCTATTGTCTTTCAATATGGCTTATCTGAGGATTCCAACTCTCTCATACTATCCAGAAATATATGAGGTTAGGAGATGCGCTAGATCACCGTGTACTATACTATTCCCTGTATCTCGTTGAGAATACACTCTATGGCCCAGCGTAGCACATAGTCCATCTGCGCCTCCCCTTTCTTTGGCGCCACATGTACACCCATATCACCCCTGATGGTTTCCCCTTCACCAACGGTCTCCTTCAGCTTATCAGCGTCATGCGGAATAGCAACTGACTGGGGAACTAGCAACCAAGCGTAATTAGAGATATAACGGGGCCAAACAATATCATCCACATATCCAGGAGGGTCGGTCCAAAAATTTGTCGAAGGGGGAACATAGTCTGTCGCTTCTTTCTCCGACTTTCCGTCGTTCTTGTCCCGGTTTTGATCACCATGTTCATTGTTAGGTGGAGTGGGCGCCGGTCCAATAGTAACGTAGCCCGTTCGCCCTTCACGGCGTTCCTTAAGGGTCGTATAAGCTACTGGAAGGAAAAGCGGCAGGTCCAACTTCGACTGAACAGGTTGGAGTGGATGATCGGATTCGTCAGGGGGCGCGTAGAGCAAGAACCCATCGACGAGCGCAAGAGAGAATGAGCTGCTGGCTTCCTGCTCGGAATTTTTCAATAGAGATTGCAGCCTATGGTATACCTCATCGCGTAGCATTTGTACAGTGGCATCACTGACGCCGGAATTTGTGACGGGATTTAGATCTTCCTTGCTCTGTAAAGCAGGGGGTAGTCTGCCGTTCTCGCGAACATAAGACAGCGCGGAAACGAACTGGTCCACGTTCAGCGCATCAATAGTGTCCCAATCCTGCACTCGATTTCCCGATGATGTGGTGGTGACCGGTATTCTTCAACGCCAAACCCGCGAGTGTCGCAAGATGTTTGTTAGTCATTGATACCTCAACTAAGCGGGTATCATTAAGCTAACCTACCGGTCATCAGACTTGTAAAAGTCATCCTCGTGCATTATAAATGCACTGGTCTCCCTATCTGACCCAGATACTTGCCGGGACGAATCATTATTTTGGGTCGTTGGAGGCGTGAAAACAGTTCGCAGGAGTCGAGCAAGAGTGGTCTTCCCACTCGACGAGGGGCCCGATATCCCCACGATAAAAGTATTGGTCATGCTTGGTGTTGCTACAAGTTAAAGACCTATACGATTTAGCGTCTGATATTGGTTTAACCCCACATCGCGTGGGCTTCACTTTTGCTTTCAATGCGCGTCAGAACTGCTCCCCGCGATGAGAGAACATAGGCCTTGATAGATAAAACTCACAGGGTTGTTCTCTATCCCATAGCATTTAACAGCGATAAACACTAGCTTTACCTTCGTTTGAGAATAGCAACTCCATTGTCGTCGCTTGCCGCGATTAAAAGTTGGAAAAAGCCAATTAAGCGCCGCATCACGTGCTTTCTCGCGCAACGCGCTTCTCGGTGAAAGCTCAGCCTCAAGAGTAACACTCGCCGCAACTATGTAGAAGCAACACTGCTCGTCGCCCTCAAAGCTACTCAAGATATGATGGGAGAACTCAGGTTCTCCTTCCTTCATAACTGCTGACTTCTCATGGAAACACAGCACACCTAATCTCAAGTCCTGCTTGTCAGCCTAATGAGGTTGGCGCAGGCTGGCTCGGCATCATGGGTACATTAGATGTATTTCCACTGCCGGTGGGAGTGTCAACCCATGATTCCGGTAATGTTAGTCTCAGGAAACTCCTAACTCCAGCTTTGGGCCTTTGCTAACTGTGTCAAAAACTCACAGCTTGGGCAACGTGTGCTTCACCCATCCCCCTCCGAGCCGTCCTCGCCCATGTCTTCGGCGTCCGTAACTCCCACCTCGCTTCACAGCTCTCCGAGTTTTAAACCACCTTTGGGGTTTGATGCAAATACTTTCATTCCAGTCGGGGTTCTATTTCCCTCTAAACAGCCAGACGGTAACGGCGAGCCTGGGGGTATCGCGGAAGCCATAAGCTTGGAGCGAGCTGGCTGGGTCAGGACATGCGCGAGCGATTGCAACGAACTGTCGCAATATCCCCCACTACGTATCTACGTTCTGCCAGACGACATCCAGCGTAAATCCTTACCGCGATCAAGTCATTCTCTCAGGCGTGCTCTCAAAACTCTCATGTCAAAATTGGATAAATCTCCGGAGGCCTGGAATTGCCAGACAGAAAGCTCTACCCCGGGATTGCATGGTAATATAGATGAAGAAAATGAGTCTTTGTTCTATATTTTCAACACTTTAGAGTCTCCCGACCCGAATCCCGATTTAGTGTCTGACCCGTGGGCCCGTTTAGCCATGGATGAGTTACTGGAATGCGACGATGGGGCGCGTCTCCATGGCCTACAAACCCAGTTATATCCGTATCAACGCCGTGCTGCCGCGGCAATGGTCCAGAAAGAATCTGCCCCCGGAGAATCTCTGGATCCTCGCCTCCAGTGCGTGTACGGTCCGACCGGGCGCGAATATTACTACGATGAGGAGAAAGGGAGCATCGTTTCGGAAAAAAGAATGTACTCCAACCCTTGTGGAGGTGAGTTAAACCCTGATATTCTATACTGTGCGCCAATTAACGCGATTAAGGGATACTTGCGGAGACTATGGGTTTCGGGAAGACGTTAATATGTTTGGCCGTCATCCTTGCAACGAAGGGACACTTCCCTCGCATTCCTATCGAGCATTTGGAAAATAACGTCCCCATACGAGGGAAGACAGGAACCTTGCTTGAAATGGCTGCAGCAACTGCTGGTAGAACTTCAACTCCATGGGGCTTACATTTCGAACGGCTTAAATACGCTGGAGATAACTATGACAAATGCGTGAAAGCCTGTGAAGAGCACCGAGGCACTTACAATATCGTTGAGGAGCCAAGGTATGGCTATCGCGGCGCGACCAACAAAGTCCCCGTCATACATATAAAACTCAGCAAATCTTCTCTCGTGATAGTACCACCCAACTTGGTTGATCACTGGCTCAAAGAAATCCAAAAACATACGCTGGGGCTTAACGTTCTTGTTTTGAAAGGTAGCTGCGACCGTACGCCGTGTGTAGACCGGCTGTTACAATCTGATATAGTTCTTTTTTCCAAACCGAGATTTGAGCGGGAGATAGGTACTTTCAATACCTCAAGTTCGCCATACCACTCACCACTCCAAAAAATTCATTGGCTTAGAGTTATTGTTGATGAAGGGCATAATTTTGCGAGTCATTCTCACAAAAGCAATGCCATGCATATGCTGGGTAAGCTCCACGTTGAGCGAAAATGGATTATATCCGGAACTCCTTCGCGGGGCCTCTACGGCCTCGAGGTCAGCTTGGCCTCGGAGGAGACCAACGGCAATGCAGGCGTACATTCTGATGAGACCAAGGCTGCAACCATTCTGAAAAATCGGAAAGATGTGGCCAACGTCCTAGATGAAGAGCTTAAGAACCTTGACAGACTGCGAAATATAGTTGTTGATTTCTTGAATCAAAAACCATGGTCAAACTCTCGTGCTTCGGATCCTGCCAACTGGACAAAATACATCAAACCAACTGGGCCCGATGGGAAGCATAGGATGGCCTCGTGCCTACGAGCAACTCTCCAATCACTTGTGCTCAGACACCGAGTAGATGATATTAACAAGGAGCTAATTCTCCCGAGGTTAGAGAATAAAGTCGTTTATCTCGAACCGACATTTCACGATACCATATCGCTGAACCTCTTCAACCTTTACCTAGTTGTGAATGCGGTCACTTCAGAACGAACGGGCGAAGACTATATGTTTCACCCGAAAAACAGAAGACACCTAAGCCAGTTGATAAACAATGTAAGGCACGCTGGCTTCTGGTGGACGGGCTTTGAAAGAGAAGCAATTCAAGAAACCCTCAAGCTCTCAAAGAAATATTTGGAGGAAAAGGGCCAACAACTTCCCGATTCAGATATGAACATGCTTCAACAAGCGGTGGAGATAGCTGAACAAGCGATCGAATGTAGCTCCTGGAATGCACTTAGTCAGTTCGACGAGATTGGGGTATATATCAGCCACTTCCCCGAGCATGGACGGGCGTTTTGGGAGATTGACAAATCAAGGGAGAGCCGGGAGCCATTGTTGCTGGGGATCACCTTTGCGAGGGAAGCACAAAAGTTTGTGGCAAATCGTCTTTGCGACCACGATCCAGCCGAAGGTCTCCCTGGCGCTGGCATCAAGGCGAGATCACAACGGCAGAAGGATAATAGCCCAGAACACCACAAAGACACAGGTAGTGCCGCCACGCGGAAAGATAACGACCAGCTATCCCATGGAGGAAAGCCCCCTTCCCGGCGAAAGAAGAATGATGTCAAGACTAGGCTCGTTGGCCTCCCTGCTAACTCACCTCTTGGGGCAGCAAAATTTCTTGGGACCACTTCCGCCAAACTTACGTATTTGTTGGATAAAGTGCTTGAACACCAAGCTTCAGAAAAAATTATCATTTTCTATGAAAACAACAATACCGCTTTCTGGCTTGCCGAAGGGTTAGAACTTCTTGGTGTTGAATTCCGTATCTACTCTGGTACACTCAGGGCGGATCGCAGATCAGAATACCTCACATCCTTTAACGACTCTCCGGAAATCAGAGTGTTACTACTTGAGCTACGGCAAGCGTCCCACGGTCTGCATATTGCATGCGCCTCCAGAGTATACATTGTGAACCCAATTTGGGATCCAAACGTTGAAAGTCAGGCTATCAAACGCGCTCACAGGATATCCCAGGACAAGCCCGTTTATGTAGAAACTCTGGTACTGAAAGATACCCTAGAGGACAAAATGTTGCAAAGGAGAAAGGTAATGTCAGGCCCGGAAATGCAACACGCCGAACGAGATCCTCTTGATGACCGTACAATGAGTTACATCATTCAAAATGCAGGGTTCTCCCCTACCCTACAAAATGAGCAATCTGCCCCTCCAGCTAGACTTAGCAATCCACTCGGATTCTTTGATCGACACAAACTCTCCGTCCCCGCGAACCACCCTATTTTCGCTGCCGAGGGCCCGCAGGCTACTACCCCAAAATCTAAGCGGAAAGCTGAGATTGACATGCATTGGGTAGAATCAGACGTTCTTCCCCCTTCTCCTCTGCGGAGAACACCCAAAAAACAACGACCATCACCAGCTAATGAGGTGGTTACTGAGTCAGGTATAACCATGATTATGCCTCGCAGCAGTACTCCTCGCAGACGGCGGTCCGTCAGCACCCTTCGTGGAACCCCTTCAGATAGCGGGTAAAGTGCCATTGGCGAGAGCTGTATTTTCTAAATTTATTATGTCTATGGAGTACCGGATTGTATTGCAGGGGCGGTGAAATCGGGTAAACCTTGCTATGTAGACGTGGATGAGGGAAACAAGGCGTTGTGGGCGAGACATCTCTTGAGATTTTTCTACCTTTCTGGGATCTATTCTGCGGACATCACTTTATCTAGCCGAGACTTCCTGTCCTAATATATCCAAACTAAAGAATGAGCCATGAAATAAGAAGTGAGTCAGAACATTATATTATTATTACCAAATTATGGTGTATCCCGCAGCAAGGATCGTTTACCCAATAAGGGCAGTTAGGAACTAATCCATCCAGCCCGTTCAATTTTTTAGGACCAAATAAACACACACCAGCTATCGTCCTCCATACGCGCTGGGAAAAGGAGCCAGGAACATGAATAGAGTAGAGAAAAAGGGATCAAAAGGACGATAGCAGAGAACCCGCGCCGACGGCCCCAAGCATCGAGGGAGATAGAAGATGCTAACGAATAAAAGGGACACAGCAAGAAAATAAGTGAGAGAACAAGGAAAATACCGCCCTGGAGTCCAGCTTCGTGGATAAAGAATCTTATGAACGAGTAAGACTTTGCCCAAGTCGATCTTCACTCATGCAAAAGTTCTTCAATTTCAAACTTCACTCGTCTCAGGGCCTTCTGGTCGATGGGTCCCAGTGCCCCAGCTAGCCGTCGTATTATTATAGTTCTACCATCTCTCAGGCGATTCTCGACGGGGTTTCCACCGCCGTACCGCTCTATTTCTGCCCGGTCACAATCGTGGACATATATTGTGATGTTGGGACCAACGCAGCCGCGCCACAGGGAAGCCATCCATTCCCAATGGTCAGTGGAGGTGTAGGAGTCGCTGATGGGTGCTGTAGAAGCGTGGGCATCTGCTGTCGTTAGCTGATACTGCGGCACGAGCGCTACACGGCAGGTGGAATGAGTGGACAGTTGGTCGGAAGAGGCTTGAGAAGCGCCAGTATCGGGAAAGGGAGAGCTGATAGGGGTATTAATCCGTGACTCCTCTGACTTGACGCTTGGTGACGACATGGACGACTTTTCTGCCAGCGATTCACTATACCCAACCTCACAGGCGAATTCTGGACCTCGGGATTCGCTGATGAACGACATGATCCTATTAGACACTTTATGCCATGCGGCCATAATGTCCATGTAGTTCCGGGTTGCATCACGAAGACCGCCTGGTGATATCGGAGGCAATGACAAGTTCAGCTCAGGGCCTTCAAATGTCCTAACCTCGACTTCACTAGGGATAGGAAGGCTGCGCTGCAGATACTTGAGTACGCAATTGACGGACTCCTGATTCAGACCTTCGATAGCCACTACCACACCATCGCCGCCCGTTGAACCAGTTTTTCTACGACTGGAATACAGGGGAGGGGAGATGTTCGACAGGACCTTGATTTTGTTGATGAAGGAGGGTGTGTCATTACCCCCAACAGACTTGTAGGCATTGTTACACTGAGACCCTATCTTTAAAGGAGGAAGAGTTAGGTGGGCGTCAAAATACTTTAAGGGCGGCAATCCAGCTGTTCCGGAAGGTGTTGTCGAACGCTCCACCTGGGGTGGCTCTCGGAGTGATAACCTTTCCATGTGCGGTAATGGTGACCCGTGGAGTGGAGGTTTACCCACAGCCGTACCGAAACTTGGGGGAATCAAGGGCCCTTTGCCGTCTATAAAGTGACTACCACCAGTTGGCTGCCAATCCATGCTGGACGAATCATCAGCCCTACCCATTTTGCCTTCTTCATCCCTGATTGGTATAGTTGGCACCTTCTGGTCGTTCAGATTTGGCTTAAATGGGGTTGCTGAGGGCGGATTCATGGTGTGACCACCGCAGCGGCTGCACAGGGATGGGCCGGGAGGACGATCCATATTGATGCCGCCTGAAGCTTGTACGCTCCCCTTCCGTTTAGCACGGTTTGGCTTGTATTTATATTCAGGGTATAGCTGCCTGTGGCGATCTTTTTCATCCTAGAACTACTGTTTAGAACCGTAGTTTCACCGCCAAACAAAGATATACAGCACTGGCACACAAAATCCCTGGGCTCGACTCACCTCTGCGTACCTTTGCCATTGCTCTTTGAATTCAGGCGCGAGATTCTTCCATTGTTTTCCTAATATTTTCGAAATCTCAGGGTTTCGGAGACGAGGGTTTCGTGCGGCAATTGTTGCTTGATGATGCTTTCGATACAACATGAAACCTAATGAGGATAAACAGTACAGAAAGTGTCAACATATCAATCTGCAACTGACCATGACTTCTGACAAGTAAAACTGGAAGGGGGAAGGAAAGCAAGGAAGAAACCGACAATTGCTCGGACGTGGAATTTTTTCTTCTGGCGTACAGACGCAAAAGAAACCGGAGCCTCTAGATGATGCCGAGTTTGAAGAATTCGATGATGCATCCCTTTCTTGCCTGGCGGCGGCTTGGGGTGGAAGAATTTGGTCTGCCCTTCCCCTAGGAGCTGGAGAAACTAGCACCGTAGCTACCTCTGGCGGCGGTGACAATGCCTTTGGCTTTCTGATATTGTTTCCATAGTCAAATAGAGGTCGAGGTAGGGTATCTGTTCCTGGAAGCCGGGCTGATGAACGGCAATTGTTTGGGGCAGAAATAGAATCGGACGGTTTGTCCGTCGTGATTCTATGGGCCAACGGCATGCTACTGTGGGCTGCTGACCATTCTCGCCTGGAGCAATCGTGATGGAGCGAGGGTAAAGGGAGATACATGTTATGAGGCATCGAGGGGCTTGAGGACTCCGGAGACTTTGGATGTTCAGAAGAAAAGGATACAACAACAAGAAGATTGCTCGACTTTGTAAGAGCTTCATCGCTCCTGACTTTCATCGTTGTGGCAGCTTGAGCAGAGCAACAGTCATTTGTCGTCGTAAGAAGTCAGAGGGTAAGCATCCGAATCAACAAAGGACTTGACCAGACATGCCGTCCTGTTTAAGAAGCCCTTGCCATATCCCGCCTGAATTCTTTGTTCTTTGGTTTACACAAAACACCATTGCAAACAATTGCAATCGTCAGATATGTAGTAGTTATGCCATCTGCGCTGTCAAGCGGGATGGTAAACACCTTCAAAATAAAATAGCATGAGCCATTGTTTTTCTGGCTCTCTTTGTCCTCCAGACCCTGAATGCGGCAAGCTGCAACTTTGGTTTCTTTTTGCCTTGAGATACCCAATCACCAAACACCTGCAGGCTGCAACAATGCGATGCAAAAATAAGGGCAGGTCACTTTTTTAGGCGTACAACGACTTACAAACAGGCGTTGGCAGTCTGGGCAGCGACGTGCATCAAAAGAATCAAAAGAAATGTTTTAAATGCACAGAAAATTGGTGACAACGTATTAAGGACAAGTGATACATCAAGATGCACCTGGATGCAGGATATGTACCAGCTGGCGCAAACAACAAAGGCTAAAGTGGCTGAACTGTCAGACAAAAATGTAGCGGGTGGCAGCTTGCTGGTTCACCACGCTGTTGATGGAAAGAATATATTCCAAAATCCTAAAATCTACAGACCAAACAGGCTCCATCAAATGCCATAGCAAACTTTCTAATCTGTTCTCCCATATAAGTATACTTGGGTCCTCCTTTTCGAAAGGCGGAGGATAATTGGCATGTCAATAGCTGGAAACGCCCAAGCGAACCAGCCCCGCTAGGTGACACCGATGTTGCAGGCGGTTCTATGCAAGGCCATCCAAAAATAACATGAGTGCCTTTGACAGTTGCCCTTTTCAAGTTGCGTTAGCTGCAGGTGAACGCGAATCTTTCGGAGTAGTGCCCCTCAAGCCTAAAAACGGCTGCCAGCCGTTGCTGCATGTCTAGAAAGCAATCTCTATTCCGCCTTCAGCCATAATCCGTTGATGGCATTGAATATATCTTCGGCCAGCAGACTGTGCCCCATTGGTCCCAGGTGCATTGAGTCCCTAAAATAGAGTCAGTATCTCTGGAACTACAAAGGATACCAGCATATGTAGGCTTCCACTCACCAGAACAGGAATTTCTCCGGGGCTGCACATATCTCATCACCCCACAGAAGCCATTTCTTCTGTCCGCTTACGCATGGCTCTTCGACACTCTCCCAGTCCATTCCATCCTTCCCAAAATCGGCCGTCTCAGTGTATCCTTGGACCCATAATTGTCTCTCCCGAATCTGGTCCGCCAAGTACGACGTTGTATCAACAACAAATAGAGTGCCGTGCTTCCACTGTTCAGCATGACTTGTTACTCTATCATTCCATTCGTCATAAAGAGCCACAGAATGTTTGTCATCGGTGATATTGGCTTGGAATGCAGGTAGCAGAGTAACATCGATGGGCGTTAAAAGCATCATTTTGGGGTTCTCGACAGAATAAGATTCTGTTAGATTCTGGAGCTGTTGAAACATGCTGCCGACTGTCCGGCTTATGGATTCCTTAGCAGGTTCCGTATCCCGACCCAGCAAACGCCAGATATCCCAAATTCCGAAGAAAACTGTAAATATTGTATTCGTCTTCCGAAGCATCACCTGCTCGTTTGTCAGGCCACGAGTGGCTTCTTTCTCCTGAGAAAGCCATTGCGAGATTTGCGATTTCATATCCGGAAGAGGCAGATCTGGCGAGCCGCTGGTTTCAGAAGCGGGAATGTCGTCGTTGTCAACGTATGCACCGATATTGTATGTAAAAGCGGATGAAGATGACGAAGCCATGTCATTTAGAAGACATGAAAACTAGAGACAAGGATAGACGAGTAAATGTACAATGCCCAGTAAAAGATTGGGTTGGATTGAAATTACCTGAGAGCACAGTTTCTGCGGCCATACCTGGCCCTGGGAAGAATGGCGAATGAAATTGCTATCACTCCAGGAGTCTCCAAAGACAACCAGCCTGTATAGGTACTGCTGTTCTTCAGCTGCGGTGGCTCCAGCAGTTTGATACCAGTATCCTCTCAACCACCAGACAGAAGACAGAATGCTAAACACCGCAATAGCAGCGAGGGCATAGAGTTTTGTTGTAAATCGCATCCTTCAAGAATCACGAGCTCCTCATCATGCACAATAATATAAGCCTTTTTTCCCCCAAAGAAGACCAGCTTCAATACGGAGTAGAATACGAGGACAACGAGCCACAGGCGTGACTGTCGAGAAATAACAAGGGGCAATATTGAGAAGGATAACAGCAGACTGGAATGAGAGAACGGGTACGGTTATTCGACCCTCTGAATAATTGATGCTGGTAGGAGGATATGCGGTGGTTTTTCTTCACAAAAACCGCTTCTTTGCGCGGGTTGAAGAGGTGTTTGATCTCGCTCGTTGAAGAAATCCCCATAAGCGCCAAGTCGCCCTAGATAGCCGCCCCTCTCTTCCCGACGGTCCCGCGCGAGGCACAAATCCACCATTACGAGCCTTCAGATCGACTTGAAGGTGGAGCTTCGAAACGCTTTCTCAACGGCCTCAGCGGTCAGTCGTAACGGCTACGGGCTATCAGACGATCAAACCCATGTTCTCCGGGTCAGCCAGCAGGGATATCCCCGTTCTGTCAAACAACGCCTCCAACGGTGGACGTACAGAGATTAACGGCATTTCAGTAAGAATCTGCATACTTTTTGTTTAGAGCGCAAACTCAAACAGGGTGATGCTCCATGGTTCAATTCACTGTTCTCCTGAAGTTCAAAGCTAATCGTTGCAAGAGGACCTGCTATTCTATGTACAAATACAAAGGGCCAAGCTGGCTTCAGGCCGGGTTCTCGTCCCATGAAAATGCCGCTTGTAAACTACGTTCATAGTAGCTGCTAGTTTCTTCTGATGTATGCGGCATATCAGGTCATGTCTAGAGAACCACCAGAGTTGCTTTTCTATCTATCGACTCTATCTGACAAACTATTAGGCTGTCAAAGTGCCAGCTATGAATTTTTTACATGATAGGCAGTGCCACTGCCTGCCTTTGGTCAAAAGGGTGCTGATTCCACTGGATATCATCTGCGTGAGCTCCAGAGTTGACCCTCCAAAGCTAACCGGTATGCCGAATTTAAATTGATAATCGCCTCAGACGAGAACCAACTTCTTGGAGCATTTTCTTTGCTTTCCCACCCCTTGGCTTGCCGCTGACATTAGGTACACCGATAACCCACAGCAAGAGTGAAGCTGCAAGCAATCCCAGAATACATGGTTGAAGAACTGCGACCCCGACAGCTTGCGCGAGGGCTATAATTTCAAACGGCTTAGCGAATGCAGGCATTTAGGAGATATACCCCAGAGGACTGAAATCAAAGGAGAGTGCAGATTTCAACTTACCGCCAACTGCAAAAGGAAGAATACAAGCTCCCGAACCCCCAATAGCAGCGCTGAAGCCGATAGCACCAATGTGCAAATGTGTCGGGAGTAGCTTGGTAGCAGCGACCACAACAGATGGGAATAGCGGGCCGAGAAAAAAACCCAACATAGCAACAGCAACAGCGGAAACAACGAAACTAGGGACGAGCCAAAACAACAGCTCCATGCCCATGCTAGCCGCCAAGTACAACATGATTGCTAAATTTTCACCCAGGCGAGGAGTGACGAAGCCAAGAACAACCCTACCGACGGTGATCCCTAGCCAGAACCCGGTCGAGGTCATTCCAGATTCGAAGTTGCCTCCTTCCCGCACACGCATCATAAAAGTCACGATCCAGCCTCCCAGGCCAACTTCAATGCCAGCATAAAGAAGGAGGAACATGGCGCAGACCCATGTGACGCGATTACTGAGAGCTTCTCTCATCACGCCGGCCTTACGGTTCTCAGGCTTTGGGTTGTTGGCGCGGAAAGACTCTTTGTCCTCTCGCCAGAAAGCAGCGAGGGATGTTATCAACTCCAGCGCCGCTGCAGGTATCATGACATACTGATAAAAGTGATACCATCCAAGACCAGCTTTCGTTATCATTGTGGTAGCGATAAGGGGGGCTAACGTTGCACCGACACCAAAGAATCCGTGGAGGAGCCCGAGAACCTCGTTCGCATTGGCCATGTTGCCGATCCAGGCGTTCCAGGCAGCATCAACAACACCATTTCCGAAGCCCGCAAAAATAAAGGCGAATACAAGGACAGGATAAGGTGGATGCATGCATATAATGATATATGCTGCCACATGGGAAGCAGGGCCGAGAAAGGCAACGCCTCGTCGACCGAACCTTTCGTGGGTGCGATTAGTGACGCTGGCAGCCAGTATATATCCTACCATGGGAGACAGAAAAACCAGGGAAACAACAAGGTGAGAGATTGAATAGTGAGTTTCGAGCTTTGTCACTGTTAGTTATGCGAAAGTCATACATCGGACGACGAATCATACATAAGGTATAATAGCCTGGGTAATTGTCAGCTACCATTTCATTAAGGGAACAAGCATACAACAACTCACACCATATACTGCATCATTCGCACCAACCACAACGAACGAATAGAAGGTGGCCGATATCTTCCAGACGTTATTCTTCCAGGTCTCCTTGGCATGAACTGCATTTTCAGGCGGGTTATCCTCGTCTCGAGGCATGCCACTGCTAGGTTCGGCCTGGCAAGCAGCGCGTCTCTGCTCCTGAAGTTCGACCATCTCTGCTGCAACTGGGGCCCCGCAACCCTCATTCTCTATAGAAACCATGTCGATTGGATGAAAATCAGGCCACTATTTTTTCATTGGCTAAAACTGACACCTATTTGACAAAATGGGCACCTCATGCTTAACAGCACCTCGGTGGGAGTATCACGCTTTATATGAATCGAGTGTTTGAGTGGCCGCTCCGAGGAGTCGGTGTCAATCCCTACACCCAAACCTGGTGTCCGACTAGTTAGATGGCCATTGCGAAGTCCGAAGGGCGTCGATTTCGCCGGAGTATCGCTAGCGAGTCCCACTCTTAGTGCCTTAAATTATCCACCAAGTTGTGGCCAGATTGCTTAATGAAGAGAAGCCTGAGGCAGAGCGAGGCCTTTGCAGTTAGCCCCCTTCAGCAGATGTCTCAATAATGATAGATGTGGCGTAGCAACTTTGATGAAACATGGGGGGCCTGGGCTATACGAAGAAACGCGTCAGTCTGATTGTCCGTGGAATTCGATCCCCCTTTCGCGCTAAGTCAAGTTCCCCGTACTTCGTATTTCGCGGATCGTATTTCGTACCCATAAACTTGCTAGATACTCTCGTGCTGCTAAACCCACGCGATTTTCATTCGTTCTCAAAAACATGATTGCTCATGAATTGTCCTTCTGAAGGCCATCTTTCGTAGTATCATGGTCAAGTTCCGGCGTTGCATCCGCTCACGTTCATTACTAAACCCGCCAACCGCAATTGACAACCCATATCTCAAGGTAATTTCAGTCAAAGCTATGGGTTCTACTTTAATTCGGTGGCCAGCGGACAATAAAAACCTACTTTTGCTCTATACTCCAAAAACCGCTGTTCTTCTATGTAAAGCCACTTCACGAGGTAATACATCCATATGTCCAGGGCAATCGTTATAGACGACTGCGGAGTCTCCCCGATACTTAACGACATCTACCACATGTTCCTATCCATTGGAACAGTTGAAGGGTAATCTAGCTGCATAGTGAAACCAGATACAAACAGTTGGCCCCTTAGCAACGTAGAACTTTCCTCCTTGTGATCTAGAATTACCCATTGTTCACATTATATCTGCAACCAAACGCAGAAGCATGATATTGCAAAGATAATCGACCTGCATTTGCAAGTCAAAGATGGTCCCCGTCGTCCAGCGTCGGATGATGGCAGCTAAGGATCGATCCACCCCTGAGATACAAGAAGTAGCTCTAGAGTGCGACTGTAAGCCTGGGTCTCAGAAGCATGGAGGAGATGCCTTGATGTTTATACAGCTACCCGCTGTTTGCCTTTGAACAAGCTACCGAAAACGGAGCTGTACGACGAAGCTGGCTGGATTGGCTATCAGTTAAGAGTGGAGTTCAGAACCGTTGATCTTGGTTTAGTTTTCCAGCAGGAGCAGCAGTGTTGCGTTTAAGTAGAGTTCTTTGTCGTCCATCACGAACTGGCCTAGAGTTGCAGTTCCATCAAGCTATCGGGTAGTATTGTTGGTCGCACGACTCAGAAGTACCTGGTACCACCCAGGTGGAGAGCTGAACGGGTAGAAGCTGCGGCGTTGTCATCATCTTGCTTGTCGTCGTCGTCGTCCTGGATGTTTTTGCGTCGAAGAAATCCAGTCACGTGCTAAAAATACTAGCGGTATTATAAACGGTATGTACCATACCTAGGGCTGCTGATTAAGCTAATACACGTGATATTTGAGACTGCTTAGTCACCGCCCACAGAGGAAATTCGCTACACCAAAAATATCCACAAATATCAAATTCAAAGGCGAGAAAAAGGGCTCTTCGAAACCGACCCGACAACTTCAACAACCGCCCTCCCCGTTTTTCGACAATCCGCGTCCCGTTCACCTCCTCGCCATCTTGACAGCGGATACCTTTGGTCAAGATGAAGCTTAACGTGTCCTACCCGGCCAATGGGTCGCAGAAACTCATCGAGATCGACGATGAGCGCAAGCTGAGACCTTTCATGGAAAAGAGAATGGGAACCGAAGTAAGGCCTTTCACCTACCATGAGCGCTGCATATCGCCTACACGCGTCTTCGTTTCTGTTCGAATTGAACTGGCAATTCTTGGGCGATGAGAGGCGACGGCAGAGAACTATGCTTGGGAAATATATGGACAGTTGCTTTGGGATATGATACTGATTCGAGACCGTTGTCAATATAGATTGTCGGTGATTCTCTCGGTGATGAGTTCAAGGGCTACCTCTTCAAGATCACTGGTGGTAACGACAAGCAAGGTATGCGCTTCCCAGTTTTGCTATCATTTGGTTTTATACATGCAGACCGTCTCGGAGACGATGCGCGCGATATGAACACAGAGTACTGACTTACATTCTTTCTCAGGTTTCCCCATGAAGCAGGGTGGTATGTACTTGGTTACCGAGAACCGACTTCGCTACGTTTAACAACCACATTCTTACCACAATATCAAATTTAGTCCTCCTCCCACACCGTACCAGACTCCTCCTTGCCGATGGCCACAGCTGCTACCGCCCACGCCGAACCGGTGAGAGGAAGCGTAAGAGTGTTCGTGGTGGTACGTTGAATAAAAATCCCTGCACGGTCTCGCCCGCACTGTACCAATATTAATGCTCTCTCTAGCCATCACCGGCCCCGATCTGGCCGTTTTGGCCCTTAGCGTCGTCAAGCAAGGTGAGGGTGAAATTCCCGGCTTGACCGATGTAGTCAACCCCAAGCGCCTTGGACCCAAGCGTGCCACCCGAATCCGCAAGTTCTTCGGCTTGGACAAGAAGGATGATGTCAGAAAATTCGTTATCCGTCGTACCGTCACCCGGGAAGGAAAGGCCGACTACACCAAGGCCCCCAAGATCCAGCGTCTCGTTACTCCTCAAAGACTCCAAAGAAAGCGCCAACGCGTTGCCCTCAAGCGCCGCCGTGCTGAAGCTTCCAAGGAGCAAGCGTATGTTCCCCCTAAATATCTTCTTTTCGAACTCGAGTTTTCCGACTGTATACTAACATATCACTTCCCAAATATAGCAACGACTACGCCAAGCTCCTCGCTGCTCGTGTCCACGAAGAGAAGGCCAAGCGTACCGAACTCCGAAAGAGACGGGCTTCCTCCATGCGAAAGTGAGGATGGTAATGTGCGGATGATGGGGCGGACAACCTTAAGTTCGATGAGATTAGACATGCCAACGAAATATCAAGAACCAATTTCTGCATGTTAATTCTTCTTTAAACTTTTATTTTATTTTACTACAAAGTTTTCTACTAGTTTTCTTTTTGAAAGGCCCTCGGATGATTTTTCAAAAAAGATACCAAAAAAGGGGATCAGAGATGGGGAGGGGAGATGGAATGGAAATGATTACTGAAATGAATCCTTTTTCTTTCTATCTAACACCCTTTTTTTGAGCATTCGATTCGGGGTTGTGTGGGTGTGGTGGGTGTGGGTGATGTCCAAAAAATATCTCTGAACTCGGCCTTTGATAATTTGGGTGGGATGTTATTATATGAATGGGAGTAATGTTATGGAGAATGCAGACGGGTTTTTGATCAACGGAAACTAAAATCTGTATTTCATTCTCGGGTTCCTCCCTTGGTATTCTTCACTTTTACTCCCGTCGCAAATACAAGGACTAATACCCTTCCCATTGCCCTTCCAATCTACCTGCCTCGGTGAAAGTGATCAAAGTCAGTGGGCATTGCTTAAAGAAATGGCTGTAGCCAACGTAGGAGGGCGAGAAAATTGTACTATTTTCTTGCATGTCAAATAGTATCATTAAAATCATTCAAGCATTTTGGTATGTAACATTTTGCAGTTAAGAAACTCTATGCACCTTGTTATGCCAATAATATCAAGATCAACATTATCATGAGCGAAGCAGAATATATCACCCGGAAAGGGAATGGGAGATTTTGATGTCGGGTCTCTTCTGGTTGTAAGGGGAATTGTTTTCCCAAGGGGAGTAGAAGGTAGAAGGAGGAAAGAAAAAGGCGTGATATCATGGACATTGAGCTGAAGAAAATAAAAAATAGAATCCATTCCCAAAAGCTCAGTATATGCGGAAGAACTTTAAGCAACGGCATGAGAAAACAGGAAGCTAACAGATTCACCATTATGGGTACGTCTGCAGGCCTCAGCAAGGACGGGACTGATATCAATGGTCTCAATTCGATCGCATGCAGCCTTCTTCTCTTCGTGTGGAACGGTGTTTGTGACAACAATACGGGTCAACTGACTGTTGTTAAGGGTCTCGACAGCCTTGCCACTGAGGATTCCATGGGTTACAATGGCGACGACTTGCTTAGCACCGTGGCCAAGGATGGTACTGGCAGCCTTGACCAATGTACCGCAGGTATCGGCCATATCATCAACAATGATAGCAATCTTGTCCTGGACATTTCCTACCAACACCATGCGAGACACTTCGTTGGGTCGAGCACGTTCTTTGTGGATAAGAGCGAATTGGAGATCGAGGCGGTCAGCAATTGCAGTGGCTCGCTTGGCACCTCCAGCATCAGGACTGACAATAACACAGTTCTTTACATCCAGGTTTTGACGGATCCATCGCAGCATGCTTGGCTCTGCATATAGGTTGTCCACGGGCACGTTGAAGAAGCCCTGGATCTGACTGGCATGGAGATCCATGGTGATGACATGGTTGCAGCCAGCGGTCTGGAGCATGTTGGCCATGAGCTTAGCTGTGATTGGCGCTCGACTCTTGTCCTTTTTATCCTGTCTCGCATAAGGGAAGTTGGGTATAACGGCGGTGATACGTCGTGCTGAAGCTGTTTTACAGGCATTGATCATAATCAAAAGTTCCATAAGGCCATCATTAATATCGTTGGGTCGTGTAGATTGGAGGATAAAGACTATCAATCATAGGATTAACATTCTGATGGCGCGAGCGTTGGATCTAACATAGGAGAGGTGATTCGGTGGCGGGGGACAAAAGTACCATCTTCATCTCTGACACTTTCACCTATCGTAACACTCGTCTCTTGGTTTGAATACTGCAAAACCATAATCTTCGTTAGTTCAACACCGAGCCTACAACAGTAATTAGCAAGAGGCCTCAAATGAAAGTAGCTCTGCACCCAAGCCAAACGCGGGGACTCTTTGATGTGACCCGCGATATGTTCCCCAGCAGATAGACCGGGAGAATCAGGTGAATATGCATAGATAATAGTAAATTAACGGAGCCGTACCTGTCTGCAACCAGCTGTGCCAGTTCTGGGTGACTGTTCCCAGTCAACAGCTTGATCGAATTTGCGGCCATTTTTGGAGGGACAAACTCTTCTGTCGTCGGAGGTGTGACTGTGAGATATCGAACGGACGAGTGAGCAAGGAAAATGAGCAATAAGTTATAGGCAAATGAGCATACCAGAGGAAGAGTTCATGGAACAGTTCAACAAGACAGCCCAGAGAGAGGGACGGTCGACCTGAAAGACGCTTTTTTTTTCACGCTTTGCAACCTCGGAAATTTTTGGTGCAGCGACGCTATTCTTGAACGGGCAGGTGGTTCGCTTATCGATAACAATCACGTGGTGGACAATACAAGTAGACACATAGAGATGTGAAGAGAACTGGATTACTACCTAATATAATGCTTTTCAAAGGACGAAACAAGAGATGGGTCCAAGCTAACATATCCTCAAGATGCCTCTGACCTGCACTTCAGTGGCGTTGGGAAGAAACTGTCATCACAAGTCCCCATCAAACGAAATAACAAACGAGGCCCAAATAGCAAGAAAACAACTCTTCAAGCGCAATCTTCCCGATCCACAAACCATACGAGATCCTGAAATAATACAAAGTTATTTGAGTCGGAAAAAATGAGATACTGACCACGCCACCAGATGCAGATGCCAGATTCCACATGTTCTGAGAAGTAAAGGTGTTACTGGCAATCAAATGCACGAGTAAAACAATCAAAATGGAAAAAAGAAATACCGAATATGGATGGGGATGGAAAGCTTGATGAGCTCAGGCAAATCCGAAATACTCGCTACCAGCGGTCATAGCGGTGTATAGGCTCTTCCGCAGGGCTTCGTAGCTCTCGTATTCAGGTAGATCAAGTTCTGGGTAGGCTACTTAGCACACATCTCATGGCGTTGAACAAGGGGACTGGGAAACTTACGGTTGAAACAAGTATGTGAGCTTGGAAGTCTGTCCTTGTTTCCATAATCCCTGTGGATATTAAATCTGCTGAACCCGTTCATACCTTCAAGCTCGTTGAAGCCGTTCAGGGGGACCTTGCTAGTACCGGTAACGAATTGGAGGAGCTTAGCGCGTTCTTCCTTGTCAAAGGATCGAACCGCACGCCAGAACCATTGGATCTGCGGGGATGATGCAGAGTAATTGTGGTACTCGGTAGTGTTCTTCCAGTCATCCACATCGATTTCAGGTAAGCCTGAGATGAGAAGTTCTAGCTCCTGTTCGTTGAATATAGCAATTAGTTCTGCTGGGATGATATCGTGGAATCCTATGTAAAACTGTTAGCAAATTGTCACTCAAACCGCACGGTAGATGATTCTTCTTACCTCTAAGGAAATGATCCAGCTGCTCCTTGACTGATCCCGTTAGGCGGTGCTCCACAACGCGTTGCACGTATTCCTCTTTATTATCTTGGGTAACAGGGATATTCCGTCCATTTTCCACTAGATCAATGACCCTGGTCTCACCGAAATCCTCGACCTCGACGGAGAAGTTCTCGGTAATGATATCCGTAATATCGTTCTCAAGCATCCACAGTAACGACTTGTAATAGTCTAGATCAAGAGTCTCCATATCCTTGATGGACACAGATTTGCTGAGGATTCGTTTATACACCGCTCTGCTAAAGTGGCAGTCGAGAACTCGGCCTTCATAGAGGGCTTTGCCAATGACGCGTCCGATAAATTTGAAGAACATCAAGTGTTCTTGGTTGACGCCACTGAGTCGATTAGGGTGGAACGTAGTCCGATCAGACGCAACGGGAATAAACAGCGCATAGTCCGGGTTGAACATGCCACGGGCCAGGACCTGGAACCACTCCCTCGTTACACCTCCTGCATCAACACCCTCTTCACCATGGAAACGAATGTTGAGCTTGCCGTATTTCATTTCATCGGCGGTCTTAAAGTACAAGGACTTGAACGAATCAAGGAAGACCTGGTCACGGCGAACGGATAGCTGCAGAGGCGGGTGAGGGTGTCGAGCTTCAGTGCCACGGGAATGGATTCTTCGGTTGAAGTAATTGCGCTTGTTATCGAATTCTAGAACCTTGGGGTTCTTGACAAGTAGAGAGAAGGTACCACTCATAAGTCTGGGGTTTTGACGAACAAGCTCGTTAAGGATCTTGCGATGATCCTCCGTGAAATTGAAAAACAAGCCTTCCATACCAGATTCAGGAGGTGGGCTTGAAACGGAGAATTCACGACCGTGCTTGGGGAATAGTGGAAGATCCTTCAATGTCGTATTCTTGCAGACAACCATCAGGGACTCGATTAGCGGAAGTAGAGTCGTCGCCACGTTAAGCATGTTCTCCTTTCGTTGGATAGCATGGAGGCAATCGCTTAGCTTCGTCCAAAGGGGGCCAAATGTGACGCTTTCATAGAGGGATTTTAGAACGCCCTCCTTTTCGGCCGCTTCGGTCTCTGAAATCTTATCCTTTTCTACTCTGCTGGGATCGAATAGGTAGTCGAGAGCAGTCAAGACGCGGAGCAGCTTGGCTTGATCAGAGCTAGCGGGAGAAAATTTCGATAGAGCGACGCCCTGGACATCAGTGCCAGCTTTAGCGTGCATTATGTGCGGTAGAAGCTCGTCAAGGTCAACCAGAATTGCTTTGCTCAATACTTGTCCCTGGCTGACTAGCTCTCTGCCGATCGCCTCCTTAGCTCCTGGGATAGACGAAAGGTTGTTGATTGTAGATAGCGTTTCCCTGAACGTTTTACCGTTGCATTCCCGAGAGGCGAGAATCCTAACGACAAGCTGAAGGTTGTGCTCGGGGATAAACGGAGGCTCAATCACACGAGGTTTCTTCTTTTGCTCTTCCGCCGCCTGCTGCTCTTCAGGTTCCTCTTTGCTGCTAGATGCCGCTGGCTGGTCTTGTCCCTCTTGGTTCTCTTGTGTCGGGGCTTCAGCCGAGGTGTCTGCCATGGATGTATCTCCCTGGGCAGATGTATCTCCTGCCGCACCAGAATCCTCTCCACGGTCTTGGGGTTCACCCGCTGCACTTCCTTCAGCAGCTCCCTCAGGCTTTTCTTCCTTCTTCTCTTTCGATTCTTCTTCCTGTTTTTCTTTGTCTTTCTTGAGAAGTATTGTCAGAGGGTGGGTTATGCTGCTAAGAAGACCGGAGAGTTGTTCCATGCAGTTAGGGCTATCCAGGATAACCTTGCGGTCCAGTAGGGAGAGCAAAGAATTCAACGCAAATTTATTTTCTCGGTTCTCCTTATTCTTCCCCTTCCGCAAAACCTTGAGTTTGAGAGATGAAACTGAGTCATGCTCCGTTAAGAAGAACCAGGCAATATTAGGGTTATACTGGGTAAGGAACGATAGGGCACCTAGACATTGTTGTATGACTATGAGAGGAGTAACATCACTGTTAGCACCTGGCACAGGCATAGAGAGGGTACGTTTGACGGATTGTGGAGTCCTTTGAGCAGTTGGTGTCTTTGCACGTAATGACAAGTGGGCAAAGCTTCTTTCCACTGCAGAGATATCTGCACTCCCGTCCTGAAGAACTAATAGTAGTAGGCTGATAACTTCGGAGCGATTTTGACGGTTCTGGCAGACATTATGGAGGATGTCATTCAAATGATGACGTGCATTGCCCTGCAATGGCATGAACATTAGTCTCAAAAGCGTAGCAATGCCAGCTTTATCGAGCATTTGCACAATTTGGCGACGTTGGGGCTTCTTAGCAGCTCCATTCTGACGGGAAATATCAACCCGTGGCCGTGATTCTAATACGCCAGCATCGCCGAATTGAGGAAGTCGTCTGGCTGTGAGTGCGCGGGCCTCGTTAACAAATTCTGGACCGAGGCTGGCCAAAACTTCTTCCGGCTGGTCAGCCAATACTGTCTGGCGAAGAGTCGGGTCGAGTGTCGCGATGAAGCTGGCGGGGTCCATGTCCTCTGCGTGGGGGGTTCCAGCTGTTGCGGCCTGGCGGCGGGCAGTTTCACGCTCTCGTCGACGTCGATCCGCAGCTTCTTGCTGCAAAAGTTCGTCTCGAATCTCTGCGGGGAGAGCTTCCAAGAATTCAGGGTTGATCTCACTTGGTTCTTCGCCCGCGGCTGCAGCATGAGATCTCTGCTCGGCAAGTTGTTGCATAATGACCTCCTCTCGGATCTCTTCCGGGAGTGCTTCCAGATATTCAGGGTCAATCTCCATGCCGGTAATGTCAACCTGGCGGCCTCTAATGGTAGTGTGAACTCGCTGCACAGGTTGAGATGGGCCAGCTTCAGTACCCCCGGCCTCTGCAACACGATCCTCCTCGGCTGGTTCCGTCGGCTGAACGTCCTCCATGGGCTCAGTATCCTGGCGTGCGCTCTCCTCAGCAGATCGTTCAGCCTCACGCTGTCGCTCCAGTTCTGCTTGTTCTTCCTCTTTTCGCTTTTGCTCTTTTTCAGCTTCTTCTCTAGCGATACGCTCCTTTCGCTCCCGCTCCATCTTTTCTTCCTCAAACTTTTTGCGTTCCTCCTCAATCTGTTTAAGTCGTTGTTTCTCTTCCTCGATGGCAGGGGGTACTAAAACTTTAAGGAGCGATTTCAAGACTCTTTGTGCCTTTTCCAAGTAAAGACTGCCGAACAGAAGTCGTGATTCTTCTTGCCAGCGATTTGCCGTCGTTCCCACTGAGAAAGTGACTGCCTGCGCTGGATCATCTCGTAGGCGAGTGCTGACTACTTGTGGCCTCCCTAAGCCGAAAAGATCCTGTAGTCGTCCAGGCAAAGCTGTGCCACGATCTAGATGGACATGAATACCATCGGGTCGGGAGACGATACCAAATTCAGGTCCACCTTGGCCAATAACCTGCATGATTGCGTTCATGAATGTCACGGGACTGTCAATAGACAAGACACGACCCTGGCCACTGGGATCCATAGCATGTACCCAATCGCTGAACGCTTCTGTATTAGGGCCTGGTCTTTGGCCTGCTTGATCTGCTGGACGGTCATCTCGACGCAATAGGGGATTAGCGCCGTCGTCGTTGCGAGGTTGAGGGATTTGAGTTCGATGCGTTCGGTAGCTAGGAACCGGAATAACACCACCGTGGCGACCTGATAGTTGGCCTGGGAAGAAATTCCAGGATGGGATGTTGCGTGACGGGATGCGATTTTGGGTAAGAACGGGCTCGTCCCATCCCCAGGGGGAGTGGGTCATGTCATCAGCATCGTCTTCTACATCAAGGTTATTAGTATTTAACTCTATCCAATCACTCAGGCTCATTAGCTTACCATCCACTCGGCTATATAGCCGTCCGTCATCTTCAAATTCATCGAGCTCATCTTCCAGTTCGTCGATATCTTCATCTTCATCTACAGCAGAGTTAGCATTCGTTCAATCTTAGCAACAAAAATAAACATACCGTCTTCATCAGGCATATCGTCATCCATCATGTCATCACCAAGGTCTCTTCCTAGACCTATACCATGATCAAGTTGCTCAACAGAACCACCAGTCTCTTCTAGAACACGCAGTAAATTATCGAGATGGGGCGGGCCTCTATGATCTCCTTGGGCCATATCGTCCAGGTCGTTCTCCAGCTGATTCATCATATCAGCATCTTCATCGTCACCAGAGATATCACTTTCCCATTCGCCCTCATCGCCACCTTCAAGGCTATCATTGTCGTGGTCACCAGTGATTTCACCACCCACTATTCTATCATCAAGATCCGACATATCCGACTCATCGTCGTCCTCATCGTCTTCGTCATCTTCGGAATCACTCTCGCCACTTTCTATCAACACTTCTATATCCATCCCAGTGTCACCTGGCAGACCTTCGATGGGGCCACGGTCATGCATATCCTCTTCGTCTTCATCGCTGACCACTTCTCCGTCATTTTCTGGCATGTCTTCATCATATTCCATTTCATCGTCATACTCGTCATCGTACATCTCTTCGTCTTCCTCATCCTCATCGCTTGAGGTTTCCTCTTCGTGCTGCGGCTCAAACATACCGAGAGTAGAATGGCGGAACAGATCGGGTGTTTCCTCCCTTTCATCTTCAAGGTCTGATACGGAAGTGGCAGAGGAAATCTCGTCATCATCCGTATGACCCGAGACAGTTGATATACTCGACGTTTCACTTAATATAACCGCTGTTTGGGTAAGCTTATTGAGAGGGCGGAGGATGTATTTGACGGCACGCTTGGAAGATGGGAAGTTCAAGTCTATATCGGCAACTGATGCAGTAAATGCGGAGATGAAGTTCTTCTCAAACATTGTCTTTGAGATCTGACGAGTAGACGAAGGGAATCGGGCGGTTCCATCCGCAGCGGATGACCCACTCAGCATTTTGTCGAAGAGGTCGGCCAAGGACATAAGTCGTGCGTATTTGACATCAAGGGTTTCATGTGATCCATTTGCATCCTTATATGACTTGAGAGCATGCTCCAGGACAAAGCGCCTCACAAATGTAAGGTCGGCCTCTTCCTCCTCCTCTAAAGTTGTATGGCGTTTTGGTGGACCACCGAATTCACCGGTTTTGGAGCAAAGAGCCACAATGACACGCATTGCCCAGTTAGATGTATTCGCCCTCTTTTTGAACGGTATTGAATCATCATGCTCCAAGGTACCTATCGGGATAAGCGAGCTGAGCAGATAGTTCAAAACGGTGGATCGTGGTTTTGAAGGGGTGCTTGCTAATGGATCAGCCTTGCGAGAGAAGTTGATAAACTCTACTTTTGTTCGATTATAGGAAGACAAGAGCTCCGTCAAGCACTGCAGAATGAAACACCGGTAAATGTAAATTGGGTGATCTTCGGCCTTGAACTGTGGCTTTTCGGTTTTCTTTCGGGGTGTATCCCTCGAACTGGGCGCTGCAGATGTTGGAGACAACCGCCCAGAAGTCATTTCTACATCCTCTGATTGGTTTTCGGTGCCTTCAGTTGTTGAATCTGCGGGAGGGTCTCGATCATTTATGTCGCGGTAGGAAAGGAGCTCGGACAGCAAATAATGTATTACTCCGTCCGGATGCTCCACGATAGGTGCCTTCATTTCCTTGTGTTTCTCCTTGCCCTTAAAGTCCGGCTGTTCTGCGTCTTGTTTGTCTGCGGAGGCCTCAGAAGCCTCTGTTTTGGCTTCTTCCGACTTCTCAGGATCAACAGAATCTTCACGTTTTGCTTCCTTCTTCTCGGTTTTCAAAACTATGGCTTGGGGTCGTTGGCTGGAATCGTATCTTTGAATCTTCACTTTTTCATTCGTCACCTCCACGAACAGCTGAGGGGACCTCAAGATCAGATGATGAAATTGCCGAACATAATTGGTAGTATCCATTTGGCGAGGAGATCTGGACTCGAAACTCGAAGCAATTTCACTCCGCATGATTTGCCTAATTGTATCTTCATCCTCAACGATATGTCGTAGTACGAGCATGAATGTATTTTGGAGCTTATCGTTAGATGCATTGGCGAGCTGTTTGATCATAACAAATAGACGCTGAAGGTTTCGTTTTTCCCCGAGCTGTGTGGCAACGGTGCGGTCTCTAGTTAGCATAGCAAGTATTCTTGTAACTGATAAAGCAAGAGATTCATCCTTGCGAATCATAGGAAGGATATCTATAGTCGCATTAAGAAGTTCAACTTTCGCTTCCGTAGATACTATAGGACTTTCAAGCTCAGCGACTGGCTCGTCCTGTGGCTCAGATGCGTCAGCAGTTGGTGGGTTCCACTGGATTTGAGGGGGCGTGGCATCATCCGAAAGGATCTTTTCCAGGATGAGAAGAATTTGACCGATCCATGGACAAGCCTCGTCAGTAGTTTTGCTTGAAACAGACTCCGGTACTTTGATATAAGCCACGAGTGCCAGGTAGTTATCTCGTAAGAGGCTTGACACAGCTTCATAGAATTGTTTATCTTGAATTACCAACGCTAGTAGATTGGCGTATGCTGAGATTTTCTTTCCACTTGTAGTCAAATCTCCATCTACTTGAAGAGAAAGTAGCGAATGAAGAAGCGTCTCCCCAATTTCATGTCGGTAATCGAGGGGGTCCTGAACCTTCGCGGCCGAATTGATAAGATCAGCCAATTCGAAGCTGACGTCATGGTGGGTGTTCAAAACCTCCATGCATCTTTCCATCAGGCTTCCACGAAGTCCATCACGTTCGACATCCAGCTGTTCCACAGTGACAACTTCCCGACGTCTTGGAGATGGCGGGGTAGGCTCGCCGGCTTGACTGCTAGGTTCAGTGCGAGGAGGATTTTGAGGCGCTACCTGACTCTCACTCTGGCTTGTCGTGGCTTCGCGCGTCTCGCCACCGAGACCTTGGTCCATCAAACCACGAGTCTGAGCAGCTTGTATTTCACCCAGGAGAGAAGCAATAGGGTCATCCTGTGACTGGCTAAGGGGTTGTGTCGGTGATCCACTATCTGGCTGTTGCTGACTCTCTCCCAGTGTTCCAAAAATGCTGTCACCTTGAGGTGTCGGCGCAGCCTCCAGGTCAGAAGACGGTGCGGGATGTCTTCCAGGTGTCCGCAAGCCCTTCTGCGCAGAGCAGTAATCTTCAGCCGCATTAACAGAATTATTGCAACGATATAATGCTTCCCGGGATAGTGCTTCATCGTAACCTTTGTCGGTCAACGTGGTGAGTCGATCCCGGTGGACAGAGAATACCTTGGGTGTCGCTGCGGAGACAGAAGGAGCAGGATCGCCGCGACGATAAGCTCCAGTTTCATACTCTCCCTCAAAAATTGACCGAAGAATGTCAATCAAGGATTTCACGATGGAACTTGAGGCGGTCTCTATAAATTTGGATAACCACATTTCCTTGACGAGTGGTAAGGCCTCCATTCGAAGTTCAACCAAGAATTGGGGGGGTAGGAAGAAATCTGGCCTTTCCCGGTCGCGCTCGCTGGTCGCCATTGCTTGGGTTTGGGACGAGTCAACAATATACCGAGCTGATGTCATTTCGGAAAAGAATGTTAAAATGATTTTTATTCCTCCATAGGCAGACGCCATACGAGCAGGAGTATCCTGTGCATTCGTGTTTGATTGGGCCTCCGGGGATAGTTCCTTGACCTCTGCTAGAAATAGATCGGACAAATCTTTCAGCTTTTGCAAGCCGTTCTGTTTTTTGAATGCATGGAGGATCATGGTCAGGCAATGCGAATGTGGGCGCTCGGCGGTAGCTATATCCGTTAGTGACTATGTAATTCAAAGCAATAACCATAAAGAAGA
This sequence comes from Arthroderma sp. MBC 929, assembly GCA_030789285.1. Classification (NCBI taxonomy): domain Eukaryota; kingdom Fungi; phylum Ascomycota; class Eurotiomycetes; order Onygenales; family Arthrodermataceae; genus Arthroderma; species Arthroderma sp. MBC 929. Next base: position 139,476 of record JARJUX010000027.1, on the reverse strand, counting down.
TGAAACGCCGCGAAGTACTTACAATCGAAGATTAATTGTGCAAACGAAGATAAAATGACGATCAAGTAGCTGAACCTCAATTTGAGACAAGTTGTCTTATTAGGTGCCTCAAGGTCCAGCTGCTCGATTATCATGGAAGCAATAGCATCAGCTACCGTGGCTGCTTTTTGTCGTTGATACGTATCCATGCGTCGTTTACCCGTTAATCCATATCCTAAGGAATGAAGAAACCCCGTAATGGATGACGGCAGCGAGCTCAATAGGTAGCGGAGAGTTTTGACGTTTTTGAAGCTGGCCCCTTTCTCAGAACCTGCAGTAGTAGGACGTGTAGGCTGTGCTCCAGGCCCAGTGATGTTACTTGTCGAGCCAGATGTTGGCGGCAGAGTAGGCAAAACATTACCCGCTGTATCGCCAGCTTCGGAGGCGGTCTCAGGATTTGGGGTATTGGTGGCCTCGTTATCACCACTTGTAATCATACCCGGGAACCCGGGAACAGCTGTTGCTTCGTTCCATGCTTCCGGCATTTTATTTTGCAGAAGAATTTCTTCCCAGACGCATGACGCATGTAAAAGACCCAAGCTTCTAGCAAGTTTCGTATATTTATCGGCGAGATTGGCCTGCACGAATGGGGACGGCTGTTGCGTTGGCCGTGTGGGATATATGACCGTCGTGTAAATTTCACGGAGGATATCTGTCAAAGTTTCCACGGCTACAAGGTGTTTAGCAAAATAAGTTCCTTTGTTCCTGACACCCGAAGCGTCGGGATCAGATTCTGCCATGTTTGGCGAAGTCGTAAGAGGTGAGAAGAACCCGTTGTCGCATGGCTGGCCCCAGAACTCTTCTAACCTATCCACTGCATCCTGAGTACGTGTCACCAAAGAAGGAAGAACAAGGTGCGGTTTCGTTTCGGCCATCAGATGAATAACCTGGGCCAACTGGTGGTTCGCATCACTAAGGTGGAAGTCGAACGGTAGACTTTGAAGAGTTGCAAAATCGAGAACATATTCGACTCCACCGGATTCGATGAAGTTGGAGCAAATGGTCTGGTTTTCAAAGAAAGCCGCGAGGAACCTCATTACAGGGAATATGTAATTGGCAACATTAAGGTTGTGACTGTCATGGCTGCCATCCCCCCAGATATCACTCTTAGGCTGTCCGAAAATTTTTCCATAGGTGTTGGAGGCATCATTATTACCTAGAGAAGGAACCGTAGCATTCTGGCAGACTTCAATATCTTCGGTATACGGAGCACCAATATCACCCAAGACCGCTGCAGGCCCACCGGAGATGGACAATTTCCCATCCTCTCCTTCAACCCAGAGCTTTGTTCCAAGACCAGATTCCCAGGCCCTTTGTTTCCCTAGAAGGCCGACACGGGCAACCATGCGTAGAACTGAGCTCATGACCGATGGCTTTAGAGGAGGATGATGTCGAACAAGCTCATCAAAGGAATTTCCCAATAGTCGAAGCAGGTTGGAGTCATTTTTCATGCACTTTACGTGCACGGGGCTTTCAAATATGTCGAAAAATCTCTCTAAGGCGTCCGAGGCAAGGAACAAGTCGAGTCCTGACGAGTTCAAACATATTGCGCCAAACGCAAAGGGAATGCAAACAATCGCATCAGTCGAGGGCAGAATGCCATCCGAGCCCTTATGTTCTGGGTCCTTGGAGAGCTCAGTAAGAATCTTCTCTGGATCAGAAGGTGGGTTCGCAGGGTTGAACAAGGAAGTCTGGCGCCTCGGAGTAGGTTCTTCCTCGTTGGATGAGGAGCCTGTAACGTTCGCTTCATCTAAAGCTCGACCCATAACTGCTTCCAAAAAGCTCTTACTAAGACCTGCTTCGGCAATTACAGCATAGCTAGTTGGTTCATTGTGGATGAAATGGCTCATGATATTGACAGCGCCACTCCAAACATGAGAACCGAAAACTTTCGCATTTTCCAATACCAGGCGGAGTGCGGACAGTAAAGGAGGGCAGTCAATGAAGTTTCGAAGAAGGCGCTCGAACCCACCGCTATTGTGTTGCATCACATGGTTGACAAATTTAAACAACCAGCGGAGGGCTTGTTGATGGAAGTAAGGGATATCATAGTCGGTGGAAGGCGTCTTGTACGAAGCAGGAAGACCATTGCCCTGAGAAACACCGTCGAAAGCAGACTGGACTTCAGAGGATACCAAGTCGGAGAGTGCATCGAAACCTTTAGCTGAAGCTAGGGTTGCCAAAGCATCGCGAACCGAGTGGACAAAATTATCGAGAAATTCAAGAACCTTGGGATAGACGGTGCGAGCTTTCTCGGTGCGGAGGTTAAGCATGTCAACAAACATTGGGATTAATCCCGCGGAAACAAGAGTCTCGGGGGTACGCGTGCCAGTGTTTGGAAGGGTACGAAGTAGCGAAAAAAGTGCATCACGCCAATCATCATTCTCGATGCTGTTCGCTTCGTCCTCCACCCCAAGTTCTGCGACTGCCTTGCGAACGATGAACATAAGGATACCATGGTTCACGTTTATATTCAGCGCTGCACAAACATCTGCGGACCTTGTTTTATGTTTTGTCAGAGAGTCTAGACAAAGTAATGCGAACGACTGATTTAAAGTTGAGGCGCTGATGTCGCCCGCTACACCTAGGTGTACAAATTCAGCAAGCTGGTAGGCAAGCTGAAGGCGCTTAGGTTCGTCCGAATCCTGTTGAAGGATCTTTTGCTGAAATATTGATTCCGGGTAGATGTACGCAAGATTGGTGATTGCCAACAATCGAATACCTAGAATCACCCTTCGAGTGTCTACCGACGCCGCAAGTGCACGCGCACTCCGAAGGCGACTTAGAAGCTCGTACTTAGAATCTTGCGGTAGCTCATCCTGATATTCCTCCACAAGCTGCTCGGTGCTATTAGATAGGACTTTTGAGCTTGGTATCTCTAACACCCTCATTCCTCTAGCAGGCTCTGTAGGTTTGTGGGAAGGGGATTGGGTCATAGAGAGGGGGGAATCATCAGGCATAGCCCCGCGGCTTAGCCTAGATCCCACATTGCCGGAAGACCTCGATCGCGATGGGGTTGGCGTCGTTGGCATGGGTTGCTGGGCTGGGAAAGCGGGTATTCCCTCGGTATTGGAATCGCGGGAGTAATACGATATACGGATGTTGGCCCACTCCTCCCATTCATCGGTACCAACATTATTCTCCGCTGTGGCTTCCGTCATCACATTTTTGTCATGAGGGCCCCGTGTGAGGGATATCAAGTTATTGGCGTTGCATTTCGCAGTGGTGGATGGGGTTTCTGGCGCCTTCTCTTTCCCCTTTACTGGAGTAGCAGTTTCGAGCTGTTCACTCAGCGATGCGGGGCGCGCAAACGGAGCAGCTAATTTTTGAACCCGCTCTAGGTCGATGTTGTAGTGTGAAGCTAGTAAGCTCTGGTGAAAATGGGTAGTGCTTGAGGATCGTTGTCGGAAATAGTATCGTTGGGCTAAGCATAGGGAAAGACGCAAGGTGCATTGAACAAGTGAAAGAGACGATGAGTTCAACAGCGCGTTCAGCCTCTCGCTGCTGCTAAACAGACTTCTATTGCCGCATTTCTCTAGAAGGAGACGTGAAAAATCTAGAATTGACTCTACCAATTCGCGATCACCTTCAACCCCAAAGCCAAGTTGATCTAGCTTCGCCTCGCATTCTTCCGGTGTCGATGCAAGTTGTGCAGAAATTGCGTCTTCCGAAAGAATCAGTCTAGCAAAGGACTTCGTCTGTGGGCCTTGGCCAAGTCCATATTTATCAATAACTCGGGCTAACACTTCATCGAACCGATTGAGAGCAGCGATCCAATGATATAAATCACCTCTAGGGAAGGGCCACCGGCGGGGGAATGTTGCTATATGTGATGGAAGCTCTATCAGAGGGACGCTGGTTGTCTTTTGAGCAAACTGAGCTACAGCAACCGACTGGCAGTGAAATTCCCATTAGTTCTCTGAAGATAAGCTCTATAAAGCAAGGTGAGTTCAAGATGCTGATACTTACAATCGTAGCCTCGTGCTTCGGGCCCGCCACCTTCTCAATTCTCCCCATGATGGTAAAACGCTTAGCAGGCCACCATGTGAATGAGGCAGTCTATCAGTGTTGATGACTGAGAAGTGAGCTTGGCTCGCCACGAGCAGTTGTGATGTCACGGCGTAAACAGTTCTATCTGTAGGTTGCTTTGGAATATGCAACTGTATTAGTACTCTCTTGAGAAGGACTCCTTACCTACTAGCAAATGCTTTGCAGTTACAGTTCTAAATGGGAGGTTGGATGGTCGTTAAGGTGTTGGAGGTGGTGGTGTTGGTCCAGATGGGGTAAGAGAAAAAGACCTTAGTAATGAGGAGCAAAGAAAGGAAACGAGTGCAGGTCGTCGCCTAAATCTTTAGCTGCCAGATATTTAGATTAACAGCCCAAATGCCAGTGTAGATGTAGGTGCGGTCGTGATACGAAAGTGAGGGTGGAGGGTCCAGATGGTAGAGGAGAGGAAGATGAAGAAGCAAGGATGCTGATAAATTGTTTGTACCTAAATTATTTCCTGTTGCCGTTCGCGGACTAGCTTTGGGAGCTTCTTTGGCTTTCTCTTGCGGCCCCTCCACCTCGGCACCGGGTCTTCTCTCCGCCGACAACGCTAAAGATGGGCTTCAGTTCAGCTAATAGATCTAGATGTTAGATTCTAGAGTTATGAGCAAGAATGATATCATAACACAAACCATAACATCTATGCCAAACCAGCTATTCACTAGAAACAACTCGTCCTAATCCTCGCTGTTGAGGAGAAAGAGAGGGAAGCGTAAGTTACCCTAGCCACGCAAAGAGCAGCCACCTCCAGATGCTACGCTAATATTCTGCGAAGTATCATTTTTCAGCTATAGAAATGTACGAGGAACACACTTATCTCATCGTTGAGAGGTGCTGAAATTGGATTAAATCTAAATCTAAATCTTGTCCATGATATACATACGGAGTATTGCTATGACTGAGGTGTATTGGCTACCTGCACGCAACAGGCATGCCTAGATATCACCAACCCGTCCCAAAGCCCTCCTATCACTGTTGTCTATTGCCCTCAGGGTAGAGTGCCTTAGCCAGGCCTGTTCAGGCTGCATACTGAGTAACGCGATGCTTCACCAATCCCACCCGTATTTTGATCCAATAATAACGAAGCAAGTCCCTAGCAACCGTAGGCTGGTGAGATACCGTCACTCAGCTGCATGCAGCTCGAGAGCCATACCGTCTACTCCGACGTAGCTCCTTCAGGGGTAGGAGCATGATGGCGGTTCCATCAAAGCTCATAGATCACCAGGGGTCGGAGTTTCTTTTTTATCTTTTTAGCAACATTTGATTTTGACAAATAAAATTGAATCGAGCAACTGTACTTCAGCCAATTCCAAGGTATGAATGCAAGTTATCTGCAGGCCCAGAAAACTGCAGGTAGGAACAGCTACATGGCGTCTGCCAGCTAGTCAACGATCGATCATGAATGCTTCCTTCGGCATGTTGATGTTTCAGTCACGTGAACGGACGCTCTCGGGATCGCCGCCAACGGCCGAAGATAAAAATAAACGAGCAATTGGAAAAGCAACCAAGCTCAATTGAAGCTATATAACTCTTGTGTTTTATCTTCTGCCAGGACTAACGAAACACAATCGAAGATGGCTTCTCAGGAAATTACCCTGGATATTAAGCCAAGGGGTAAGTTCCAATGCCAGATCTACATCATAGATGGAAGAGCATGCACTAACCCATGCCATCACGAATGAACAGGCAAACCCATCTCGAAGCTACCTAAGACTCTATCAATTGGGAAACAGGAAACCGGCGCCAGTCTTTATTCCACCATCTCACAGCAAACCGGGTTCTCAATCCATCGGCTCCGAATCACTAAAGGAAGCGACGGTGCCCATATTCGAAACAGCGATGGCGTGGTAATTGAATCTACCGGTCTTCGCAACCAGAGCATCATCTACGTGAAAGATCTCGGTATGTCACTCTCCTTCCGAATGCTGCCATATCAGTGCATCATCTCGAAACGCAGTCTTAATACTTTTGAACCATAGGCCCACAAGCCAACTGGCGTCTGGTGTATTTCATCGAGTACCTCGGACCTCTCCTCATCCACCCTACTGTCCTTTACCTACTTCGACCATACATATATGGAACCTCCAGTCCTCCCTCAGACCTACAAAAGTTAACATGCACTCTACTCGTGGGCCACTTCCTGAAGCGCGAGCTGGAAACACTGTTCGTCCACCGATTCAGCGCCGCCACCATGCCGTTTACCTACATATTCCGAAATAGCGCCCATTACTGGCTGCTGGGTGGCCTGAATATCGCCTACTGGGTGTTTTCTCCAAACTCACCTACTGCAACTACGCATCCTTCGCCTGCATTGCTCTATTCCGGTCTCGCGGTCTACGCCTTTGGCCAGCTCGCCAACTTTTCTACACATCTCACTCTCCGAAATCTGAGAAAGGGAAATAGCACCGCACGAGTCATTCCTTCTGGGTTCGGTTTCGGCCTTGTAACGTGCCCTAATTATCTATTCGAGGTTGTTGCCTGGGTCGGTATCTATCTTGTGAGCGGGTTGAACTGGAGTGTATTCATCTTCACTGCGATTGCTGCTGGTATCATGGCGGTATGGGCGAAGCAGAAGGAAGCAAGATACAGAAAGGAATTCGGAGACAAGTACAAGAAGAAGAGATATGCCATGATCCCCGGCATCTGGTAAGGGAGTCCGCTATTATCTTGTCGAATTGCCGGATCGAACATTCCCTGAGCAGCCATCGGACATCGATGGGTGTGACCATGCAGTCTCACTACCAACAAACCAACAGCCCCATTCCCACACCATTATGGGCACTTCTTCTACTGTGTTAAAAGGTCAGATCATAATAATATCAATAATAATATGTAACCTTGCTTATTTCTATGATGAATCGAAAAGTGGTATTCAATTGCGATCCTGGACAGTCTGGGATTGGCTGTGCAACAATACAAAATCAATATCACGAAGAAATAGTAACAATGAATAAACGTAAATAATTACATCAGAATCATTTGATATCCCGTACCACGTACATAGTTAAACGCCAGACAAGAAGAGAAATGGACGAAGAGAAAAAAAAGGGTAGTTAAAATATAGAAAAAGCCCTGTGCCTCTGGCCACACAGTCTATCACAAAAAAAGTAAGATGAGAAGAAAATGGTATATTTTGATCCAAGTGTATCGCAGACGAAGAAAGAAGGAAGGAAGGAAGGAAGGAAGAAGAAAGGCGGATGTCACTTCGGCAAGCTTGCTGGTTTTAAGCTTTGCCCACCTTTCTAGCCCATTTGTCCCAGAAGGGTTCCATTTCCTTCTCGCAATCTCGCTTACTGTTGTTTTCACAGCCGGCCATGCGAACGAGGAAATCGCCATCTTTGTAGACGCCATTAGATCCAGGGTTGGGGGCCTCAGGCGTGTAGGAATTCAACATGCGCTGGGGAATCATCGAAAGCTTGGCTAGAATTGTTGGGTGCCATTGCACAATGTGATCCTGGGTAAACATTAATGAGCATATGGTTCTTCCAATGGCAATTAGCAGGCGGATATAGAATTAACTTACCAAAGCATGTGTTTCAGCCTTTGCGAAATTGTAGCTCCGGTATAGAGGATCAAACCAGACATCCAGAAAGAATTTGGCCCAGTCGCCCCTTTTAAGTATAAAACTTCCAGGGCATAAGTTTTCACCATCTTGCGTGATGACTAAGTCCACATCCGCAGCTGATAGATGGGAGAATGTCTTTATGACACTATCCGGCGGGACAACAGGGACATCCTTGATCATCAAGGAATCAAGTTTCTTTTTATCGAGAATATGGGAGCTAAGGGGGATCGTGGGGTCCATGATGAGCGAGTGAGGAGAGAGGTGGAAGAAATATACAGCGTCGGGGTGGAGAGTCATTGCATGTCGCATGGCTGGGACGACTGCCCAGCTTCGAGGGGAGGTACCAAAGGAGGAGGCATATTCAGAGGTACTCGCGAAGAAGTTGACGTATCCTTTTGGTTTTTTCGTTAGCAAAATCTCAGTGGCTTTCTTCTTTCTATTAAATTTCACTGTTTATATACGTACCATGTCGTCTTACATAGTCTTCCCTGTTTTCTTTTATCCGCTGAATGTATTTTTCGCTGAAGTTCTGTTCGTCCAGGACTGTGACCAGCACGACATTAGGGCCATTAGCAACAGGGGCGTCTGTCGAAGAAGACCCTGAGGAAAGGACATGAAAAATGAAGAATAACAAGGAAACAACCGCGCAGCTAATAATTGCGCACGATTTCATTTGGCGGCGACGAAATCCAGAATGAGAGGAACGAGCGTTAAAGGGTGCGTGGGAGGGTTTTCGTGGCGGTAATGCGAACTGCATCTTGATGGTTTGTAGCTCCCAGAGCTGCTGCTACCAGGAGATGTTCGTAAAAGGCCTCCTCCTCCTCCCTATCTTCAGTAATTCACATCTAAGGACCGCAGGTTGCGAGCAGACACTTTGCCTTTCTTTGAAACTTTCCAAAATAACAGAGGCTGATGAATCCAGAATCAGCTACGGTGTCGGGGATTTAATCTTCCGCTGCAATACGCCAGAACCTTGCGGCTTATCATTGCGCTAGTATTAAGGGTCCACGCTGAGTTATCCTGTCTGGATAGTATTTGTATATGGGAGTATTTTGGATATGGAAGTATTTGGATATGGATTATTTTAGATAATAGTTGATTCTAGCTATAGTTTTGGCGGGGAAATAAAATATCGCGGTATAATGTACAAAGCAAGGGTCGTGAAAATACCCAATAGAGCATCTCTAGAAAAATAAGGACCAGATAACAATCCTCCACAACGCCAACTCTTATCAAAACACTTGGAGTTTTCGTCCTCCTCATACGACAGCCTCTTCAGTCGTAGTCAGCTAAGCATTGTTGAGGTTCTTGGGCGCCGAATCTACCGCGGCTGCAGGTGTAGGCGTAGAGGTTGACTCAGGTTCCAATTCAGGTGCAGTCTCTAACTCTTCTTCGGCAGGAGCTGGCTGTCGCTTCTGTCGAATATTTTCGTCCTCAATCGCTGCCTTCACCTGCTGTTCTTCCGTATATCGCTGGAGAAATTGTTTGAAAGTTTCAGGCTCCGCCAACCCCAATTCTTGCCTTTCTTGCTTGAATCGTTTCTTCATTGCCAATGAAGTCATCACTTTCCACCTAAGGCCCCAGCCATACATGCCGAGTTCCTTTATCCGAGCGGGCTTGTCGCCCAAAAGGTACTCGTCAAGACCTCCAACTTTCCGGATCGTCCTTAGAACATGATGTGTGACCTTGAGTTCAATTTCCTTCTCTAAAGCGTTGCTGTATAGCTTTTCCTTGCGAACGTTGGGTTTCCAGAAACGTCTAGTCTTTCCTTCATTTCTTCCCTTCGATATCTTGTTTCCGAACAGGATCGAGGCGGTCCCGTAAAGACCACTGTCGGCTTGTTTAAAGGTCAGTCTCGGTCCATAGGGATAAGGAGGGATCGCTTCTGGTAAGCTTCTCGTTCGCTGGGCAGGGCGGGTGCTCGAGAAGCAGCGTTTCGGCGTGATTGAAGCATGGCGGAAAGAGGAGATGAGAGAGGAAATAGAGGTTTGTCGGGACGAATTCAACGCCATTGGAACAACCATATTGGTGTTACGTTAGGGGCATACCATAAAAGAAAAGGAATAAAGCCAAATGACCTTCAACTTATCCTCCAATGCCTGATTGAACACAGATTGATCTGGCGTTGCTTGTCAGCGTCTCCAAAGCTCTCTTCCAAAGGTTTTTCCTTCGTTTGGAGGTTTTGAAGGCACTAAGCCTACTTTGGACTAGCGTGTATTTTAATCATCGCATCGCAGGAAAGCTCCAGTAAGCCTAGAACAACTCGCAGATATGAAAGAAACATCATAATCCTAGAATTTCAACTTTTTTTCAGCTTCTGTCAATGAGATAGCAGCGTCGTTGTCTGCCTTATCGCTGAAACTCCATCAGACTATTAAATTACCCATTGAAGACCATTCACGATGGTCCAAATCAGCGAAGTAAAAGGCAGCTCGCGCGATAACAGAACGGCGGCGCATACCCATATCAAAGGGTTAGGCTTACGTCCTGATGGCGAAGCTGAACAGACTGGCAATGGATTTGTAGGCCAGACTACGGCCAGAGAGGTAAACTCAGCTCAATCCACATCCCACTATCCGAACAAATGTGACTGACAAACTACATTTTCTAGGCATGCGGCGTGGTCGTTGATCTTATTAAATCGAAAAAGATGGCGGGGAGAGCGGTTTTACTTGCGGGAGGGCCGGGTACCGGAAAGACAGCTTTAGCACTTGCTGTATCACAGGAACTAGGGACCAAAGTTCCATTTTGTCCCATTGTTGGAAGTGAAGTATTTTCGGCTGAAGTCAAGAAAACAGAGGCTCTAATGGAAAATTTCCGACGTGCAATCGGTAAGTGTTTTGCTACTCAAATTCTTTATATGCGTTTGAAACCGTAGATAGCTGACCAGTCGACCTTGAAGGACTACGAGTTCGTGAGACCAAGGAAGTTTACGAGGGAGAAGTGACAGAACTCACGCCAGAAGAAGCCGAGAACCCACTAGGAGGATACGGCAGGACTATAAGCCACTTGATTATTGGTCTAAAATCATACCGAGGAACGAAGAAACTTCGATTAGATCCCAGCATATACGAAGCGATTCAAAAAGAACGAGTTACGGTTGGTGACGTTATTTATATCGAAGCGAACACCGGCGCATGCAAACGCGTAGGACGATCCGACGCCTACGCTACAGAATTCGATTTGGAAGCCGAAGAATACGTCCCGGTGCCAAAGGGTGAAGTTCACAAAAAGAAAGAGATCGTGCAAGATGTCACTCTACACGACTTGGATGTTGCAAATGCCAGGCCGCAAGGTGGGCAGGACGTAATGAGCATGATGGGCCAGCTTATGAAACCTAAGAAGACCGAAATCACAGATAAATTAAGACAAGAGATCGACAAGGTGGTAAATCGCTATATTGACCAGGGAGTAGCCGAGCTTGTCCCCGGTGTTCTATTTATTGACGAAGTAAGAAGGCTCCATCCCTTCTCGCGGTCAGATAGACTTACAAACGCAACACCTACTAACGTTTCATTGTTCAACCATTACATAGGTTCACATGCTTGACATCGAGTGCTTCACATATTTGAACCGTGCTCTTGAATCCACGATATCTCCCATCGTTATTCTCGCATCTAATCGTGGAAACACCATTATCCGCGGTACCGGTGACATCGTGGCTGCCCATGGTATTCCTCCAGACCTCCTTGCCCGCCTTCTCATCATTCCAACCCACGCATATAACCCCGAGGAAATCAAGACCATAATTCGCCTCCGGGCTAAGACTGAGGGCCTACAACTCAGCGAGGCCGCGCTCGATAAGGTCGCTGAGCACGGCAGCAAAGTTAGTCTTCGTTATGCACTGCAACTATTAGCGCCAGCCAGCATACTTGCTCGTGTTAATGGAAGACAAGGCGGCATTGAAGCTACGGATATTACGGAATGCGAAGACCTCTTTATCGACGCAAGGCGAAGCGCGAATATCGTCGCAAGCGAAAATAGCGCTTTCATTTCTTAATCTCGGTGTATCTAGATATCCGTTTCCATCACTGGTCCCTCAATCCTCTTTCACCCGTTCTCTCTAGTCTTGTAACAATAGGGGGCTAAAAGCAGCGGCAGTCACCTGCAGCCTATATTCTGTGGGCTAGAACATCTTTGATATTTAATATAACGCTGGCATAAGTACGAGAACACATGTATAATTTCCATTGTCGCAGTGAGTTGCTACGTCAGAAATTCTTCGGACCATTTCCTCATTCTTCTGCTAGTCTATGCAATAACTGCAATGCCATTGAAACTTAATTTGTTGATCATGATCCTCCACCCTATAGCTGCTTTCATCAAACCGTCAAACCGTCTAAGAGTTTACCCAATAGTTCTAAACGACACCCGCTTGGAAAACACCATTCCGCTGTGATACTGGGTCACTGAAGTCAGTCTTCCTTCTCGTGGTCCGGAATACCATTCGGTTCGGGTTGGTCACGAAACGACAGACAAGCAAGTGTAACCATAATAGTTACCTCGAAAAATGCATCACCTAAATAAATGTGGTAATGATACATGCTCTCACTATCTTATCTTTGAACCCAACCGGTGGGATTTGTTGGATTATCACCTTCTGAGCTGAGGAAGCCATTATTCCAAAGAGAGAGAACATATGGTTTTATGGGAGGTCCAGCGCTTGCCGTGCGTTTTGGACTCTCCACAGGATGCAAATAGTGGCACGAGATAGCGCACACGAAATTTTCTTGAATAGCCCCATTATTCCAGGTGCTGGTGGATAGTCTACTCTTGCCCATCAGGCATTTGATTTCCTGATATGATGCAGGCAGTATCCCATCCCGCAGCACATCCAATGCAAAGCAGTTGAATCTCACGATGTCAAGTATCAGATGCGAAGGGGGCTTGCACCAGCTCCACAGAATACCGGGCAGACACTTTTCTTTTCCCCATGAGCATTCAATTTGACCTAGGCTGCGAGAAGAGAAAAATGGAAAGCGAGCGTTTGAAAAAGGGATATTAAGCCGCCTTAGAAACTCGAGCAGGTATGCTTAACGGTTGGTATCAGAACACGAACCAAACAATATATGAGTACCATGTATCAGTGGATACTAACAGATATTCGACGCACTGAAAACATTTGAGCCAATACTAATGATTGCTCGGTATCCTCATACTGGGTCCGTAGCAACTCTGTAAGAGACCCAAGCTGCTCATTTTCCTCGAAAGTATATGCGCAATGGGGAGGCTGTTTTAAAGCCCAGAAGACAGCAGTACCTGCATATCCTCCTCCAACTATTGCAACCCTTTTCGAGTCCATGGCAAGTTGTTATTATTCAAGCTTCGTATAACCAGGTGCTGCACGAAAGGTAGCCAGAACTGCTCCCATATGGCAAAACGCAGTCTATAGGGTATAACAGCAACGGCATATAGCATTATACGAATAAAGAGAGGACCAACCCTCAGAAAATGTAAAGAAAGGACATCATATAGGAATAAGAGCCTTCTTAATGTCGTCTTCAAAGGAGGCTTCATAAGCCAACATTGAACGATTCCAGTCCTCCATGTCTCTTCAGGCAGGGACACCTGAGATCAAAGAAGGATACTCATTCCTTAGACAACGGTTAGTCACAAGCAATATAACTAGAAAAGCCAAAGAGCAGGTGTATTTAGTCTCTTGTGAGTATTGCAAGACTGTTTGATGGAGTCACATGAGAGAAGTGCATCGCCCAGTCGGCGCCAAGACCGCATCTGTTACGTCGTGGTTTGAGGCCTCGTTCAACAACTTCCGTCTCCGCATCAATGAACCCAAGTCGTTCTACAGACTACAACCACCGAACAACAGCCACCAGATCAAAACTCCCGGCTTATCCATCACTGCACACTATCTATCACTTACCGAAATCGCTGTTTTGATCTCTTACTCGCAAATTGCACGATCGACCGCTATATCCGCCTCAACCGCAACCGCTTAACCAGGCAACTGCATACTTCCCTTCATACTACCGTCTGTTCGCATAATGGCGAATCCTCTCGATACCGATGCCGGCTCTGAGCTATTTAATAGCTACGAGGCAGAGTTGAAACTGGTTCAGGCAGATCTCGATCAAAAAATAGACCAAATATCTGAACTCTCTGGAGAACAGCGCAAATCTGCGATTAAGCAAGCAGAGAATGCCTTGGAAGAGGCAAATGAGCTGGTAATTATAAACGCAGTCTATATAGCATATACCCATCTGCATATGCAGGGAGAGACATGGGACTAACGTTACTTATCGCTGAATCTAGATCGACCAAATGCGAATGGAGAAAGAGAATATACCCTCACAAACCCGCTCAAAAGTCAACGCTCGCTTCCGAAACTATTTGACGGATATTGATGGCGTCAAGCGGAAACTTCGCACACTTTCTGATGATCGTACGGCGTTATTTGGCGACCGATATCGAGACGAACCCAGTAGCATTCACGACCAACACCTTGAGCAACGGCAACAGCTACTATCTGGTACCGAGCGGCTAGAGCGGAGCTCTGCTCGTCTACAAGAATCTCAGAGGATTGCTTTGTCAACAGAGGATATAGGACGGGATACCCTCGCCGATCTATATCGGCAACGAGAAACTATTGAGCATACGCGCGCTGGACTACTTGAGAGTGAGGGATATGTCGACCGAAGTGTGAAGACGCTGAGGGGGATGGCTCGTAGGTAGTAACCCCTATCTTATTTCCTGACTTTGCTATCACATCCTGTCGTCATATGACTTACCATACTAACATGGCTCTAGGATGGCTACCAATCGGGTGATCACAATCGCTATAATCACTGTACTGGTTCTACTTATCATTGCAGTTGTCTACGCCAAGTTTCATTGAATGTAGGGGGATTTTATTTGGCGTTACGGAGAATTCGGATTACCATAATTTTTTCTTTTTTGTTTCGGCTTGAGCCCATGACCATTGTACGACTACATAATATTTCTCTCCAGTACATACCTTAGACTTCGCGGTACTGTCTAACAAAGTCCACATTCCTATAATGCCGCGGTGTCAAGATCCCTCTCACTCAGCTCAAAGAAGTACGAAACGGTAGGGACAGGGGCCTTCACTTACCCACTTGTCGATTCAAGAGTTGTACGGCGCAGCATAGCCTGACTTGTACATCGTAGATATGCCTGTTTTTTGGGGTCGGTGGACCCACAAATAGTTCGTTGGCTGGTACTGGGAACTCTGTGAAATCATCGGCGGTTAATACTCTGCTGAACCAATAATAGTTAGTTAATGAGATGCCAGTGGTTAATTCGCAAGGCGAGCAGCACCAAAGATACCCATGTCCACTATCCTCACACAGAATTTCATGCGCAGCCCCTCCAGCCATCCTAAATTTGGATGCTTGCATCTCATGTCCTTATATGCAAGGTTTTACCAAATTGAGGGTTGGGAGTCGCCCACCGGCATAGATCTACTGGGGTGTCCTCCAGAAAAAGAGGACTGCTGAGCTCCCGCTTCTCTTTGTTTTGGGCGAATGCCTGAAGTTTCACATGAGGCTCTGGGGAGCCCAGATGGGTAGCTCTGATCCAATACATTAACATGATCCTTGTGCCGCCATGATTGGAACCACCATCTTGGCTAAACCATTGGCCGCCATCGCTCAGAATGAGACGACCTCCGCATAAAGGTGCCCTGCATCAAGGTGCCCTCGGCGTCATTGGGCGGTTAGCTATACGTTATGCACCTTCTCCAGGCAGCAATACATGGGTGCCGGCTTGAAAACATAAAAAGCCTCGAGCTTCCTTCTCGGCAACAGTGTTTATCTACGACACGGCACAGTCAGGTTAAAGAATCCCTTTAAATATCCCGTGGCCTTTGCCAGGGCCACCTCCTGAAAGAGGACGCGCCTAAAGGGAGTAATCGAAGGGCAGGCCGAAAGACAGGCAATCTAGATCGTTTAATCGAATCTTATCAGAAAAGCCCTTGCGCTTCTCGACCTCCAAGCTCATTCCCCGTATCACTAGGCAAGGTACGGTGTCAGCTATTCTCTGCCTTTGGAAGTACGGCTAATAAATTCAGATAAGCTGGACACCAGCCCTTTGATAGGTCATTGAGCGGTCAGCATGGAGAATTTCACTCCCGTCCATTTCGTCCCTGCTAGCCAAAAGGACAATATACTGGCACTTTCCACGGACCTCCTTCAGGCGGTCCCCCATGCGCCAAAAGAAAGCACAAACCATTGGTGCTTGTATCTCAACACCGGAACCAATAACTCTGTCAGAATCGACTGCCAGCCCAGCCATATTGCTCCAAGCACGGTGCTGGAGGGTGGTTCCAAGGCAAATGTCGTAATTTCCAAACTTCCATACAGGACATCTAAAAGTGCTCAAACATCATTTGGTCTTTCGGTCCGTTCGAATCTAACCGTTGCCGACGTTTATAATACCCTGATTGAAAACGGTAGGCACAAATACGAATTTGATGCTCAGGGTGTTGGTTGTCGGTATTGGACGACCAGCCAATTAGATCTTCTTCTGCAGAAGCAGATTCTCACCAGCGCTGAGGAAGTTATCGCTGCCAAAGCTGGAATTCTGAAATTGTGGCCTGAGGAAACACCAATTGAGTTGGATCAAGGGGCATACTATGAGTGACTGAGCTGAGTGAGAATAGCAGTATTGGCTATAATGTTTGTCTCTTGCTGGTATGCCTGCTGTATGTGTTCTTGGAATGATTGGGGTTTCCTATATTTTGGTGCCGTGAGGCTATCCAACATTAATCTCGTTCGAGCAGAGTTCAGTGGCTTTGGTTGGAGCCTGTAGGCTTTTTGGTCTAGTTTGTTAGAAACTCCCGTTCGAACAAGTTCCTAACTACGATTTAGTATTAATATAAGGTATATTGCTTGATAATAAAACAATTCACTCTGCTGAAGCGCTGGTATAGTTGGATGGAAGGTTCCATTCTTGATGTATGCCATCAGTGACGATTGATCTCATGGGTTTTGCTGCTTACGACACGTGACCTGAGCCCAATCCTAGCAACCTTTTGATCTCCAGACTTTCTCGTTCATGAGGTTTGATTATTTGAAATTATTGATTTGAGCATTTTTACTGTATAAACAGATATTCAGGCTCCAGAATCGGTTATTTCTGGCCTGTCTGTGGAGATTTTATACAAGTTAATCCGATAAGGAATCTGATAGCCCAAAGATCACTTCTATCCTTATCGCAATTGCTCCACACCCAGGTCTGAAGCGGATGGCATTTATTCCTCTTACTCCTTATCAGACCATTTGCCCCAACCAGCCTGTTATACTGTGGAGCAGGAGGTTTAGTTTCGGCGAGAGGCGTCAGGCGTCATAACAGCAAAGCTGTATGCCAATCACACTCGTTTCGAGCATCAACAACCAACCTTCTACGTTGGGTGGGTAGGCCCTTCCACAATGTCAACCTTAGATGAGAACGTGGAAGCTCGGGCGCCAGGGGATCCCGATATCAAGTTCTTCACGCCAGTTATCGATGTTCGTTCCCATTCCTAACACTCACCTTCAAAGGTTCTAATATTCTGGTAGCCCCGAAGTAAAGATAATACAAGACAATTTCCCCTAGATGATGTCGATCTCGAGGATATTTCAAATGAACATTTGATTGAATTAACAGATACTGCCCCAGTGGTATATCAAATCAGCGAAAACAAGGTTGTACGGATCTCTCGAAACCTGGTGTTGAAATGCGGCGGAGATGTTCTACCCGGTGAGGCTAAGGCCCTTGAACTACTGGAAAAGAAATCCAGAATCCGGGTGCCCCATGTTCATCGTACTTTTTTTATCCAGGATTCGAGCCATTTTGGATCATATGGGTATATTGTTATGGACTATGTCGATGGCCTAGACCTTGGATATAACTGGAAGTCTCTCACTAGCCAGCAAAAGGACGATGTAGTGCAGCAGACCGCGGACATAATAGCGCAGCTTCAGGACCTCGTTTTTCCAGCCCCCGGTCCTCTCGGTGGGGGAACTTGCACTGGTCGGTTTTTCACCGAGTTTGGGGCTGGTCCATTTGAATCTGGAACAGAAATGGCTGCTTGGTTCAATCATAAACTCAACATATGCAAGCGTGTCAATAAAGCACCCCAAGATACTCCCCCCTTTCATTTCACGAAATTTGTCCTGGTTCATCAAGATATCAGTCCTCGAAATTTGATCTTGGATGCATCTGGTCAGGTTTGGCTGATTGACTGGGCGGACGCGGGTGCCTATCCGCCTGCGTTCGAACGAGCTGCTCTACTTGAGCAGTACCGGTTTCCGGAGTTCAATAAAATGCTTCTGGATCGCATTCCAAGATATGATGATGAGGTGCGCCAAGTCCTATCGATCGGGTACGGATTGACCACCGCTAGTTTTGCATAGCTAGGTGCCGTGTATATTACTTTCCTTGGTTGTTTTTGGGGCATTTCCATATTGCATTGGGTATAATAGGTATCATAGAAATCGCTCAGGTCGTTCATAACTTCGTAGGCACTCAGCGTCAACCCATCATTCTCACTCCTCCAAATCCAAAATTTACCGCCACCCCTACAAATACGGCCAGCCCTTTCCTCCAACTCCACACCCCTTCCTCTCTCAGCAGCCAAAGGCCGCACCCAATCGGCCAAAAGAAACCCATCACAGAGCCCCATAGCATATCATCCAGCGCCCCTGCACTTCCAGAGGTAAGGCTACCACTACCCCCATCACCCCCTCCGCCATCGCCCGTCAACCCGCCCAAGACCGTAGAGTCCGTAGAGCCTATGTTGTCCGTAGAACCTTCGTCCATCCAGCGATCTTCAAGCCGACGTAACTGCGCGCCTGAAGGTAATGTATCCGGCGTATGTGTCAAGGAAAGTAAAGATAAAAACTGCGACCTTAACGAAGACACTTCTGAAGGCGTAAACCCAGCTGATAGCAATCGATCGAACCCCCTAGGCGCCGGCGTCGTAGTCGTCGTTGCAGCAGCGTTCGCCGTGCCTGCTATACCGCCGGCAGTCGACGCATCTTCAGCACTTGTACCAGACCGGCCTTTCCCTCCACCGGCATCATCGCCCGCCGAAGACGATCCAGCGTCTCCATCCTTCCGCTTCGATAAGGCGGAAACAGTCGAAATGCGAGCTTCGGCCGCAAGATCCGCGGCAGAAAGCACAATATCCCCAATTGAACAATGGATGTATATTCTCGGAATAGGCGGGTCTCGAACAGGAGACTTGCCTTTATCGGACGGATTTAGGTCTGAAGGTTCTGGTGTTGCTGGTATACTACCCGGAGTCGGGGACGAGAACGGCGAAGACGTATAGTCGAAACGGCTACTACGCTTATTTTTATCGAGTTTCAGCTGGGTCGCGAGCGATGATTGATCTTCCAGTGATTTTCCGGCATGAATGAGGCGTAGACGTCGTGATGAGAGCTCGGTGGGAAGTTTGGAGCGGATGAGCTGCTTGAGGCCCGCGGTGGTGGTGTTTGTTGGGTCGGGGATTTCCAAGAAGATGTCCGGGATGGATGCAGAGAATCGGATCGTTAAAAGTAGCTCGAGCTCGAGTGGGAGGCGTTTTTGGAGCTCCATTTCTTCTATAGTTGTTGTGATAGGATCTCACCTTCATTACACCGGCGCATCTACGCCATCAGGCTGCTTGGAGTCTCAGTCACATGACCGAATTCACAAACCGCTGCTTCTTCCAACGGCTCGCTGAGCCGGAGTTGGTCTAGCTTGTGATATTTTTAGCTGTCGACTTAAGAAGTGCTAATCAATAGGAACTTGAGCTCGAAATTTATTATTTCAATTCGTTACACTGAACCAAGGCTGCTGTCACAAGCAACCGGGTGCATATATCCCTAGATAAACAGAGCATAGCTGGGAGATCTATTTGAATTTCTCGTTCTGAGAATCGCTTTCCATATATTTTCAAACCGCAATATAACCTTTTCTAACTCCATATCCGTCCTGGCGCCCGAAAGTAATACAAATGTCATTAGGTATGCGCAGGTCCGCATCAGATATTAGACCATGAACGATTCGCCACAGCCGCATTCATCCTCTGCAAATATGTTAGAACCTTTGTTCAGTTGAGCAGGTCGGATGGTAGAGAGATAGAGCAACTTACTTATATTCGGATTTTTGAAAACGAAACGGCTGCTTAATTTATCATGCTGCCAATCCATCTCACTCCCTATTATACTGAACAAAGCCTTGCTGTCAATCAAAACTTTGACTCCGTCCTGTTCAACAATTTCGTCGAAGGGAGCTGGCTTCTCGACATATTCCAGGTGGTATGCTAGGCCTGAACAGCCTCTGTTCTTCACTCCCACCCGTATCATCTTCGGGTCTGGATCAGAGACAAGATTTCGAAGCTGCGACACCGCGGTAGGTGTAAGAGTCATGGCGGCTTTCCGTGGCCTTAACTTGCTTCGTTTTGGTTTTGTAGATGCAGTTTTCGAGCCGGACGCCGTCGATGAGGGGGTTGTGGGTTTGGTTTTTTGAGCTTCGCTTTCGGGTAGACTGAACGTTGATGTAGTGTTGGCTGGCTTGGGTTTGAGAGACGAGGAAGTATTTTCTGGCAATGGATATGATGGCATTTGACCCTGGCTGGGAATTGAGGTCGTGATAGAGGTGTCAGGGGTTCCGGCATTTCGAGGCGGGGGGAAGGAATCGGGAAGAGAGTAAGGTCTGTAGGCAGTCGCTGTTTGAAGCTCGCGCTTCGAAGATTGGTAGCTCGGGCTACATGACGAGAAGAGCCTCAGGCACTGAGGAGAAACTTTTGAAGGTAGAGGCTTCAACGAGAGCCTTCTGATGGATGATGTCACCGGGGTGAGGCTTCCACGGCAGAGAGACATGGTTGTGTATAGAGAGAGGAAATAAGAGAATAGGAGTCGCTGTCTATGAAATCTGTTGACATGAAGCAAAGAAAATATCTGATTGTCTACAGTGTAAGAGTCAGAGCGAATTTGTCATGGGGCAACGAATAGCGGGCAACGGCGGTTGTTTTTATGCAGGCGCAAGAACGAAGTCAAAAGCGGCAAAAGTCGTACCGAACATCATCAGACCGATGCATTAGCCAATCAGATGCCGGGGATTGTCAACTCGCATGAGGCTGTTTGACTGAGCGGTGACTAAGCAAGCTGCCTCCGAAATCAGGCCATCATCAACCTGAGATCAACCTTCATGCCTCTAAGGAACCGTGGGTGACCACGAAACTAGCACTTCCTGGCCGCATGCAGAACCGGTCAGTGGGTCCTTGAGATATACAGAGTCACGATCGGTGAAGATAGATCGAGAGTTGGGAAGAATAAGGCCTCGCGATATCATTGGCTGGTAGACGCCACGCAGCCGTTGATGACTAAGACAGCGGCTAGCATGCCGTTAGAACACGACACATCCCAGAACAGGCAGTTCAGGTGGTCTTTATTGCAGGATGCTCGATAGCAGTATATACCGTTGAAGTTATGTTTTGCTAGATGGTTTTTTTAAGCACTTCTCAGGCTCTCTTGAGATATATTTCTAGCGATGGAAGCCTCTCCGTTAACACAACAAACTCGACCTGAAACTTTCCAGCCCAAGATAGTGCAGCTTTACGAATCCCTTTTTCTTGTATGTCATAAAGTCACATAGCCTCCGCTTTGCTCGGTCCATGAGTTTTACTATCGCTGTGGGTATAATAAGGTGCTAATATTTCAAGTAGAATCATGACATTCCAGAGTTTACTGAAGGTTTTTGGCGGGAGTTCTTTTTACTTCAGCCAGATAAACAATCGTTAGCTCAGATATTAGACTCTATAACTCCTGATGATATATTGAGCATCCAGGTGAGTGTGTCCCCGGGTACATATTTTCTCCACTCTATGGGTAGAGTTAGCTCTGTGCTAACCGCCGATAGTCTCGGACCCAACAACTATTTAGACGTGCCATCAAGGAGGCAGCTTCGGAAAATGAAAGCGCAAGCGCTAATTCCTTAGACGTATGGAAGCTGATTGTACCCCTATACACTTTGGTGGAGTAACTTATTTTATATACAGATTTTAACGGGGTTCCTATCTTGCGTATTGGCCAAAAAATATACCAACCCAAGCTCCGATATCATCACCGTCCTGACCGGTATAGATGATGCAGATTACATCCTCACAGAGTTCGTCTCTGTGATTGACAAGATAATACGTAGCGGGCCCAACTGTGAGAACATATCCTACCGACATATCTTGTGCTACGGTACCGAGTTGATCCCTAACACATCTAGAAGTGAACTTCCGGTTGAAAGCTATCGATACTGCCATCTCTCTGGTGAGCGGTGCCTACAAAACGAGCATCACATCTTATTTCATTCACCGAGATTTATTTCCATCCTTAATGAAGGTCCGTCTCCTTTCTTACTAAATCTACTCGGGACTTATGCACTAACCCTCGTGGCAAACAAAGTTTGTTCATGATTCTGATACCAATACCCAAGTGTTTAAACCATTTTTGCTGCTTGGACTTCTCGCAAATTATAACAAATTTGAATTCCAAAATCCTTATCAGCTACGACTTGATGACTTTGTAAATGAAGTTACCATTCGAAAAATTGTTCAGGGGGCCGGCGCTGCCTGCGCATCTCTCCGCAACTCTTACGTTGCGGTTCAAGATGACCTACCAGAAGGATGGAGCTGGAGCAGTACCCTTGCATTTTTCAGCTTCGGACTAATCGCTCCGGGTGGTAAAGCTACTGCCCACGCTCCTACCGCGGAAGAAGCCAAAGAGCGATTCCGAGAGCTGTAAGTGAACCATCCGTTCGAATATATCTTGACCACTGGGATGTCTAACCTTTTCTTCTTTTAGCCCCTCTCCAGAAGCAGCAATACTGCTTTCCATGTACGATTTTATTAAAGCAAATAAGCTCTTTAACTATAACCTGGTCTCCAACAGTAGCGCGGAGAAGCGCCCAGATGAACTCCCGTTTGCTAGTTTTTTGTCGCTGACGTCCTATCTTCTTCACCACGCATACCGCTCCACTCGAGTGGCTCTTTATGCTGAAACCAATCTATTCTCCCTGCGTGTCCTCGTCGAAGACCCCGTTTTATGTAAACAAATCTGTGCCGATGAAAATAAAATTCGGGTGAGATTGTGTCGTCAACGCGCTCCACATCTTCCATTAGTGGCTGGGGAAAGGGTTCTGGCGACCGTGATATTTGATATCATGATTGACACTATCAACCACAACCTTCGTCGCAGCCTTGATACTTTTTTGTATAGGTAAGTTGGCTGTCTACTGTTCAAGTGTCAAACCATCGCGTTACTAACTCCGTTTTAGCCACACCATCACCATCCTCCTGCGCCTCCTCACCTATGCCTCCTCCAACAAAATCCGCTTTACATATCACTGGTCAGAGCTGTGGCGTAGTCTACTCACGCTCATGCGTTTCTTGATCACCTACTCATCAGACCTACAATCAACTCTACATATCCAAACCCTAACGTCAGAACTGGTTGACCTACTAACATTCTGCATCACGGCCGGTGACACCTTTCTTCCCGACCCTTCATCCTACGACGATCTTTTCTACAAACTCGTCGAGGCTAACCCAATTCTCATCCGCTTCCGCGACACATACGCTCATTTAACAACTCCGCCCAAGGCTCCCAACACCAATGGGAGCCAAGCTGACAAGAATAGAACTGATTCAGCTTTCACCATGAATACACTCATCAGCGTCTCGGAACATTTTTTCACCCTCTTGTTCCACGCAGATAGTAAGGACCAACCCACAAATGGAAACAAGGACAGCCCGTCAGGCCAACCGCTGCCGCCCCTTCGCAAGAGAAGGTTGAGTCCCCGGGAGGTTCACAACATTATCAAAGAGGGTTATTCAACACTTAGCATCGAACCTAGGGAGGATATAATCAACTGGGAGAAATGGCGAGAGACGGACTGGAAAACACAGTTGAAACGGATAGCCAGAGTCGCAGTCGATGATACTAGAATGGTAATATCTAGGCCAGAAGCGACCCAAGGCTTATTGGAGGTTAAGCACCAAGGTAGCCCTCCGGTTAAAAAATAGTAGTTGGTTTTTCTATCTAGGGCTTTCGTCATCTCGGCTCTATTTACTTAATTTGCAAGCGTGTTTCTTAGATACAATACAAGTTATTATTGAGCACCACTGTCAACATACACGAAAAGCAGCGAGCAAAGACATAGATTCGCTGACTTTAGTTCAAATCCAAGCACCCAAGTAATAGATAGAGAGCGCAAACAAAAAGTTAGTGTAAGGAGAATAATAAAGAGACGCCATAATCACCCCCGTTACCAACCGTTAACTACCATAACTAACAGCTTGAAATTAAAATGTTATAATATTCAATCAGATCTATCAATCCTATCCATTTCGAATAAACGAGAAGTCGCCGTGCCTGGTGCATCTGAATTCTTGATGCCAACACCCTTCACTCTCGTTATATAATCTTCGCTTGGGGTCATATATGTAGATGAGAAGCACTTATCCGAGTTTTTACTCAGCCATATTGTAAACTTGGACAGCTCCTCACGCAGTCTTTGAGTGGCCTGTTGGCCCAAGCCGGTCTGCGCCAGAAGTTCTGGGAGTGTTGCTAAAAGTTCACAGATGAAGCGGTTAGCAATATTATTCCCTTTGTTTTTATCGCTCTTAGGCCAGAACCTACCGAACATTCTCGCCAAATGCACTGCTCCATATGTGTCACATGGCCCTTTATCAGCATATTCCTCTTCGCCAGAATCCCATTTGGAACATATGTCGTCAAACTGCTCTCGTTCAAAAGGGTAGAGCAGGATTTTACCCAGAGACCGGTCGAAATACTCTCTAATTCCCGCCATCACTTCTTCCAGAATATCAATTTCGGACTGGCTTGCCCTCTTGGGCTTTTCTTCATCAAAGTACATGTCAAGCAAATCATTGACAGGTACTTTTGCGGGTAAGGTTACCAGTTGATTGTTCTTAGTGACAAATTCCCAATCATCAACGAGTTTTGCCTTTAAACTATCCGGAATGACAATCCGTACGGATGGTCGTGAGTTAAAATCATCCTCCTATTATAAACGATTAGCATCAATAAAAGAGGGTGTGTTAGAGGTCTGTAGGTATGAAGAATATGTTACCTTTTCAATTTCTGAGTCTCTACCTCGCTTTGTACCTCTTGCAGAGGCCGATGATTGCCTGTCCTCACTGCTGTGCATCGAGTTTGGATCGGAGGCTCCAGTTTTCTTCTTGGATGCCTTCGACTTTCGGCTCGCCGATTCTGCCTCACGCCTCAGAGTAGCAGCGAGCTCTTTGTTCTCCTCAGTCGCCTTTCGAAGTCGGTCTTGCATAACCCAGTCATCCCAGCTGTAATTCCGAGTTAGGCTATCGGCCGTTTGAAAATAATATCTGGCAACCATCTATGCTCATGACTTACGTATTTTTCCAGCCCCTGTAATGGACGCGATATTCATGAGGGCTCTTTCGATCCTCCGGATCAGAGAGCCTGAGAGCAATTATCTTCGCCTCGTAAAGAATGTCATGGTGAAAACAGAGCACAGACTCGTCCTTGTGGTACGCTGGAGGATTCAGAGGCATATTTTCGAGGTGGCGAAGTCAAATATCTCACTCCAGAGCCTCTCGATACTTAAAGTAATGGCACTGTCCCTTAGATATACTCAAAGGGCCTTATGCACCGTATTTGAACCAAGTGGCGTAGGCCACCTGCCAGATAATGACAAAGAAACCGTCGTGATATAAGGCAAAACGACGTTCGCGGATGCCACCCGAACAAGTCGATGCAGATAACAATGGTGGTATTCTTCCACTGCGAGTCGACTATTCTGCAAACATAAAATCTGTAGATGGTATAAGGCGGTACTCCGCAGACTTTGACGCCTTCACTTGATGAGGTCTCAATGTCCACACCTCACGTTGATCACTGGTTTTAAAGTGTGTGACAAATAGTTCCGCGCGTAGAGAATCCTTTGGTATCTGAGAACTAAAGTTGAATATTAGAAAAGAGTATCGTCGTTGGCTGTTTCTACTTTGCTGCAGTTTCTGATAACCAGAAAGTTGCGCAGGCCGCGAAAAATACAGCCAGTCGTAATGCTAGAGTATAAAACCGAGTTCACGCGTAGTCACCGGCAAAATCTCGGTATGGTACTGTAACAATTATATCACGTGATCATCGAAGCAGCATTTCGCGTCTGGACGAAAGAGGAAAGAAGCAACGACATGCCTCGACGCCTTTAAGAGTGTGAAAAGCATTTCATCTTCAACGCCGTTCAATATCATCACCACGACTTTACGCTGCACCTCTCAGGCTATCGTCTACTGAGCTTAGAGTCAAGAGTTGAGCATACCTAGTGACCGGGTCGCGCTTATAAAGGAAGACTCTTCCTTAGCCTCTTTACAATGGCTCCTTCTGAGGAGTCGATTCTTGTAAACTTCCTGTTGTCTCCGTCACTTCTACCTATTATCATATCCTTGGAGAAGTTTACTGCTCTATTTCCCAGACAACTACAATCACACCCACAAGTCAGGTCTTTGTACCGAGAACTCCAGCATCTCCGTGCGCAGGATGTTGACCTTGTCCAGGAAAATATCCAGAATGAGGCCATATTAGGCGAAAAGCAAAAAGAAGACCTTAAAAATGCCAAAAGTGCCTCAGGACTAACGGGTTTAAACCGCGATGACCAAATGGAGATTGATCTGGATGTTCAAATTTTTGGGCAGCCTTCTGCTCTTACAGCAAGGCCCGAAGATCAGCACACTCTGAAAAGTCTTTTGCCTGAACTTGAGCGCGCCTGCACGACTTTGGAAGAGAACGTCGAATCGCTAGACGCAGAAGCCGCTGATATTCTTTCTCAGCTCACCACGACTGTTGAAGGGCTAAGTGACCTGCGCTACGGAAAGTTCAATAGAGTCTCCGGCGCGGCGAGTCTTGGAGATGAGGTAATAGGAAGCTTGGAACATTTAGACGACGTTTGTAAACGCGCCAACGGAAAATAAAGGTAGCATATGAAGCCCGATAATCTAAACACCAGCCTAGTTGAACGCAACTCTATGGCATAAGTCTATTCATTACGCGTCAGAAATACCGATAGGAATAAAGGCTCGAACAAAACCTGTCCCAATGGATGTCCTGCTGGACTAACCCCCTCTTTACTCCTGTTCCACTGATCAGCCTTGTCAAAATGGTCCTGGCCGCGGATTTTCCCAAAGAGAGACACCGAGACACCCTAAAGCAGAGACATCCAGGTGCACAATATCTTCCTCGTCGCTTCCAACCGCCGGTCTTCCCACTTCGTCGAAGTCAGTCTGCTTTAAAGGCTTCCGCTGTTTCCAGTTGACTGTTTCGTTTCCCGGCTCCCTCGGTAGAGGGGGGAAGCGCGAATACCCTGACTTATTCCTGTCGTCGCCTTCATGTTTGAACTCATCGTACGTAGGCCATGGTGCGCGAGGCCGACCCCGTCCGTCGTCGTAAAGAGGTCGCCATACTGTTTCCTTCGCCAAAACCAGGGCCCGCTGATCATCAAACAACCTTCCTCCCATCGCTGGAGTCACTGTTCGCGGCCTTCTTTTCGAGTTTGTCTGCTTGGAGACAATCTTGCGTAATATCCTTTGCCTTTCTTCCTCCTTCTTCGCCAGCCTATACGCAAGCCATTCTCCAAACGTTTTCGGCACAAATGGTGATTTTGGCGAAATTCGAGACATAGAGTCGCGGACCTTTACCCATGCTTCAAACTCCCGAGTCTCGTCTGATATCCAAGTTTTCGAAGAGGTGTGCGACATGTCGGCGACGGATCTCGTTTCCCTGGGTGCCTCTTGCAGCTTTATATGGCCCAGTATGTTGCAACACCAAGTATGCTTCCCAATAGGAACAGTATACGCTATGGTGTAGTGCCATTCAATCGCTGCTTTCGGGTTTCTCTTAGCTCTCTTGACGTAGGAAGATCACTTCTGTGGATTTTTCTTACCGCTATTCTGGAGAGCCTCCTGTAATACCATACAGCAAATACCTCGTCTAAGCTCCTTCAGGGTACCATGAACTCTTTACATTGTAGTATCCTGAAAGTTTGGGTTGGGAAATATTTTTGACTATTTATATGGGGGAAATAGTTGAAGAATGCTTCTACACAAGTGGGAATTCCAAGCAGGCAATAAAACTCATCTTGAGTTTCACTGTGGGCGGAATAAGCCGGCTGGACTTCTTCGGTGTGTTGACTATAAAAACTCCTGAGAAACCGCAGGAATTATCCAGAGCGTTGGTGAACATTGAATGTATATATTTCTTCATTTCTGCCTGGTTAGCTTCTATCTAGATGCGTTCACTGAGATTCATAAGGAATGTAAATTACGTAGTCTATTTGAAACACAGATAATCAGCAATGACTATGTTGCTCGCTTCTATAATCACCATCTTCATTCTCTGTAGGCAGATTTATGCCCTAGCAACACTCTCTGTGATAGGGAAGGTCACGTGGAAGTTACTGCATTTTCAGATCAAAGACCAGAACTTCCGCGCTTCTAACAAACATCAAGCCGCTATTTTCAATATCATAAATCCTTCATAATGCCGACTGTTCCTATCTACACTTCTCGGTCAAACACTCAGGGCCAAAAACATGGGTCAGACCCAAACCCTCTCCCAGACCTCCTCCAAACACCCGCAGGCCTTGCAATTCTGGAGCTCCAAGGAACGATAAACCTCCCCGCTCAGGAAACCAATATACCAAAAGATGGTGAAGAATCAATTGACGCTGAAAACAAGTCCCAGCCCTCAACTAAATATGAAACTCCAATTGGCCGCCTGATGTTTTCAGGCTATACCCCATCGACCAAACCAGGTGATACTACCTGGATGAAGCGCGTGCATTTATACGTTGGCCGTCACCAGCGGTTTACAGGTGAAGTTAAGAAACTTCCAGTACCGCTTGCGGTGATTCAGCGGCGGCAGCCTGGCTCAGAAAGCGTCGATGTGAATGACACGAATAAATTGACTGATCGTGGTGATGATTACGACTATCGCCTCCTTGATCGCGGAGATGAGTTGGAGATTGTTGAGATTGTGAAGTATAAGATTATTTTCTCGTCGAGGCCAGAGCCTGTGAGAGATGAGGAGGAATGAAGCGAGCGATGCGCGTGTATGGTGTGGGCATCAGCATCATCATCATCATCTCTCTCTCAATCCCAACGCGGCGTTTACGGGGTTTTAACATACGGCTGGGTCCTCTTCGCTTCAAGGGTCGTTGAAATCGATTACTGTGGTTATAAACGCCTTCTTCCCAGGACTATACTTGGCCCGTAGTGGGTACTATCGACAAACAGCCTTCGTGCACTACCACTCTCCTCCGATGGTATCCAACCACGTCCTTCCAGCTAGCCCGGTTCAAGTGGAATGAGGTGAATGCTCACTCATTCTGTGGCATATAAAAACCACACCGGGAGCCAAAGCCGAATTTGATCCGACGAATATCAGCCAGACCCTTTCCGTGGGCAACACATCAAGCCCTACAAGAAACATAAAGCGCTAACAAATGGACGACGGCGATATTGAAGGTCAGGTGGGCGTATGGATTAGGAAGCACTTCAATCGATAGGTTGCAGCAATAGCACTAAGTGGCTCATAAGCCAAAATGCATTGGCGTTGATTCCACCTACTATATATAAATCATGATTCTTGTAAAGAAAGAACTAGCACACCTGAACTATGGAATCAAAGAGTGCCGAATCCTCCTCCGTCAATTGCCCGATTCCAAGAAAGAAAAGCAAAATGAAAAGAATTGGTAAAATGATACAGCCATAGAATAATAAGTGAATAATTAATGCGTGGAAAGAAAACTGGGCCATAATGATTCTTAAATGCTAGTTGGATGGATGATGGATGGATGGGATACCATACAAAAAGTAAACGACACGCTAATGACAGCATATACATGATAATAAACATACATGGAGAGAAATATAGGCTAAGACCCAAAATATGGGCGATGATGTCCTTTTTCCAACTGGGCGAAAAGGGGAGTTTAGTTAGAGGGCAGGAAAACCTGCGTAGTCCTTCGTCGATTCTTCGGCCATCGCTTGCTGGATGGTGCTACAGCAGCTGTCAAAGAAAAATTATTTCGTTTATTCGCCAAAGGCTTTTCGCAAATCGCCCCATTTCTGTTTAAGCGATTCGTGGTTTTCAGACAACTACGGTTTCAATGTTAGCGCTTAATCGAAGGGATGAGTTGGAGATAAAGCACATACCTCTGCTAGTTTCATCTTGGCCTCGACGAAATCCTTTTCCATTTCCGCCATTTGTTCCTCCATTGCTCGATTTTCGTTCTGCACCTCGATGTTACGCTTCATTATCCGGTCCATTTCCGTTCGAAGTTTCTCTTCTAGCTCTGCTGGCTGCCGATCCACGACAGATTTGAGCTCTTCAACTTCTACCTTATAGCTCTCATTGCTGTCTCGAAGTTCTTCATTCTCAACCTTGACTCGGACCAACTCTGAAGCGAGCTGGACATGTTCTTTGTCTGATTTCTCGGCATGTTCTTCCAGAGAACGAACACGCGCGGCTTGTGTCGCAATGGTATGTTTATAACCCTCTAGTTCAGCGGCGAGTTCTTTCTCGGCGCGCGTTTTCTCTTCCCATTCGGAAGTATATGTCTTTATCATTTCAGGGGTTAGGTTGATTGCGCTGGCATCTTCGACCATTATGTCTGCCCGGTACACTTCCTTGTCACTCGAACCGGAACTACCAAAGAATCCGGATTCGAGAATTGAACTTGGGGACGGTTGCTGATCGATGTATGCATCGAAAAGTTTGTCCTTTACGAAATTCGTCAACGCAGTCATGTCATTCATTCCTAGGAGAGTGTCTGCATTCCGCTGCATGATAGCGACACCGAAGCGTAATATGGTGCTTTCCAACCCTTCCTCGAATACTAAGTCATATATGCGTAGCACTAGCTGCAGGGGAAACCGGTAGGCAAAGATCGTGAGGAACCATTGGGTCGCATACAGCTGTGGAGTGACTCCGCGTCGGCGTAAGTGGCAAGAAAGGGCGGGTTGTAAGTCTTCCAGTAAACGCTCAAATTGGTAGAGATGAAGATGAAGACCCGGCATGTCTTGGATAAACATGTCTCGTAATCCGTACTTGTTCATGAGCTTGACCAGGAGTGTAAACGCCTCCCCATCCTCCATCTGCTCGAAGTTAGAAAGGTTATGCCAACAACACCATTTATCTTTGCAGATATGAACTTACGTTAAACAGCAAAGGCATCACAATAAAGTTCATCCCTTGAGCGTAGCCAACTGCCTCATCATATAGAGCATATGCTTTGCAGATATTGAACAAACCCTCCTGGTTGCGTTGGGACATGAAATATTTTGAATAGCTGGTTCGAGAACCTAGGTCCCGCCTGATAGTCTTTTCCAGCTTTTGAAGCATTGCGGTATCCTCCTTTACCTTCTTTTTCATTTCAGCTTCTGATAGAAGTTGTGCCTTGATATTCTCACCGTCCTTATCAGGTGTCGATGCGGGGCCTGCCCCCTGGGTTAAGCTAGTGGCAGGGGTTGAGGAATCAGAATGAACTGAAGACCGAGAGGAGGTGATCGAGCCACGTTCCTTTGGGCTTGCAGCGCTGAGTCCATTACTCTGGCCACTAGACGTCGTGCTCCAATGCTTCTCGCGTTCTTTTCCGGTGCGACCGGAAAGTTCTCGATAGACATCTTCCAATTCCGGGTTTCTACTGTCCGCAAGGACCTGCCATATCACTCCACGTATAGTTTGGGGAATACCTCGTTTGATAGCTTTATTAAACTCTTCTGCATTATCTCCTGTCAGCGCTTGAGGGCCATGATTCACAACCTGTTGCCACAGCTCCCAATCAACTGGTGCGGATGCATCTGTAGCCGAGGCTGAGATTCCTGCAACAGTCCCAGGTGCTAGGTTTGGATTAACAGTAGAAGGAAGCGGTGAGCTTGTAGCAGGGGACGATACAGCAGAAACCGATGCTGCAGTTTCACCCTGTTCCAGAGCAGGGCTGCCTTGCAAACTCGCACGAGAATCACCGTCTGGCCCCGATATAATACTAGCATGGTCATCAGCTGTTGGGGTGCCAGCCTCATCTCTCATTCGAAGTAGCTTAAATTGGTCCTTCAAACTGTTTCGTAGCTGCCTTTTCGAATCTGCACTCGCGGCATCACCATCACTACCCTCGTGAAGCAGATTGAGGATGAGTTCGGGATTGCTGAGAACGGTAGATGCAGAAGCACTGGTGTTTCTTCGGGCACCGCTTGATGTGGGGGCGGGTTTAGATTCTTTCGGGGTAGTGGCCGTTCGAGAAAGCCATGCAAAAGGACTGGTCAACTTCCTCGACGGTGGAGCGGGATCTGCTGGTGGAGGAGGAGGAGGTAAATTCTTATTTACCGGCGGGGGCCCCCAAGGGATGGAAGGGAGCGAGCCAGAAAGTCCCTGGAGCCTCGAATGACCGCTTGTTGGTGGTTCTTTCGCCTGTACATCACCATTCGGTTGGTCAGTGGATTCGGAGTTGTCCTTCTCTTCTTCTTTCGGGTTCGACAAATTGACCTCATCAAGGGAAGAAGTGGAAAGGCGGTGGGTCGTTAATAGTGGTGACTTTGGTTGTTTCTGTTTCCGGGACGAGTCGTCCTCCACATTCGAGACCGGAGAGGACGGCGTATCATTATCTTCGGGGTGTTTATCCTCTGGTGATCTGGAAGGCAGAGGAGGAGGCTGTGTGTCTACAGGCGTAGTCATAGACCCATTCGACGGTCGTCGATCTGTCAATGAACGTGTGGTCGTTTTGGTCAGGGGAACTGTGGTATCCGCATCGCTGGCTGTGTCTTTGACAACATCCTCGGCATCCTCGAATTTCTCCTGCTCAACAATAAGCATCTAGTATAATTGCATTGGCGGAGAAGGGAAGCCCACCGGTTCATATTCGGTATTGTCTGGACTGGCCACCATTGCTAAATGCAATCATATGGAGTCCGTTAGGCGTCGACGTTGTTTATGCAGACCAGAGAGAATTGCTCGGTGCGGGACGATAGAAGGACGAGGCGACGAGGGATAAGACTATGAGGCGATAGAATGTAAGATTGGACACGTAGGATTGATATGGCGGCAAAGTGCAGAGAGAGTCAATGGGGGGGGAAAGCGGGAGGTGAGGGTGAAGGTGAAGTCGAGCGAGATGAAGCCAACTTACTAAGTAAATAATAACTAGCAGCGATGCTTTCCTAGCAGTTCTCTTCCGCTCACAACACTTCAACCCAATGCGTTCTTACACTGGCGAAGATTTGATATGAAAGTAGTTATTTTTTTCGTTTCGAGTGTTCGCGGTGGATGATGCAGATGGATGTAGATCAACCTGGCAAATTACGGGTCAGGCACCTTTTGGTGAATTACTTAACTGCTTGGCTCTGCGCCATGTTTCAGCTTCAAACTACGAGTTTCAGCACTACCAGGAGATGCAATGAGGATGTGATTTATTTTAATGCAGTTTGATCAGTAACTGTCTAACGACTTTTCCAAGTCATCCCAACGTCCTTTTCTCAAGGGATCAAGCCGTCGAAGACCAGAAAGCCACCCCGAGATATTCCCGCTTGTTTCTGGATCTCGCCTCCCCCTGATCTTCAGGACAAGCAAGCTGTAAGTTACGAGCGCTTGGTAGATCCATTTACAATCGTCCGCTTCATCCAATAGTTCCTTGATAGCCGTGATCTCTTGCTCGAGATATCCTAGCCGCGCTTCGTCCGAGAGGTTTGGCACCATCGACATGGATGCCATTGATGGGTCACACGAGCACATCAGGTTATGATGATAAAACCATATAGATTGGTCGTAGAGATCAATCAACGCACGATGTATCAATTTTATTTCTAATGACAGCGCAATTAAAAACCGTGTTTTCCAATGAGATTGTGTGAAAAGAGTAACATACCATCATCGAACATCTTCCTCCGCTCCTCATCGCTTGCTGAGCGCTCGTTCAATAACTTTAAAATCAACCTTGACCGACTATGCCAGGCGGAAAAGTTAGACAAGTTGGCTCCAACCATCTTGGTCGTATAATCCAATTCCTCTTGCGTCATGGTGTGCTCTAAACCACCTGGCCTCACTTCGAGAACATCGGCCCGTAAGTTTTCAAGAGCTGCTACCACTTCTCGCCTATAACCCCAGCCGTGGAAGTTTCTACTATCCCGGTTGAGCATCTTTCCCACAAGCCCAAACTCCATCTGCCAGAATTCCATCGCAGCCCTAGCCGGTAGGAGCCGCGTAGCCTGCTGCAAAAGCCATAGCCGGTGGTTCCAAATCCAGTAACATTTTGGGAATTTCTGTAAGAGAGGCACCAGAAACTGAAGATCTGCCTGGATAAGCTTCTGTATCTCGTCATAAGCATCTGCTGGTTTTGTAGCATCCAGAAATAAAGACTGCAGTATCACACGTCGATAATTCCAGATGGTGTAGTACTCTGGATTCTCTGTAAGCAACTCAGATGTCTTATCGAGGGCCTCTCGGGAGACATCCTGCTCTGCTCTCTAGAGATTTATTTTTCTGTTAGTCGAACAGCTCAATACGGCTGGAAGAAACATGGTGATAGTTACCCTTTCCCCTACAGCAGAGACAAGTGCCTGATAGCCATGGATTTTCTGAAGTTCTCTTCTTTTCTCCTCTTCAGATCTATGCTCTGGTATCGACTGTCGTAGTACTCCGTGCTGACCATCTAGTTAATACCTAGGTATACAAAAACTCGCCAACAGGTGGTCACCTACACTCATGACTATATCTGTTTGTATATTTCAAACTCTGCAAGGAAAATACATTCAAAGATGAAGATGATAAGTTGCAGCCTTCAACGCCCGCCGGCTAACTTCTGATGCCAAGACCGATGATTAAGCGTCCGCTGACTTCCCAATCGGGCATTTCTGAGGTTCTTCAAAGTTCATCTTGAAGAAGTTCAAGAGAAGAAGAAAAGAAAGAAGTGAAGAGAAAGAAGAGACTGAAGAGAAGAAATACAGCCATCGCAGAGAAGGCGCCATGGCTACAAGACGGCCTGCTAGGAAGATGGCTAATCTGATGATGACTCGGCCTGGTCTATTTATTGCATGCAGTTCATCAGTTTATATACGATGAATTGAACCCGGATTTTATTTGTATCAGTCACTCTCTCTTTCTTTGATATTATCTATACCAGTCTCATGATACGACATACGCGAATGACCTGTCGCTACGGCACCAATGGTGTCAAAATGTCGTTCAGAAGAGGAGCTGATACCATCAAGCGGTGATGCTGCTCCAACCTCTCCTTTGACATCTCCCACCACTGAAGCCCAAGTCGACGCAGGACACCGTTCCAACTCCGACATCAGTTCTACCTCTCTTTATTCAGACCCAGTATCGCCAACTGATTCTGAATTTCCCTCGTTGTTTTCGCCAACTACTTCTAATGACACTCAAATCACTGTGCCCAGCAGTGTGTGTGACAATGACTTTTCTGATACTCAAAAGTCTGATTCCCCTTGTTCCGCACATATCCGAAGAAAATCAGACAGGAACCCGAGGGAAAAGCCTACTATTGGTGCGGCCAAGTTGTCACTCAAGCGTTTAACCTCTCCAGATCGCTTTCTGCCAGCAAGAAATCTAAGCTCATCCCCATCAATACCATTCAGGCTAGGCAAGGACCCTGGCCTTCTTTCAACCCATGAGAAGTTGCAGAGAAGGCGAGACTCAAGCCTTGATCCTTTCGATCTGCCGGGAGTTAGATCAGGCGCCCCAAGGAGACGTGATTCTATAGACGGACGAATTACTCCTCACTACCGACCCCGCTACATCAACGATGAACTGCTAAACGATCAATATCTTAATCTCAGCCACATCACAACCTCATCGCGCGTGCAGCCTGGAGCTGTCTGGAGAATTGGCGGACCGTCACATACTTCCAGGGGTCCCCAATTGGCGGTATCTGATGGACAGGGGGGCCTTCTGGGTAGTGGGACTGTCGCTCCCCTCCACGTTGCCAACTTTTTCTCGAAAAAATCGTCTTCCTTACATCGCCAAGCCCATGAATCTCGCCTTGCGTTGGCACTGAATGTTGACCAGGCTTCTAGGGTATTCAATCTGGGTACAGAAGTAACCAACTCAAATTGTGCATCCTCGAACTCACGGCCAGGTATCACAAGTGCGCCTGAATGGAGAAACGATATTTGGGGAATCTATACCGACACAATTGGTACGTTCAATACTCCCACCCTACCTTGGATTATTTTATCTCGCTACGCCCGGGAGCACAAGTACCATACTTACCTCGTCACGACATCCGACTAAATTTGATGTAATTTGTACAGGCCACAAGAAGCGAACTGCACCGCCAGATCGCTCTGTGCCTTCAACACCATTCCGGGTGCTTGATGCTCCACTTCTACGAGATGATTTTTACTGCTCTACACTGGCGTACAGCTACACAGCTAATGTTTTAGCTGTCGGACTTGGTCATAGAGTCTACCTTTGGTCGGAGCGTACCAGCGTTCAATATCCTCCCTTCAAAGACCATTCGCCGTCTAATTATGTTATGTCACTCTGCTTTTCATCTCACCAGGGTGGGCGTAGCATCCTTGCGGTCGGGCGACACGATGGCCAGATTACTTTATGGAGCACTTTCGATAAGGAGCCCCGTTTTGAGGTTAAACTACCCAATCCAGTGTCCTGTGTTAGTTTCAAAACTGGGACTACTCGTAGGGCATCTAATCATCTTCTATCACTCGTGGATGTGGAAGATTTGGCCGTTGGAGATGACCTAGGCTACGTTTGGTATTATTCTGTGGAATGGCCAGACTCAAAGACGAGGAAGAAGCATCGCTGGGATGGCTCCATGAACCTTCTAGCGAAGATAAATGCTCACACCCAACAAATATGCGGTCTAGCTTGGTCTCCTGATGGAAAGCATCTAGCGACTGGTGGAAATGATAATTCCTGCTTACTTTTTGATATGGCTAGTCTCATTAAAAAGGATACGCGCAGGGAGGACGACGATGGTTTTTCACAAAAGGTTTCGCAACCACCAAAACGGGTTTCACGGTCAGAAGACGACTCACGCGCATCCCCATCGCATTTGAACAAAATCAAAGGTTGGTATCACAGAAGCTCACGACAGCAGTCTCAGTTCAAGTCATCCGATGATGGGTTGTTGGCCGATGCCGATAATTTTGTTAAACGTCAAAAATCTCTCTCGACAACCCTGACAGTTGTTGTTCCACTTCGAAATGAAAAGCATAGGTTCGTCCATGCTGCTGCGGTTAAAGCCATTGCCTTTGCCCCGTGGCAACCCTCTCTTCTCGCAACCGGCGGTGGCACGAATGACCGCTGCATTCGCTTCTTTCACGCTAATTCAGGAGCATGTTTGGCCACTATTGATGTGCATGCCCAGGTGACGAGCCTGATTTGGAGTAAGACCCGACGAGAAATCGCTGCAACATTTGGCTATGCTCAGCCTGAGCACCCTTTTCGTATTGCAGTTTTCGCCTGGCCGAGTTGCCAACAAGTAGTCGCTATCTCATGGGCGTCTAATAGCGATAGAGGGAGGTATGGTGACAATTCTTCTGTTGATTGTGGCAGAGCTCTGTGGGCAATCAGTTATCCAGGAGGCCCAAACGAAGCCTCTTACGAATCCAATGACTCGGCCCAAGCATCACCAAGGGCCGGACTTACAAGTGGACTAACAAATGCTAGGGGTAATCAGTCAGAGTCAACTGACACTCCTCCGCGTTTATCGTACAAAGAAGGAGGAACGTGGTGGTCCCGAACAGCAGAGGAAGGATGCATTATCGTCGCATCTAGCGATGAATGTGTCAAGTTTCACGAGGTTTGGAGCGGTGCTCCGAAGACTGTGGTTGGGATTAACGGTCAACTAGGAGGGAGCCCTATCTTGGAAAGCTCAGAGGGTATTGAACAGGAGGGAAATGAGACAATCAGATAACTTGCTTTTACCGTGAGCCAATCCTGAGTATAGTCAAGGTCTCATAGTTGACCTGGCTGGTTATTGAGCACCCACTGTTGCTCCCAGTTCGAGGTCTAGACAATATTATTACAATTCCTAATAATGCACTATCTCTCCTGCTGGAATTCAAACAGCGCTTAGCTACACTCACAGATCATTAACTCTCATATTGATATCTACATATTCCTAGATATGTATCAACAGAAGTTATTGCAGTATACGTACAAACACCTAGTAACCAGAAAAAGAATAAAGATACATTGAACAGTTATCAAATTCAGAGCACGTCGTATCAAAATAGATATAAAAAAGGGTAAGCAAATTTTTCATACAGAAAGAGAAAAGCAAATGACCCTTTTATCGCCAGTACTCCCTCTATCAAAAATGAATTTTCTTCTTCACCTTCTTTCCCCCCGCGCGCTTCCCGCGCTTATTTGCTTTTCACCTTGTTTAAGCCCTCAAGGCATATATGTATGTATGTTTGTGTATGCATGCATGTATATCTAGTTAGCCCTGCCGCGTTTTAATTTACCCTTCGTCGACGCACGGGGGGTATCGAGAACCGACGCATCGTCAGAATCCTCCTGACTATCAGCGATGAAATCAACCATGCTTCCGTCCTCGCTGTCCACGTCGTCCCCGTCCTCATCACCCTCACCACCATCGTCATCATCACTATCTTCCTCATCATCGCCAGATACCTCAGCCTCGTCGAGGACAAGCATGTCATCATCGTCGTCGTCCTCGTCTTCGGATCCGGACTCCATTCCATTCACCATGAGAGCCATCTCCTCGTCGCCACCAATTCGGCCTGTAGCAGTGGCATCACCTTCCTCGTCGCTATCGGCAGCCTCGTCCTCTTGGCCCTCAACGTAGATAACTCGCTCTTCATCATCGTCGATTTCGTTCGAGTATCCGTCGCGGGCATGTAGACTTTGGCGTAGCATGAGCTGGGCGTCCAGCATGTCTAGTTTCCCCTTGAGGAGTAATAGAGACGGAAGACTGGAGGACCGTTGATCCATAACTTTAAATAGGGATGTCATTTGTTTTAAAATCTCGGGTTTTCCGGCAATAGAGCCACCGTGGGCGATACACGTCCATTGAACCCAGACTAGGAGGTGGCCGTACCTTCCGGGTCGTGTGGAGAGGCGTTCGGCGAGCTTTTGGAGCAAGGTTGTTGCTAAGGAGGAGTCCATTCGCTGAATAGTGGCTTTGACGATATCCATGTCTGTGGTGTGGAAGCATGATTCTAACAGGGTGTTGTCGTTGGTCTTTAGGGACTGGGAAAGGACAGTGGCTAGAGAAAGGCCGGGGGGAAGTTGGAGAGAGGCGGTGGCGGTGTTTCTGGGTACTAGGGCTCGTTTTTCTCGGTCGTCCAGTTCGGCCTCGACGTCGATTTGTGCTGCGTTGGCTCGGACGAGTTCGCCGAACGATGGCTCGCCTGTTTCGCCTTCTTCGGCATCGGCCATTTCAATGTCATCCTTGTCCTCGTCTCGTGTTTGCTTTTCGGGTGCTTTGCCTTCTGCGTCTTCGTCTTCGTCTCCGCTTGATACAGAGGCTGCGTCATGGTCGGGTTCGTTGACTGCTGGGCCATCGACTGCAGTGCTGCCGTCTTGAACGATGGCGTTGGTCTCGTCGACATGGGTCTTGCCTAGGTCCTTCACTCCATTCATCATTGCTGAGCCAATGGTTGACGATGATTTGCCGCGCGCGACTTCATGTTCACCGCGGAAAATCAAGTCCTCGTTCTCCTCATCTTGCCAACGTATCTTGTCGAAGACAAGATCTATACCACCCTCAACCCATGCAACAACAAGATCAGGTCCGTTGAAATTAACAGATACCACGGGCACAGGGGCTCGCGACTTGTCGGCTCGCACAATTTTAAGTGTGGCATCGGGTCGACGGGTCATGGATTTCCGTAGCGATTTGAGGCTCGAGGTGTTATTGCTTGCCGACAAGTCGCTGAATTGATGGAAAGGATTTGTGAAAAACTCAATTACCCCTTCGCGCGTGACGACGGCCAAAATTTGCCTTTCAGCAACCTCCTTACCCGCCCTGCCCTTGTGAGAGGCGTCGTAGAACGAGACAAGGTCGACTTCTTTGTCAGAGACTAGGGATCCGAGCAGTTTTTTGTTTTCAGAGTCGAAAATATTGATATATCGGTCGGAATCGGCAGCAAGGAAGGGACCGGACAGGGTATTATTCGAGTCGGCAGTGGACGATATTAAAGAGTGGATAGGATTCCGCATAGCACTGAAAGATGAACCTGCTTCGTCGCCTTCATTCTTCAAGTCGATAAGATAAGGGG
Source organism: Arthroderma sp. MBC 929 (assembly GCA_030789285.1). NCBI lineage: Eukaryota > Fungi > Ascomycota > Eurotiomycetes > Onygenales > Arthrodermataceae > Arthroderma > Arthroderma sp. MBC 929. The sequence goes on along the minus strand of JARJUX010000027.1, from coordinate 99,556 downwards.
TTTGCGAGGCGCATAGGACTGGAGGGTTAGAGGGTACTGGCCGAGCGAGCGCACTGACTGAGGTAGAGGGCAAAGAAATAACTCTATGAAAATGTTAGACGTAAAAACCATATGGGAGAGAAAGGGAATGTTCAGAATATGATGCCATACCGTATACTATGTCCATTGCGCAGGTCCCACTGTACCAGCTTCCCATCCCCTCCAATACTCCAACCTTCCACACCCGGTTTCTCAACGGTGAATTTGAAATCTCTAACTCCACCCTCATGTCCGCCAGCTAGTGTCCCCAAGATTTTATCCTCAGCAGGACAGTACATCCGAATTTCAGACGAACTTGTTCCAAAAGCTACGACGGCATTATTCTGTTCGACAGGCGACGAACCGTTGACGGCGGAACTGCGCTTGCGCTTTTTCTTCAAATGTTGATCCCTATCGCCGTAATATCCCCAGTCCAACGACGTGATAAGCTCCTTTGGGCTCACAGAATGCTCGCATTGTAAACGACCGGAGTTGACATTATGTATGCGCAAATGGTGAGCATCCAATCCCTGTATGACGGATGCGAAAAGAGCCAATTGGTATTCAGACGGTGAAAACGCCGATCTAATAACGGACGACTTCTTTGCCGTCAGCGTAGCTGCAGAAGCACTTGGAGCTGCAGCAGAGGAAATTTTCGATACCGCGCCTCGGGACGCTCTTTTGCTCGGCATGGCTGCTGTCTGGATAAGGAACGTAAAGAAAAAAGGGAAAAGGGAGGGTTTTACGTCTTTCTTCGACCAGGCCTTTTCACCGAAGCCAATTGTCGAGTGCGAGTCTAGTCGGAGTTCCCTGTCCGCAGTTCCAGAAGATCAAAGACGAGTTCTCGCTCTTTCGTCTCTCTGTTGACGCTCTCCAACCAGCAAAGAGAAAAAAAAAATTTAGAGTGATAACCTTGAGAGAGCTAAGCTGTTTCGGGCCTAGTGCGATGGACGACTAAGCTAAACCGTATTCGGAATGGCAGATTTCTCGGCACGGAGATACTGTAACTCCGGCGCATTTGATTTGATATTTGGATGCTAGAGGCGATATACGAGCAGGCAGGCAAGGGGAAGGCGCTCTACAACTTCAAATTTCCCGTGAGTGAGACAGCATGGGTCTACACAACAATGCAAACGAGTACTTTTGAGGTGTTATATATATGTCTCCGACCGGTTGAAACTGTATGGGTGAAAGACAGATGTAGTATGTACACACGTGACTGTCTGCAAGCTTTTTTGTAGAATCGTACAGAGTTCACCAGCAGTAGGCAGCCATATAAAGGGTATAGATGTGATTGGATGCGGCTACATACATGGTGCTGCGGAGTGAAATCGATCTATCGTTTCTCAAACGCGTCTTGAACTCGATCAAAAAACCAGAACGAACGGCTTTCACCACAAACAAATATCAATCATACTACGTAGATAGTCGTATTGTAAGAAGCGGTACAGGGAGTGGCGGGGTGACAGATTTTCCGGTGTTTTGGGTGCGCGTATCGAGCCATTTTTTGGTACGGCCAACGTGTAATCAAAATACGCCTCCTTTCACTGGGAAAAACAAAAGCCTAAAAGCGGATCCGGTGGAGCCTGGTTCCGCGATACTGGCCAATCACAACAAGGTCCACGGGCGACGCGTCGCGGTTCAGCCAATCAAAGAGGCTGAAAGATGGCTTGCATGGATCGACTAAATTAGCTCCGTCATCCGAGGTTCGTGCCAGGAGCCTGGTCGCACTTCCTGGAAAGATCAGGCTGTCCGTACTTATAAGGATTCTCGCACCCCCCTCCGTTTTTTCCTATCTTTCACTTCTCGCTTGTCCTGCCTCGTCTCGCGTCTTTCGCCCACGCACCCACACGCTGTTCCTTCCACGCCACACATCACACTCTCACCCAACGACTCAACCTACCTGATCCCTGGTACTGCACTCCTCAACTCAGCATCTTAACCCCACGCACCTAACATATTTTTCCTGTTTCGGCCAAACACGACCCCCGTTTCCCCTTGTCGCCCTCACGTTTTTTTTTTCCTTTCCCTTTTTGTAAACCACACTAAAACTCGCATTACTCATCCATGACTCACCCTGCAACAAGAACAACCTGCTGACTCATTCTCTTCCGCCAACAAAAGTAATCGCGCTTATATAAAAAAAAAACACAACGTCTTTCCGCCGCCCCTATTTGAGTAAGTGTCACCTGACTCCTCTCCTCCTTCGCGGAAGTCTCGGCGTTTTCTTAACCTTCACCCTTCCGCCCTCGCCGCCACGTGACTCCCATTCACGCTTTCTTGGCAATATAAAATCGCGACTTCTTTGTATTTTCTCTTTCTTTTCTGTTTACTTTTTTTTTTTAACTATCTTCTTTCTCTCCTTCGCCTGGAAACATATACCCAAGAAGAACCAACACAACATATTCACAGATACCCTTTCTTGCTTTGCTTCACCTTTTCTGTTTTCTTTCTTTTTTTTTGTTTTTTTCCTGCTCTCTCTGTCATCTATACCTGCAGTTGCTTCGCGCATAACAGAATACCCACGTGACTTCTAGATACTCCTGGTTGAAGTTGATATATCAAGCTCAGTTGCTCACATTGCCGTCACTTTCAGCTTTCTAGGAGTTTATGTTGCTCTGATCACTTCATCCTGGATCTCACATAAGAATAATCTCCCTCCACACACATCCACCACAGTATGTCCTCGCAGCCTGGCGAAGGCGCCGTCCTGCAAGAAAACCAGCCCTTGCCGTCTTCGGCTGGGGAAGGTAACCTCAACCCTGATCCGATCAGGTAAGTGTTTTATCTCTTCTTTATGCTCTCTTGAGGGCGTTGCCGCAGTTTGTCTGACTAAATCTTCTTTAACAGCAAGGAAACAGCAGAAACATCACAGCTGGAGGCTGCCAAATCCCCAGCTTTAAAAGCTAACCCAAAGCCAGAGGAGTCTGGTGCTAATCATGCTGTTGTGGGAACGAACGGCACATTATCTCCAAAAATGAACGGTCATTCTGAGACTAATGGCCAGCAGCCCATGTCAAATGGCGTTGCAGCTGAGCACCAAGAGAACACACCCACTGTGGAATCGCAAGAGTCGCAACAGCCTACCTCGAAAGTTGAGCCTCCTGTTACCACCTCTACTGGGCAGAAACCTGAAGAGACTATTAGTCCTACCACTACATCGGCGGTAGAGTCAGGTACTGCGGCGTTACAGTTAGGGTCTGATGCTATAGAGGATACTAAGATGGAATCTCCTATACTACCGCAGGGACCTTCCGATGTGACTCATGTGGGTGAAGAGCAAGCGCAATCTGTAAAAGGTGAAGCGCCGTCGACTCCACCTCAAAGTCAGCCTTCTGAAACACCCAAAGACACAGAAATGACTCCTGCACCGCCCGTTCCCAGCGATTCGGCGTCTGCTCAACCAGAACAGCAACCAACGCCACAGCCAGTAGCAGAAACAAATGCAGCTGAGGGTTCTTCTCAAGTGCAAGAGACAAAGGAAGCTGCAGCTGCCACTCCAGAAGTAGCGGCAGCCGCTTCCGAAGAGAAGCCACAGACTCCCACGCAGCCTCTCAACCCTCCTGATCAGGTGATGTCGGAAGCGCCTCCTCCCGCTTCGCCCATGAAAGTCGCGCGAGGTCGGGATGAAGATGCAAGCGAAGAGCCAGCAGCTAAGCGTGCAAAGACGGATGGTGTATCTACAGAAGAGTCGCAATTTAAAGTCCCTAATCTACCTACAGCCTCCGCCGCCAGCAACGGTCTTCCTTCGACTTCGAAGCCTATCTCTAAATTGCAGACAAAGTTTCTTACTCGCTGTCTTGTAGGCTTGAAGCGAACCCATGACTCCCGTTTCTTTCGGGTTCCCGTGGATCCTGTCAAGTTAAACATTCCTAGTTACCCGTCAATCATCAAAGAACCCATGGACCTGGGTACCATCGAAAGTAAACTTCGAGCTGGCCAGTATGCCACTGTGGATGCAGTTATTTCAGACTTCAAACTCATGGTCGATAACTCAACCGCTTTTAATGGCCCTGATCACATAGTTACTACTGAGGGAAGGAATCTCTTCCAGGCTTTCGAGCGCCATCTGTCGAAGCTTCCCAACCCCGAGCAGGTGGAACCGGCTGCGGAAAAGAAGACCAAAAAGGCGCCGGCAGCACCAAAGCCCCAGGCTGCGCGGCGCGAGCCTCGTACTAGTGGAGGTGGTGCTCGTGCTGCAAATGCTGCCTCCCCTACATTTGCTTTGGGTCCCGAAGGTTTACCTTTAATCCGCCGTGACTCTACCACGGTTGATGGTAGGCCAAAGCGTTCCATCCACCCTCCCAAAAACCGGGATTTACCTTATAGTGTGAAGCCGAAGAAGAAGAAATTTCAATGGGAGTTGAAGTTTTGCCAAGAGGTGTTGGATGAGTTGTATAAGCCAAAACATTACAACTATGCGTCGCCATTCTACCATCCAGTCGACCCTGTTGCCCTTAACATCCCAACATACCACAACATCATCAAAAAGCCGATGGATCTCTCCACAGTGCAGGAAAAACTGCACAGCGGCCAATATGAGAATGCCAAGGAAATGGAAATTGATGTGAAGCAGATCTTTAAAAACTGCTATAAATTTAATATTCCAGGCGATCCTACTTATAACGCCGGGAAACATCTGGAAGAGATCTTTGATCATAAATGGAGCCAGAAAGGCCGGTGGCTCGAGAACCATGAACCTTCATCCGGTCACCAGAGTGTCGGTTCTACCGATGAGAGCGATAATGACGAAGAGGAGAGCGACGACAATGAAGAGGAGAGGTTGCACCTTTTGCAAAAGCAAATTGCCGAGATGTCCAAGCAAGTAGAGGCTATTTCCAAGAAGAAGAAATCGCCTCCCACCGCATCGAAGAAAAGCAAGGCGAAAACAGGCAAAAAGGACGCCAAAAAGTCGTCTAGCGGAGTTTCGAGGAAAGACAAGAAGGGCGTCAAGCCTTCCCGGCCTGAGAAGCAGAGATGGGTCACATACCAAGAAAAGCAGGTCATTTCAAATGGGATTAGCAGTCTACCTGACAAGAAAATGAGTGAGGCTCTACGGATCATTCAACAGAACGTCCCTTCTCTCAAGGTAAGTTGGTCCTCGCTCAGCATATCCCGATTTTCGTCCTCTTTTTTTTTCCTTTTCGGTTTAATAACATTGAATCTCCACAGGGGTCGAATGAGACCGAAATCGAGCTCGATATCGACGAACTGCCAAACGATGTCCTTATCATGTTATTGAAATTCGTTAAGAAGCACGCACCACAGATGATGGAATATGACGAACCACCTTCCGACCCCATACCCAGTTCTGCTCCTTCAAAGCCCAAGAAGAGCAAGCCAATGAACAAGTATGAGCAGGAACAGCAAATCAAATCTCTTCAAGGCCGGCTATCAAAGTTCCAAGGTGACCATTCGTCAGATCCAGGTTTGTATTATCCACATCCGTCTCCTACAATACCTCACTCTCTGACTGTCGAGAAATAGTGCCAGAGGCTGCTGAAAGCAGTGACGACGACGAAGACTCCGAGGAGAGCGAAGAGGAATAAGTGCATTGCCTCCTTACGGCAGTGCGATTGCTATTATTTAAAACCTACGCTCTTTGCTCGTTCTTGTTGTTCTGATGAACTTGATGAATCCCTCTTCCAGCCATGCGTGTTACTCCAACCGGAGCCCCTCTATTTAGCGAGATGGAGAAGTTGATGGCCTGTCGACTATTTCTCTCCAGCCTTTTTGTATGATTACAGAGATTACATTTACTCTCTTCCTTGAAAAACTTCCCCCTCTATTCATCCTTTGGGAATGGGTGATTGTTGTCTATCGTCCGCATCAAAGACACCCAGCCTATCCTTGGTTGAATCATCATTACAGGATAACTATTTCCATGCCGTGTGCCATATTTTTTCTTGCTGCCCTTGAAGTTTGAATTTGCATGGCGACTCTGCAACAAGAAATGGAGCGAGGAATGACAGGGGCTCCCTTTCTGCCTTACTTTTTTTTTAAAATAATAGTCAGCTACTGAATTAAGTGCCTGATATAGTGTATGAATAAATGAATTTACTCTGTTTGAATATTGATCCTGCACTCCAAGCCATGCAACAGTCATCATCTGCAGCGTTCCTGGATGGTGGCCAAACGCCACGCCGCGATCTGCAGAAAGCCAGTTTGCTTGGCATGCATCATGACAAAAAATATTTTTGACAAAAAAACGTTTCAACGCCACCATCACAGTCACAGTCACAGTCACCACCACACACCACCAAACAGCATACACGCCTATCTTCAGCTAGATATCCTAAACACCCACTTGACCCTACCTACCTACCTAACAACCATGGCCGACGAACTCTCAATCTACGACGAAATCGAAATCGAAGATATGACCTTCGACCCCGCACTGCAAATATACCACTACCCATGCCCCTGCGGCGACCGGTTTGAGATTGGAATCGCGGACCTGCGCGACGGAGAGGAGATCGGAATTTGTCCTAGTTGCAGTTTGATGATTCGGGTGATTTTCGACCTGGTGCGTACATGGAAGAAATGAAATAGGGGAGGGATAGAGATAGAAGTTGGGAAGAGAGTCACAGTCACCTTGCTAACGGGTCATTTGCCTTGTAGGACGATTTACCGAAGGATGGCGACGGGGATGGAGCCACTGCGGCCACTAGTGGAGTTGCTGTTAAGGCTTAGGGGGCAAAATATTGGATATTTATTCGGAAAGAACGATACAAATGATCCCCTGCGCATGCGATGCGGTGCTTGAAGACCGGCTGGAGCGGGAGACGGTGTGAGAGGGTATGCGTATATGGGTATATGGATAAGAGGTTGGTGGTGGGGTATGCGTTGAAGTTGCCCGCAAGGAACGGCAGGAGAAGAACATCGGCTACGCCCTGACGGGCGTAATTGTATCGAGAGACGGGATCGGACGTGGCTTGCGGATGGGTCTATGCTTCGACCGAATCGTGCGCCACGTTTGGTGATTTTCGCCTACGTTGTGAGATGTGATAGATTGATATCTTGCGGGGATGAGGAGCTTAGTAGGGAGCTTAGCTATTAAAGACAGTCAAGGTCTTAAAAGCATGAATGAATAAAGATATTTTTAACAAAAATATATATGTTTATGTATACTTCGAACATATTCAAGTCACCCTTTCCAAGGCCTCGAAAGAATAAAATCCACCCAATTAATACATCTCTCAACATCAAATCGGCAAACTGGACCAGCTCAGCCCTTATCTTATGTATTTGTTCTTTTAATACATATTATTCCCGTCCAGTTCTATTTTCAGCTCCTTATTTAATAGCTCGGTCAAATTCATGCCGTTGCGAAGATAGATCCATTGTCCGCCGAGGTATTCTCTTGTTCCTTCTTTCTCGTTCGCACTGTCACCCTGCAATACCCAGTCGAATCGCTTTGGGCCGGAGATGGGCGAGCTGAGCCATATTTGTTTGTTTGGCGGTTGCTTGTTGAGAACGTAGGTTCCGATTCCGGGGACAATTACGTTGAGGACGCCGGCCTAACAAAGAAGTATTAGTATATAAGTACTTTCTAAATAGGAAGAGGAGGATCTTCGATTGATCCAGATTATGTTCGAATAAAGAGAATGGGAAAAGGCATACGCTGTATTCCGCTTCGACATCCGATCCTTCTTCCTGCGTTCGCTCCAATTCAGCTAGCAATTCATTGAAATACGCCTCGGAATATTCGCGATACTGTTCTTCAGTCAAAGGGGACGGTTCTGCGATATGAGTTGACGCTCCGGCTACATTGTTATTGTTCGGTTCGGGCGCTGGGGGAGCCGGGTCTGGTGAATCGGGAGTGATTCCTTTGCGGACAGCTGGAGTGGAGTGGAAAGCCCGGCGTGATGAAGCAATTGAAGAGCGAACTTGAGGCTTTATCCTGCCATTTCCCGAGCTGCTTCCAATGATGGTGTATGTTCTTGCTGCGTTGGCGAGGGCTGGGAGAGTGGTTGCGGGAGCTGGTGACGCCGAGAGGTGCTGGAGAGAGCGCAAAGCTGAATAGCTCCAGGTTCGAGAGAGCATGGTTGGTTTTCTTACTTTTTATAGCTTGTAGATTGCTATATAATTATTTGATGGTTGTTTAATTGCTTGCAATGGAATCGTGGCGGGTTGTTGTTGATGTTGACGTCTTTTGTAGATTGTCCCGAGAACTTTCCAGTTTTTGTTTGGGGGAAGCTCTTCTTCTCCACATGACGTCGTTTCGCCATCTTCAACTTCACCGTCGCCGTTATATAAAGGTGTTATATGCATAGATATCATCTCCGTACTATTCATGAAGAGTTGTTCAACTACTGCACTAGTTTAAATATCCAAAGCCAGCTATATAAGAATACCCCGTTGACAGTTGCCTACAGCTCATGGTGATTCTTCGCCGATATCAATCAGCTCTCCAAACAATCAACACCATTTCCCGCCAGCACCGACAATCCTTTCACTCTCGAAACATGAGTGACAATAGCAGCAATAGACCACCAGCCCGTGGCGGAGGCAACAAACCACGCCTGACCCATTTCCTATGCATCCCTCTGGTCAACGCCGTGTCAGGCCCCCAGCTAGTCAAATCCCTAGCTGAATTCAAAGCCTCTATCCCCCTCACGACATCACCAGAAGCAGTCCGAGCAGCCGTGGCAGGACATGTCTTTCAGACCTCTCTGGTACCAGACCGGGCACTCCGTCCGCTAGGAACATTACACCTAACTCTAGGGGTGATGAGCCTACCAGACCAAGCACGATTTCAAGAGGCCGCGGATTTTCTAAATTCGCTAGACCTTGCATCGATCCTGCACGAGGCTGAGATTGAAGCATTATCATCACCCTCACAATCTATCGCCTCACCAGCTCCAACACCAGGTCGAGAATCAACACCAAAGCCACTAAATATCACACTTACATCTCTATTTGCCCTTCCAAATCCGAAATCAGCTACCATCCTCCACGCCCACCCTCTAGATTCCACATCTCGCTTATACCCGTTCTGCGTGAAGCTGCGGGAAAAATTCATCGAGGCAGGTTTCATGCATCGAGATATGACCAGGGATTCAAGGACGGGCAAAGAGCGTCCGCGCCCATTACTTTTACATGCAACGATCTGTAACACCATTTACCTCCCTAAACAGAAAAGCAGTAGAGGAAAAAATAAAAGAGGCGGCCATCACGGCGGAAGGGATAGATCGGTTTACAAATTCGATGCGACTGAGCTTTTGGAACGGTTTGGTGGCGAGCCGGCCTCAGCGTCAACTGGTTCAGCGGTAGATGAGACGGAGTTACCTGACAAAGCTATCCCGCGAGCTCTCCAGTATGATCGGCAAAATGCCCAGGATGAGGAGAACGGGGGGGAGGGAAAAGGGAAAGGGAAGCAGGTAGAGTATAAGATTGAATCCGATGCTAAGAGACAGGGGCTGGAGCCCTTTATATGGGCGAAGGATATCCCGATTGATAGAGTGTGTATTAGCGAGATGGGAGCTAAGCCTGTTCCTGAGGAGGTTGAAGGGAAAGATGGGTTTATTTTGGGCGAAGCGTATATCACGGCTGCAGAGCGGCAGTTGTTTTCTTCTTGATTGCTTACTAGCGAAGATACTCTTGAGGGTGAGCTGATATATACCTGCATGAAACAGAAATTTTGGAAACCTCTATGTCATAAACTCATACATTCGAGTCGATAAAAAACATCTACATGAAGGCGCCATATGGGCAATAGGTATACATACAGTGCAATGAAGATAGAATAGAAACAGGGAAAGCTGAAAATAGCTGGGTTTGATCATTAGATGGAAAATTTTGTCGTTACACATGTCCAATCGCGCGTTCATGTCATCATATCCAGCAGAATAGAAACTGAAGCCTGAAATCAAGAAGATGAAATAGGAGAAGAAAGGGATAAATGATCATCTCACTTTACCCATGACGGTATCAGGTCCTCTTTCAACCGATAGCTCAGCAGCCTTAGCTTTAACAGCGCTAACCATTGACCTTTCAAAGTCGTCTCGCGAGCGCAAAACTGCCTCAACCCACGAGAGCTGCAAGTCCCAGTACTCGGTCTTGAACGCTTCGTAAACTGCAACCACGCCGGCTTTGTCAGCTTCAAGCAAGCGCACCAGCCAATCGACGAGACGCCAGCGATCCTTGATCCCACCGGCGAACGAGTCGGGGTACTTTTGGAAAAAGGAAAAGATGGTGAGGACATCATCCTTGAACTTTTCGGTATAGGGGTCTTGTCGGCGGAATTTAACACCACGGTTCCGAATGGCGGAGAGGTAGTGGACTAGGAGCTCGTCGGAGATTTCTTCAACGAGGATATCGCGAAGACTGGGGTGAAGGACGGATTGATAGTCGCTCATGTAGTCGTCAAAGGTAGAGATCATGCGCTTCATGGCGAATTCGCCGTACCATTTTTGTGTGAAGAATTCAGGCAAGGTGGTGCGGAAGTCGACGGAGAAGATTAGGTCGATGAAGAGGGAGATGCAGTGAGTGCTTAAGTCGACGTAGCCATCTCGTAATGTGGCCATCTCTTGTTGCGCTCGAGATACCATGTATTTATCGGTTAACAGGGGTTCGAATTCGCGTTGGAAGCGTGTAAGATAGCCGTACTGGCCGGATTCGTCGTTGTCGTCGATACAGGCGATTTGATCATTGGCGACTGCGATGAGCCAATCTTGTAGTTGCTGTAATCCTTCAGGGTATTCTGCGGTGGGGATTTTATATTTGGCGCACTCTTCGTCTATTATGGTTTGCCATTGGGTCTGTCGAGACCTGAGGGCACCAAACATTGCATCCACCACTCCCTCGGTCACGTCGGCTCGTTTCGAGGATGCTGCGGCTTGTAGCTGTTCGTGAATCATGCGCCACATATCTCCAAGAGTCTTGGTTCGGAAGTATCCTTCGTGATTAGTATCGATCGACTCCGGATCTCGCTCCATAAAGCTCCGTTTATCCGTGTTGAACATGCGCTCCATCCATTCGTCCAAAGCATTGGTGATCAGATTTCTCCAATCGCGAACAAGCTCTCCTTCACGGTCGTCGATAACATTAGGGACAAGATCCGATTGTTTCCAGCCAAGTTTCTCCATCTTGGCGTAGTATTTATCGGTCCAGTTGATAATTGCGAGCATATTCGCAGCCGGAAGCTGGGGATCGTCAACATAATGGAGCAGCCAATCGTGCATCAGCTTGTGGTAGATGTTAGTATAGGTCTTGAAGATTTTCCATTTCTTCGGCATCAGCGATTGCATCCCTTCCCTGACTGTGAACAAATCGTTAAAGAACCATTTGAATCCCTTTTCGATCTTTTCCGGGTCCTCCATAAATGTTTCTCTTGTGGCGTCAAACTGTTGTTGGGCATATATCTCAATGGCCTTTAGGAAATTTTTCTTATAACCTCTGATTGTCTTAGGCCCAATATTCATAGACGTGAACCGACTGGCAAGATATTCATGATCCTTTTGTGCTTCCTGTAGGGCCTTGACCTTGGCATCATTCTTTTCTTCAGTCGTAATCACCACAGCGAGTCTAACCACCATGCCACGATTATCAGACTGTACTAGCGGGATGAGGTTCATGCATGCCGTTCCAAGGTGATCATCGAACCATTCAATCACAGGGTCCAAACCTTCGAACCATTCAGTGAGCGTGGCTTCACCACTCTTATCGGGGGCCCTCCGTATTTGCTCCATAGCCTCATCGCGAAAGTCCCTTAGGCGACTAAGTGCCATGTGAATATTGAGTAGATTGGGTTGATTCTCCATATCCTCATCATCCGCCGCCAGCAGTTTTTCCACATCGGCAAGGTCAGTATGGAAAGTTTCAAGCCCCTTTTTCATCATGAGCACCGCTTCGAAATTCCGCTGTATTCGCGCCAGCTTGTCGATTTGCGCAAAGTCGCCGAATGCCGCGCGTGACTCTGCACAGAGCTTGTCAATAGACTTGAGCCGGTCTCTTGTGGCTTGCAGCTGACGTTGGCCTTCCACGAGGCTGTCTAAGCTGCGCTGAACAACCTCAAGCTGGTCCCTAAGCCCATCGCGAAGTTGAGCGTCTACATTATCTTTCTTCCTCTGAAACTCCGCCTTGAGTGCTGGGATCTTATCTAGATCTTCGGGGTGGCGGAGAAGATCTTCGATTCGTGGAATGACCACGCTACCATCTGCATTAATTTCTTCAGCCATGGCTGAATCCTTTTCTAATTCGATGTTCGAGGAAGTTTCGTTGTCGTTATTAATATTGTTTACAACGTTCGGTTCAGATTTCGGCGTGGATGCGATAGAATGTTCATTGCCGGTTGTTGTGTTGTTTGTGGTGTTGGTAGCCGCGATAGTAGTGGGTTGGGAAGAACGGTGCGAAGAAACCGTCTCGGTGCTACTACTTGCACCAGTTTGAGCTAAGCGTGAGTTTATCGCAGCCGGGGAGGCAGTGAATGTAACTGGTTCAGGAGTAGAAGTTGCAGACTTCCATCGAGAGGAATATGACGACCGTTGTAGAGGGGGAGGCGCACCAAAATCGAAAGGGTGCTTAGTTTTAACCGAGGAAGAAGCGTAGCGCGATAAAATCGAAGTAGTCGAGTGAATGGAATCCGGAGTTCTAAACAGCGGAGGTCGAGGTGAATTGCTGTTTACAGCAGCCTGTTCGGTATCTTGCGCAAGTGTAGATGGTACGCCTGGTGGTGGAGTTCTTGGAAAACCGGGAGTAGTAGATGTCCGGCCAATTGAGTCGTGCCCTTCGTTCTGTCTTGTCGCATCACCCTGTGCTGGCTTCCCATACGCTCGACCTGCCGACTTCCTCGCAGGACTAGGAGAGTTAGCAGTTACTGAGCTGTTATTATTGTTGTCATTAAGATGCTGTTCAAACGCTGCGCGTCTCTGCGCTACGGACAGGGTGGAGCCCGGAACCAAGCTGATTCGTCGGTTGGCCGCCATTTTGCGCGCTGGAAAAATTGGTTCTTCCGCCCCCGCCGTGCTTTTGATGGCTTCAAGAAATTATTCCGATGAGAGTTGAAGGGTATCTCTAGGTTTAAGGAAACGAAAGACAGCGAAACGAACGACAAGACCGACTTGTCTGATTCCAATTGACGGTTTTGGATCCGTACGTGATAGGGTATAGGGGTATCTCAAGACCGACCGACGACCGCCGACGAATCGAGCCTCTGTCACGCTTCGTGGAACCTCCTTGGGTGATAGAGCTGGGGGGTATTAAGATCGCAAATTGGCGATATAAGAGACAAGAAGTCAAGAGACAAGGGACCAAAGGGAATATACTTGTCTGATCGTCACGGTCACAAGGAAATAATAAGCTATCTGTGCCTGTGAAGCAAGCATATATCTGACAACTGTCTGATATCTGCTTCTACCTCAACAACAACCTCATAAACACATTCAGGTGCGGAGGTGCGGCTTAACCTGTGTGCGGCTTGATATTTGTGTGAGAAAAAAAGTTGTTTGTGCGGCTTTTGACGCGAGGCTCAATAACACATAAAATACCTGCCTTCCCATACCAGCGATATACATACACACACATCTTCAACACTCCTACAACTACAACTTCACAATGTCCTACTTCCGCATCACCCTCATCCGATCCGCAATCGGTCTTCCTCGCCGCACAAGAGACGTCCTCTATGCTCTCGGCCTCAAGAAACGAATGACAACAGTTTTCTACCCTGTCAACCAAGATGTCGCCGGTCAAATTATGAAGATTAAAGAACTCGTCGCCGTCAAGGAGGTCGACCAGCCCTTGACAAAAGAACAGGTACATTTGGAACGCAAGCCAGATCCAGGATATTATGTGGAGAGGAGAGGGACAGAGATCTTTGGGGAAAAGCGAGCAGAATAGAGGAGATAATCTTGAGGGTTGAGACTGTTGAATGGGCGAGGATGGGATGGGCATACCCTGATATCAGCATGTTGCTGCTTTTTCCACCTACTGTACTATAGAAATGTTTATATCTTTTTTTTCACCAAGGGAGTAATTTCAGCTCAAAATTTCCAAGTTAACAATATTATTTGGGATATCCAAAAATACAACTCCATAAAAATATACCTATCGGTGTGTTTAAACTATAGCGCGGAGCAGCAACCCAGAAGTGTAAAGGAGGCTCACAATTTTAGAGGTTGAGCAGAAGAGAGAAAGGAGAGCACTAAAGATAAATCCAACCAGAAGACGCCTGTACGATGACGAAACCAAGCTCCCAATGCGATTATGCGCCCATTTTATACAAACCATCAACACCCGAGCTGCCCAAACAAAAAGAAAGAATTGGCCTTTCCCACTCTAGGTCAAGTAGAGGGTATCCAAGAACCCCTCTGCAAGCCGGCTGACGATGCTCTTGTCTGGTATGCTACCGGCAACACCGTATAGGGCTGATGTATCTCCTCTTTCACGCTCGACCTTTTGCCCAGCACGCCGACGCTCCTCTGCCTTAGCCTGTTCCTGTTGTATAACTGAAATGAGGTCCGAGGTAAGTTTATCAACAGCTGAAGCAGTGGGTACTGTGAAGGCGACGTGCATGGCGGGAGGAGACTGGAGGGCGTTAAGATGCCATCCCATGCCAGATAGTGCATCCGCGATATCATAGATGTCAATTTCCAGTGTCGAGGTAGCGAACGCAACGACGCTAACCATTGGATCTCCTACAACCTTGAGCGAGCTAGCAAGAACGGGGTGCTCACGGATCGAGGCCTCAAACTTCCTGGCAGCTCCAACGATCTGGTGACAGCTATCTATATAGCCAGATTCACCCATGGCCATCAGACTAGTCCAGCATCCAGCGATCAGGGCACCCGGGCGGGACCCAGCTATAGATGGGGATGCATAGACACCGCCTGACCAGTTGGGCATAATGAAGTACTGGTACGCACGGAGGGTGCGGTTGCGGTAGAGAACGGTGGAGTTTCCCTTTGGAGCAAAGCCATACTTGTGTGTATCAACACTGATACTTGTAACTCCGGGAAGGCGGAAATCAAATCCACCCTGCTCTTCGTATGGGGATGGATAACCTGCCTTTTTCAAGAATGCAATGACAAACGATCCAAGGCAACAATCAACGTGGAGGGGTATCTTGTAGGTCACTGCCAACCGAGACAACGCAGGGATATCATCAACGATACCGTGTGGGAAATTGGGTGCTGAGCCAACCAGGAGAATGGTATTAGGGTTGATGAGACGACGGACAGATGGAATATGGACCTTGTGGGATGGACCAGGGCAAGGCACGACATGAGCTTTGATACCAAAATATTTCGATGCCTTATTGAAAGCGGCATGGGCAGTATCCGGAACAATCCTATAAATGAGCATCAGTTTTCTGTTCTGTTGAACCGGGTTGCAAAAGGCATAACCTACATCTCTGGTTCAGTCACACCTCTCTCAGCATAAGCCTTTTGACGAGCTGACAGGCAGGCCATAAGGATAGACTCGGTCCCGCCACCGGTTGTCACACCCGCAGCACCTTCGGGAGCATTGAACAAAGCAAGTACCTGATAATGGTCAGAAGAAATCCTCAATATAACAAGCAAAGGAAGGTGTGCTCACCATCGCAACAACCTCAGCTTCCATCTTCCTTACACCAGGGAAAACATCCGGATGAATCGGGTTCGCCACAGCAAATTGGCCAAAAGCCTTGGTCTGAAGCTGCAACAAGTCATCACCACCATGATAAACGGCACCACTAACTCTGCCGTCTTCCCACATCGTATGCTCCATACCCGACAACTTGTCGAGTTCAGCACGCACTTGATCCCCGGTCCATCCTTTCTTCGGCAAACTAGTAAACTTGATCATCCCAGGAGTCTGAGGGGCAAGTTTACTCTCTAGCTTTGAAATTGCAGTCGAAACTTGTTTTTCCACCTGGCCACGGACACCGGGAGCGCGTAGGAAGAGAGAGTATAATACCAAGCGAACGTGCTGATAGGCATTACGGATGGTGCCGATTGGGCCATGGCCACGGATATTGTAGAACGACCTTCGGAGAATGCGGAGGATGAAGACGAGGAAGACCAGGTTTCGGATTCTAGAACAATGGATTGTCAGTGATGATTCTGCGTACTTGGACGAACTGCGTCGGCGGAAGAGCAGAACGCAGGAGAAGAACAAGTTATGAGGGACGAACATGTCTAGATTCGGCCAGGTGAATACCGCGCCTGAAGCCGAGCGGGTGGCTGCTATCAACTTGTCTCCCATCGGGAGATTGGGTCGAGGCATTGTGTAGCTGAATATATCAAACAAGAGCAAGAGTAACAGTAGTATAGAATTGACCTGGCAATAATAGGTGTGCGAGGGAGAGCGTTAAAGATACTATAGATAGGTGTCGTCGATGAGTTGAAGGGTTGAGATGCTGATAGTGAACACAACTTGGACGGTCAGCTATTGACTTGACAAAACACGCCTGGATGTCCTTTCCCAGCAAGTTAGTCTGGAGGATGGAAGGTGGAAAGGGAAGAAAGGCGGAAGTTGAAGTTGAGGTTGAAGTCGAAGTTTCGGTCCATAATTAGCCGGTTTGGGAGTGATTCACCGACGGCTTTTATTCCAGGCCAAAAAAATGCCCATAGAAAGGATCCTCTTTCATTCTTCCTTGCTTTTCACCAAGGAAAAAACATCTCGGCAAACTGCGAAATACATGTGATAGTTAATTAGTCTGCTAGTTTCCCCAGAATATGCAGACTGTCAGAAGGCCGGCCAAGATCAACGCACCGAGATAGCCGTGACACAAACGGCCCGCAGGTGGTCTACATTATTATCTACAAATGAATACGAAGTACGGAGTACAGCTCTAGGGAAAGGAATTTTCTAAATACTCTTGAAAAGACAACAATTCTAGCTTAAAAGTCGGAAAAATACATTATCGTGCAACATGCGCTGATATCTAGTCTTAAATAAAAGGCGCGGATTGAGGGGAATAGGTCGGAGTTTGTGCGGGAATAAAATTACAAGCTAAAGAGCATTCATGTCTGGTCGGGGTACGGGTGTGAAAGACCATTTTAAGAACAGTGGAAGCTCGTTTAGCCAGTCACCTTGTAGATGGACTCGGCAAGGCGCTTGACGTTGTCGGAGGTGATTCCAGCGACGGAGATACGGCCATCCTTGGTGGCGTAGACGGAGTGCTGGTTGAAATGTTAGCATCTATACAAAAGTTGTGATCTTTCATGTTGCAAGGCTAAATTACCTCCTTAGCTAGCTTATCCATCTGCTCGGGCTTAAGACCAGTGTATGCGAACATTCCAATCTGTGCAGAGAAATCATGTTAGTGCTACAGCCCATGGACGTTTAGTTTCAAAGCATCAATAATAATCGCATCATACCTGGTTGGTGATGTGGTTCCAGTCGTGCTTGCTTCCAAGATCCTCCAAGTTCTTCTTCAGAAGAGCTCTCATCTTGATGATACGGTCAGCCATGCCCTTGACTTCACCGAGCCATTGCTTGTTGAGCTCGGGGTCGTTCATGATAGTGGAGGCGATGCGTGCGCCGTGGATTGGGGGGTTAGAGTAAAGCGGGCGGACCAAAATCTTGATCTGGGAATCGACGCGCTTCTTCTCCTCGGCGGACTCGCAGACGAGGGAGAATGCACCAACACGTTCGCCATAGAGACCCTATCAACACAGAAAAGCGATTAGTGAAAAGCTCGAATTTCAATCCATATTAGGAGCCGGCATTGCTTACCATGTTCTTAGCGAAACTCTGGCACAAAAGAGCAGGGAGACCCTCGCTGATGAAATGGCGGAGAGCAAAAGCATCGCGGATGGTGTCTCCGCTAGCGAATCCCTGGTATGCCATATCAAAGAATGCAAAGTGACCCTTTTCTTTCACAACCTCGGCGATCTGGCGCCATTGGGCCTCGGTGGGATCAACACCAGTAGGGTTATGAGCACAGGCATGCAACAAGACAACGCTGTTTGCAGGGATGGATTTCAAATCCTCGACCATACCCTCGAAATCGAGGCCGATGGTATCCTTGTTGTAGTATCGGTATTTCTCAACCTCAAGGCCGGAGTCCTTGAAGACGGCGCTGTGGTTCGCCCAGCTGGGGGTGGGGATATAAATTTTCTTTCCATGAGGGTAGAAGCGTTCTAGGAAAGCAGCGGCAACACGAAGGGCGCCGGTTCCGGATATCGTTTGGGTAGAGGCAATGCGGCCTTCTTTAACAACGGAGCTATCGGCTCCATAGGCGAGCTCAACGGCCGCCTTGGTGAAGGAAGGGACTCCGGTGATACCGGCATATTCTTTATCGAGCTTGGAGCCAACAACCTTGGCCTCGGCGGCTTTGACGGATGGAAGAACGTAGGGCTTTCCTTGATCGTCTCCTATCAATCGACAAAAGAAAAAAAAGAAAAATTAGCGGTCAATCCCGAAGGTCCGGGCAAAAAAGACACCTTGTCAAGACACTCACGGTAAGCTCCAACACCCAAGTTGATCTTCTCCTTGAATGTGTCTGCCTTGAAAGCTTCGGTGACGCCCAAAATCGCATCCTACACACATTGAGAATAGCGCATGTCAGCAAAAGGAGACAAACAGGTGGCCCCGAATGGCTACATCGTGAGTCACGAGCAGGCGATCAACGTACGGGAGGGCCTTGTGGCACATTAGACCACGTCGAAGCAGGTCGAGCACCGGCAACCAAGATTCGAGCACCGGCGTCACGGGTTGCAGCCGATCGGCTGGCTACTCTCAAAGTCGAAAGCATTGTGAGTGATTGTGATGGACAACTAGGATGATAGCTTCACGACACAGCTTTAAAATCAGTTAGAAATTCAAGATGAGAGAGCGAGATCGGTGGGTTGCGAAAAAATACCTCAATTGAGATAAATAATATTTAGGACAGAAAGAAATTTTTATTGATTTATTACGAATTATTTATTAAATAACAAGAGAAAGGCAAGATGGAAGAAGAAGAGGAAGGGAAAAAAAATATCAGTCCAGCTTGGAATTATCAGATTTATTAATGCGAACGATGTCGGCGTTGCTGGCCCTTGTCGACAGGTACCACCGGGTGCAGGGTACCCGGAGATTTACGCTATTTGCCTTTGTCTCCGCGGTACCTCAAGACCCAAGATACTTTCAGCTAGCCTAGGCTAGTTGTCCATGTCACGTGTCTATCGCAATTACACCGACTTGATCGTGATAGATTGGAATAACTCTGTATGATTATCGATATATGATGAATTGCCATGTAAGATATTAAACTCCTCTACCCACATAACCATCTAAGCAAGCCTAACACCAGCCTGGCGGTTTCGTCGCGCCGTTGCGCCCATAGCGTTGTTCATACCAGTATGTTGACTGCTATCCAGCGTACTCATGGCCTCCCGCTTCTTCTCGTCCTCAATCTTTTTCAATCGCTTCTCAGTCTTCATCTTTCCACTTCCCTTTCCGTGGAACTGGTGACTTAGCTCCTTGAACGCCTCCTTCTGAGACATCTGTCGGCCAAACTCGTCAACGTAGTTCAGCTTAACATCGGGTTTGTACTCGCGATTGAATATCTCCGCTGTGATTCTCGACTCTTGTTGATCACGTTGCTTGTTCTCCCAGCGAGCGTATTCTTCTCGGTCGCGAGCGGACATGCGGTCTAGCTTGCCAGACGTGCGGTCTCTTTCTCTTTGCACGCGTGCCCTTTTCTCTGCTTCAGTTTCTCGTCGCCTCTTTTCTACGAGGAATCGTTCGCGATCGCGGAGTGTGGAATTCATGGTGGCTCCGTCAGCGGATGTAACGAGGCCGCGCTGTTTGAGCATAGACAGAGTTGCTCCTAGTCCTTGGTCTAGAGTTGTTTCTTCTTCCAATCCTGTAGCAGTCATGGTGGTAGTGGCCTTCTCTTGCTCGAGTCGAGCTTTGAGATCTTCCTCATTTTCAATATCGTTATATGTCTTCTCCATATCCACATCTTCGTCTTCCGCATCTTCAACCTTGGCTGTAATGTCCCGTTCAGGTGATTTCGATTTGGTATGATGAGGAGTGGGCGACTCTTGCCGGGCTGGGAGGACCGGTTTTTGTAGACTTGACACGAATTCTGATGTTTCGTCGATAATCAAACCTGGGCCTTCTTCTTCCCCGTCTTTTTCGTTGGTGTCCACTTCCATCTCATTGCGGGCCTGTTCGGATTCTTCCCTGAGCTGCCTGGCTAAATCTTCTGGTCGAACCTTCTTCCTCTTCTTGAAAGCCGCTCTTCTTTGCGTTGCTAAAGAAGCCTGTAGATCATCGTCATCAACAAATGACATATCCTCGTGGGTTCGCTTTCGCGGTTCAATTTTTGGAGCACCATCTACATCCATACGGTCGCCGTTAGACTGACCGTTGGGCGTCCCGCTCGCTGAATTATCGACTTCAGGGAAAATATCGTCATCATCAGCAGCTTTCCGTCTTGTGCTCTTAGATTTCTTCTTCTTCGGCTTCTTCACCTTAATTTCTGAGATATCCATGTAATCGGAAGGCGTGGCCTCTGGTTGGGTAAGGTCGCTAATATCAAGAGATTGCACTTTCATTTTAGAAGAGACACCTCGGCGGTTAGCTTCACGCTGGGCTGGGGTAATATCCTTCGAGCCAAGCGTGAAATGCTTCGTCTTCTTGCCGTCAATCTCCTCGTCGTACTGTGCTAGAATAGACCCGTTGGCATCCATATCGTTAGGATCATATACAGGCTTCTTTTTCTTTAGATCCAAGTTTTCTTTTGTCCGCTCCTTTTCCCTCAAGAAGACATTCTCCAGTTCATCTGCGTTATCTTCGTCGTCGATAGCACTATCCTTCAGCGTCAAAATCTGTTCACCGGCTTCGTCGAAATCGCCAATCTCATGTCCAACAGTAACTCCCGCGAGGTCCTTTGACGTATACTCGATGGCGGCCAGCCTCTCTCGTTCTGCCAAATCTTCTGCCAATTTTCTTGCTCTTTCCTTCTCGATTTTCCGTTGCTTCTTCTTATGCTGCATCAGCCATGCCTTGGTATCCAGTTCCGCATCACCAGCTTCTCCTAAACCTTTCCCTTCCAACTTGGCATTTCTCTGGGCCACCTCACGAGCGCGCTTTATCGCATCCTTCGTCGCCTGGCGTTTCTTCTGTGCCTCCTGCTCATCTTGAACTTTCTTCCAGTTATCGTAGCCTTGGGCGGCTCGAGATTCTAAGGTGCTCCCTGGTTCACCATCTTCATCCTCACTGGACGACTCCCCGCCTTTGGAAGGTTTGAAGACGGGTCCATCTGTAGAACCGGGAACTGGAAGTGGTGGTAAGCCGAGCGCCGCGCGGATTTTATTGTTCTGTTCAATAGACAGAGCGTCCGCCATGGTTTCTGGAGTAGCAGATAGGCGAACTTACCCAAGGTAGACCGGTGTAACGAGGACGAGTAAGCGGCAAGCCAAAAAGTTGGACTTTTTGTATCTCCTCTTGAATGGCGGTTGACAGCCCCTGCAGCCTTTCCTTTCCTCTTTCGCCGCCTGGACAGCTTGCTGAGGTTAAACCTCGGAAGGCAAGTAAACCCGCTCCAATTAGGCGCCAAGTTTTAGCGTGTTTAAAATCTTGGCAGAGTCGCATAAAACCGAAAAAGTTTTTTCTTTTCCTTCACTTTTTCCTTTCTTCAACAAACAACAGATCTGTGTCCTGTGATCCTGTTCCACTGGATTTTCTCTTAGGAGTTCTTCTGGTGTGTTTCGGTTGATCGCTCGACAGTTCGACGACCCATGGAGCCATCGAGAGAAAGAAATTTCTCTCCTCGTGATGTCAATTTCCGGTCGACAGATCTCAGAGTGAGTTCAGCGCCAGATTTCACTCTGCTTTGAGTTCCCTTCGGGTGAACTTGGTGAGATGGTTTGGGTCTGCTGTGGGCATCATATTCCGTCTCCCTTTACCGATTCCATCGAATCTTTTTCGATGCTGGCCGTCGGCTTATGAGGCTAGGGAAAAACCATGATCTGCCAACATCCATCGATTTCTGTACTGATACGCTTTATGCTGCGTGGGACCCGATATTCAAGAGTTTTACGATTTATTAAGCGAGGGTCGGGAAATGTTGATTTTGAGGCCTGAAATCTCCAGAAGATTAAAAATGAGTATCCTTTACGCCTTGTATTTTCGCACCACCTAACGCCCTAAATAAACATCTATAATCTAAGATAAATTCGAAAACATATCATAGAAGCTTCAAGTGTCCCGTCACAGTGTCAACCACACTCTTTGGTCCCAGTATTCCCAACACCGTCCGACTTCCACTCGCAATCTGTGTCCGTCCAGCATCTTGTATAACGCGCGCACAGAGCCCTAAGCTGAGCGCCTGAGCCTGCAGGACTAGCATTTCCTCCTCGCTCTTCACTTGTAAAGCAACCTTGGCCTGCCCTCCCCTTTCCCAGCGTTTCAATATGGGTGCGTCCGGCGACTTGGAAAAGTAGTATTTATAGCACGCCAGCGTGGCATGGGAACACTGAGCTCCGATCTTGCCTGTAACATTTATTAGCCTTGATAACCGTGGACACGAACAGACAGTCAAGCAACTGAGGGGAAGAGCTGGTGAGCTCGTATCAATCAGGCTGACTTACCCTTGCCCATTCCCAGATCCGTTCGCACAACAAGAACCAGTTTGACCTCTTCCGTATTCCCCTCGAAACTCGCAAGCTCGCCTTCAGGCTGGCTCTCTTCATCACTTTCTACCTCCTCTTCTTCCTCCGAGCTTGACTCATCGTCATGGTTTTTGCTGCTAGAGTTCTGCCCACCCACTGAAGGAGAAGATCGAGAAAAAAGCCCGAGGGAGGACCCTTGACCGATGAAATATCCAGCTAAACCGGCGAGAATCGAGGCCGCGATGGCAATAGCGGTTGTGCTCGGCGGCGGCCGTTCCAGGGACGAAATATTTGAAGCCATTGTTGTCAATGAGTGGGATAGAGAGTGTGAGGTGTGTCTTGCGTTGGTAGACTCTAATGTTGATAAATGTTGCTTGGTGCTAGCCAATCGCGAACTGCAACACGACCCTCTACTAAATGTGCTGTGTCTGGGCAGCCGTGCAGCGTTCGTCAACAATTCTTTGTCCAACTGTTAAATCTCCTTCTTATCGAGCTCCAGCGGCGATATCAGACTCGTATGCCCACACCTGCCCTCGTATGGAGAGTTCAAGAGCTCGTTTCTCGGTCGAAGTTATTCTTAGATCACGAAAGCTGACTAACATACGAGCACTGAGGCCAAGGCAAGGCTACAACTACCAGCATGAATATAAGTTGAGAGGAGAGGAAGACGGGAGTAAGCAAGTTGATTGTTATCATTATTATTCATATATTCGCGTTAAAATCAATTTCCCTGGTTACCTTTCCCAATCCTACTTGATCTCGTTACCAGCTCTCCAATTGCTGCAACCGTTACTCCTGTGATGAGGAACACTGTGATATCCGCTGCGAACTCCTTTGAAATCCAGTTTCTTAGCTCCACCGCTACAAGCGAGTCAACGCCAAAGGCATGAAGAGGTTGGTCTGAATCGACTTCCTCTACTGGTATAGAGAGAGCTCGCGCAAGCTTTCTTACCAACGCATCAACAACTACGGCGGCCCTCTCTTCATCCGATCCTGCCTGTTGGAATAGTGCTGCTGGATTGATAGTGCTGGCAGGCCCGCAAACTCGAGCTATACCACGCGGCTGGGAGAAGTTTGCAAATAGTTGGCGTTGCAGCATCTCCGTGGGCTCGAGACCCTGTCTGATCAAATCTGCCGGCACAGTCAACCCCATTATGATTTGACTCTTACAAGGGGGCAGAAGAGGATGGCTGGGATCGCAGTATATGTTCAGGAGTTCAAGGAATTCCTCCTCTTCTATATAACGTAGGTTCTTTGAATCTTCAAAGCGTTTCTGCAGCTCTTCGGTTTCAGCAATAACGCCAATGGTACGCATCAAGCCTAGGTCGATGGATACCGCTTTTTGATGTAGGCTGGTCCGGTACCGAGCCAGTGAATCCTGAAAGGTGCATCCAGCGGCATAGTTTGACTGTCTACCACTACCTAGAATACCAGCAGTGGATGAAAGGAGAATGAAGAAATCGAGATCGGCCGGGAGAAGCGTATGGAGGTTCCACGAGGTCTGGACCTTCGACCGGATTGTGCTCTCCCATTGGGTATGGGTCATCCTATCGAATACCGAATCCTAGATATGTGTCAGACAGGCTCCCCGAGTCGTGAATATATCCGATTGAGCAATACTCACCCCTAGAACCATGGAGGCGTTTATACATCCGCGAATTGGTGGCATCGTGCTGGAATATTCACCAAGTGCCCCCGAGAGTGAATCAGTCGAGGAAACATCACATTTTGGTGTCACTATCGTAATATTCTGCTTTCGGAGCCCGCCTACTATCTCAATGGCTGCTCGAGACGACGCTCCAGATCTCGAGAGGACGATCAAATGCTTTGCGCCTTTCGTAGCCATCCACTTGATTATGGCTCGTCCAATACCGCCTAGTCCACCCGCAATAACGTAAGTGGCATTCTCCTTGAAATCCCAAGTCCGGCGGTGGTGGATATGTTTCTGTGGCACATTGTTAATAAATTTCATCCACGTTCCGGAACCAGTGCACATACCAGAACCATATCAGAGGGATTACAGTTAATGACGGTTCGTCCAGTATTCTTCCCGCTTTGAATATATCGGAATGCCTCCTCGATGGATGATACCGAGTAAATATGCAACGGCCTAGGGCAATGGATTACCCCATTTCTGACCAACTCCATAGTTTTATCCAATAATCTCTGCCAGGCCTCCTTTCGAAAGTTGCTAAGGTGGCGGAGGTCGACAGCGGAGAAAGAGACATTATGTGCGAAATTTGTCATCGGCAAAGAGGATCTTGCAT
This sequence comes from Arthroderma sp. MBC 929, assembly GCA_030789285.1. Lineage (NCBI taxonomy): Eukaryota > Fungi > Ascomycota > Eurotiomycetes > Onygenales > Arthrodermataceae > Arthroderma > Arthroderma sp. MBC 929. The sequence continues at coordinate 74,736 of JARJUX010000027.1, read as the reverse complement.
TTATATCTGCCTTTCCGAGCTCAATGAATCTTCCATACGGAGCGACACACTCCCACGAGGCACGGAGACCTTCCCCCACCAGCGAATTCAGTACTACATCAACCCCGTACCCATTGGTAATGCGCATGATACCCTTGGCAAATGTCGTGTCTCTGCTGTAAAAGATGTGTTCCGCTGGGATGCTGTATTGATCCATTAAGAGCTTCTTCTTGTGTTCGGAGCCAACTGTGGCAAAGACTTCGGCCCCAATCATACGGGCAATAAGCATAGCCACCTGTCCCGTTGCGCCTGATGCAGCGTGAATAAGAACCTTCTCCCCCTTTTGCAAACGGGCCACGTCGACCAAAGAATGATATGCGGTAATACCGGGATGCATGACGGCGCTGGCTTCCTCAAAGGAAATGGCGTCTGGAATTTTGACGACGCAATATTGGCTGCTCCTCGGGTACATTCTCATACAGCCAACCTTGGCCATACACACACGATCCCCGGGTTTCACTATGGTGCATTGAGGACCTACCCTTGTAACAATGCCGGCACAGTCAACACCAAGCTCATCTTCTTCTAGACGACCTAGGGCAATAAATACGTCTCGGAAGCTCACGCCCCACGCTTTAGCTTCAATCTCGACGTCCTCCAGACCTGAGGGGTAAGGATGTTCGGCATCTTCCACAAACCTGAGTGTTTCAAGACTTCCACGACTCTCAATGCTGAGTTTCAGCGGTGGGCCTGGGAGCCACGTTTTGGTTGCCGTGTGTGGGAGAATGGATAGGGTCAGCTCCTCGTTGAGATCCTTTTCCTCTATTAGGCGTCCGATCGATATTTTCCCATCTTGAACAGCATATTCGATCTCTGAAGACAGTGATTCGAATGCCGATTTGAAAGTTTTTGAGATATAATCCACACAACTAGCGATATCTTGTTTTTTTCCTTCCAACGAAAGGGAAACGATTTGCTTGCTATTGAACTCTGAGCGTATAGAACGGAGAAATCCGTCCTTCAAACCGGAGTATGGGTATGGGGCGGAATATGCACTGTCGGGTATGCCAGAAGACGTGACCCAAAGCAACTTCTGCCATTGTTGTATGCATTTCCGGATGTGTTCGAATGTTGTGTCCGAAATCGATGCGAGTATTGGGCTATCCATTTCAGCGAGAAATATAATGTAGTCGGCTTGAGCCGCCTGCACATCGCCCAGGTCGCCAACAGACAAGATATTTGATTGATAATCTGATGAGCTGAGAAGTTCGGTTGTCAGGCACGACGCTACTTTCATTTGGTAGTCGTTCGTATAGCTTTCCACAACGAACAGAATTCGAGAATCTCCATCGAACTGGGTTGGGTCGTGCTGGACCGTGGAGATAATAATGCTGAAATAATGAGCCGCATCATCTTTATGATCCCTGAGCACCAGGTCATTTCCAGAAAAGCCACTTTCCTTCAACACTCGATCCCACCCTAGCTCAGTGATTGTTGGGCTCCAATAGCGGAATTTCTCTTCGCTAACCCACCACCCGGGCAAAATCCCGAACCCAAAGGTCATTAAGAAACAGTCTTGAACAATTGGCTCCTGGAACACAATCTGTCCGCCCGGCTTCAATATGCGTCGCAGATTTTGAAGAGTCGCGCTGAGGTTTTTGGTTGCATGCAGGACGCTCCCCGCCACTATCATGTCATAGGTTCCAGATTCGAAGCCTTGCGAAATAATATCTTCTTCAAGGTTTAGGGCCTTAAATGACATCCGATCCTGGTATTCTGAGAACCTTTCTCTTGCCTTTTCAAAAAACGCTGGTGATATATCGGTGCATACAAACTCTGAGAATGCGATACCCCCTGTACGATTTTCAATTTGCTGGAGCACCGACAGTATGTAGCTAGTCATACCCCCAGTTCCAGCGCCAACTTCGAGGATTTTCTGGTTGGGAGTCTGATGCGATGCTAGATTTAGATAAGATGCGAAGCTACTGCTATACCCGCGGGTGAAGAACTCGGCATACATGTCTTCGGCAAGCCCTGTTGAAAACAAGAGCTGAAGCGAATCTATTTCTCCACGCACTATTGAAAGGATATTTTGGGCTATTTCGATCAACATCCGCCAGGAGGGTTTCATCTCCCGCAGGAGCTGAAGCTGCTTGTCCAATTCCTCTTCACTTATATCGTCACAGGGTTGGCTTGGTGTATTCTGGAGCCGCCGTTCCATCCATGACACATATCTTTTCATGTGCGATGCTACCTTGGACCAGTCTGTCTCCAGCAGTTGATTTATCCTTCTTTTAACGACAGTACGAAGAGTCCTTTCCAGCTTCAGGCAGTGGTCCACTTCGGCGCTTTCATCTTTGGCAAATACATCTGCATTACAAAAATTATGCAGCTGGTCTGCACTGAGCAGGGACAATTGTGGATTCCAGTCGATGTTGTGGAGAAGACTATTCGCAGCATCTCTTTGCGGTTCCTTATTCCATACTGGCAACATTTCTGCGCGTTTGATGTGGCAAAGGAGTGATCCATCGTCAGCCAATGCGGTAAAGCAGCAGTCAAGGCCACCTACACCAAGTTTGGGTCTGGATGTCGTGAACATTCGAATGTTACAGGTTTGAGGGTGCTGCCAATCAGACGCGGATATCCAGGCGTCATGGATACCGGAAAAAATGTTTGTCGGGAGGTCTTTGGACATTCCTTTTGATGGAGCTGCCCAACAGTGTTGTAAAGCTGCATCGAGCACAGCTGGGTGAACCACACTCTCGGATTTATGAGAAGGATGGGACACATCGATACGGGCTACCCCAAGTTCGCCACCGTCCCAGTATATGTCGTCTGCTAACGAGAAAGTTTCACCGTATTTGAGACCGTGTTCATGAAGCCATTTGTAGAAGTTGTGTTTACTCACCTGGTTTACACACAACTTTTTTGCATGGCTATAGTTGCGGACCATATTTTCGGCTTCGGCACGCGCCTTCAACCCACCATCAACTTCCGTTGGGCCTTTCTTATACTCCGTGTGGATGATTGCATTGTAGCACTCAGTCCATCGATCATCCTGTCGAGCAAATATTCGAACTTCAGACCGAGACGATGTTTTCTCATATGGCTGTTGAAGCGGCCGTAACTGTGTTATCACCTCGGTTTCCCCGGCGGACCCTGGTCGGACAACGATTGGATTCATAAAAGCGGACGTCTTGATGTAGTATCCAGATATTATTTGCTTCGGATCTGCATTTTGTCTCACCGCTTCTAAAGCCATCATCATTGTTCCTGTGGCTGGGTAAAGCACGGTGTCACCAATAAGGTGGTCAGCAATCCAGGGTGTTTTTTCAATACTCAGTATCTTCCTCCAACGTGGCTCTAGAGGATTCCAATCAGCAACACGCGTCCCAAGCACATCTCTCGGAGCCGCTCCACGCAGCCGCCAGTCGCGGCTTATTCGGCTTTCAGCCCAATAAAGCTGCGAATGGTCGAATGGATACTCGGGCAGATCGACCAAGAACGGGATGGGTTTTGTGTTAGAATCCTGTTGGTTTACTTCGGTGATAGATACGGGGTAGCCTCGCGAAAATTGTCTTCCGGCCGTCTCCAAAGTAGTCTTCAAGGCTGACTCGCCTTTGGATAGGAGTGAGTCGTATCTTGGGCACTTTTTGCTAGGAAGTTGATCTAGCGTGTCGGTTGAAGGCCGTCGCAAAGCTCCATGCGGGCCGACCTCAAGAAAGTCGTAAATTATCTGCTGTTGATTTACTTTGGGTGCCACTAACACAAGATACTGTAGTGCGTCAGAAAATCGAACAGGAGAGACCAAATTGTCGACCCAGTACCGTCCTTCCGATGCTTTTCTGGCCGAGATACTTTTGCCAGTAACAGACGAAACCATTAATACGGCGCAATCGCCCAGCTCCCGTTTTTCAAGATGGCCCAGGCAAGAGAGGTATTCCTCGGATATCGCTTGCATTGTAGGCGAATGATATGCCACCCCGGTTCTCAGCTTCTGGGCAAGTATTTTGTCTTTATCCAAGCACTCTTTGAGAATTTTGATGTCGGTCTCATCCCCAGAAAGAGTCACATTGAAAGGGCTGCTGACGCAAGAGATGTGAATATCTTTCGCAGCAGGAACATTTTTGAGGTATTCGATAACATCACCTTCGGAAATGTTCACAGAAATCATGGCGCCTGGAGTGGGTAATGATGCAGCGAGTTTTTGAACCAGCCTACCTCTGTGATAGGCAACTTTACACGCGGATTCAAGCGATAAGGCGCCGGCGGCGTACGCTGCGGCAATTTCACCAGATGAATGCCCGATGACTGCGGCTGGGACAATGTTGAAGCTCTTCAATAGCTCTACTAGAGCTATCTGTAAAGCGGTACAAAGTGGCTGGCTGAATTCAGGGTTGTTGATTCGCTCCCTATTTTCAATCTCCTCTAAAAAAGATGGTTAAAAATGGGTAAAACAATGGGTACTACCCAATATATGAAAATTCGCAGGGGTCCTTACCGAATAACGACCATGTAGCTCCCAAGTCACGGAACACCATACTTGCTCTGTCCAGGGTTGCCTTGAAAATGGGAAATTGAACGAGCTCCACCCCCATTTTCGCATACTGTGCACCTTGTCCGGTGAATATGAATGCGAGCCCCGTTTCTTTTGATGACCGTGCTGAGTTCGAAGTGGACTTGCTTATCTGGTAGCTCGTGGTAGCTGTACCAGCAACGGCAAAGGTTCTCCACGCCATAGCGCTTCTCTTCGCAGCAAGCGTGTAGGCAAGGCGCTCCAACTGGTCCGAGGGGCCGGATATGTGTGTTTGGTAGTATTCACTGTACTGCTGAACCATGCGCTGTAATGCTGCCTCGTCTCTTGCGGACCATACGAGTAACTGAAGCTTGGAGGTTGACATGGGGATTTCTGGTGTCGTTGCCCTACTCACCGTTGACACAGATTCAGACCTACTTTGCTGTGGGCTCGGGGCATCAGATTGAGCGCTTCCACTTGTTGTTAGCGTTCCACTTTCCGACGTATCATTCACCAGTGCTCCATTGGTGGTCTCTTCATGTCCCATGGCTCTCTCCGAACTTGTTCCACTGACTGCTGGCACTTGAATTGGGGGCGAAACCAGGGTGTTTTGATTCCCTTTAAAACCCATGGCCTTGAGGGTATGATACGCATCGTCCAAAATTATGTGGCCATTAGATCCACCGAATCCGAATGAGCTGACTGAAATTCGGCGCAATCCTTCACTCGGCCATGGAATGCAAGTGGTTGGGACCTTCGATGTTGTCAGCAGATTCGAGATAGGGAAACCCTGGGCCACCAAAAATTACCGTACCTCGACATTATAAATTTTGGCATCGATCTTCGGATTCATTTTTTCAAACAAAGCATTAGGCGGAATGATACCCTTCTCAAGGATCATAATACTTTTGAGAATACTGGCAAGACCGCTGCAGCCTTCCAGATGGCCAATATTGGCTTTCACGGAGCCCCTATCAATATGATTAGACGAATTACGACTATTCTCAAACTCAACATGAACCTCTTACACATAGAGGGGATCTTCTGGTGATCGGCTAGCCTTGAATACCCGACCAAGGGCCTTCATCTCGGTCGTGTCTCCGATTTGAGTCCCAGTACCTAGCCATTTTCGTTAGGTTTCATTTTTGGAGTGAGTTGGGAGGCCACAAACCATGCGCTTCAAGGTAACGAGTGGATTCAAATCCGAGGTTGCAACTTTTGTAAGTGTTTCGAATGAGCTCCTCTTGTGAATCGACACTTGGTTGTGTCAGGCCCGGTGTGCGGCCATCTTGATTCGATCCAGTCCCTCGAATAACAGCCCGAATCATATCAGAATCGCGTATTGCATCGGACAACCTCTTCAACACGAATACAACTACTCCTTCTCCTCTTGAAAATCCGTTTGCGCGGTGATCAAAGTTATAGCATAAGCCATCTGGAGATGAGAAGTTCATGTTCGACAAGTATAATGACCACTCGACAGCCATAAGCAGATTGGTGCCTCCTACAAGTGCCTAGAAGCAAACTTAGTTTTTTGGTTCATCAAGGTAGGTTTTTGAAAAGAATTAGTACCATTGAACTCTGACCACTACGCAGTGATTGACAGGCAAGATCCATGGCAACCATACTCGTGGAACAAGCTGAATTTACCTGAATGCTCGGCCCATGCAAGTCGAAGTACCAGCTTAGCCTATTGGCTAAGATCGATGGACATGTGCCAGTGGCTTCGTTTACCGGTGCTCCATCGGGGTCCTTTGAATGGATTCTCGTGTAATCATCCGTCATAGTTGCTGCATATACCGATGTTTGGGTCCCTGCGGCGTCCTCGACGGGAATTCCGGCTGATAGCCTGTGAGCTGGAGTGTGCGGACTAGATATGCAGAGAACTCACCATTTTCTAAAGCTCGATATGAGGTTTCCAGCAGCCACCGTTGCTGTGGATCCATTGAAGCAGCCTCTTTCGAAGTGATTGAAAAGAACGGAGAGTCAAAGGCAGCTGGATCTTCCTTTACGAAGTGTGCCCCTTTCGAACGAAGCTATTGCATGTCAGCTACTGCCTCTCATGAAAGCATCTACCCGCCAGAAGTACGCACGGTATTTTCTTCGGTGGAATCCGAACTGTAGAACCCGTCTACATTGATTCGCGATTCCGGCCATTCGGTCATCACATTTCTGCCACTCTCCAGTATTTCCCAAAAGCTCGACTCATCCTCGGCGTCCTGGGGAAGTTTGAATGACAAACCTATAATGGCAATTGGTTCCATTATGTTGAAATTTGTATTGGTCAAAAGGCTGTGGAAATTTATCTTCACGACGATCCTTTTTATATTTATTCCTGCAAAAATATATCCACTTCTTTCCAAGACGGAGGAGGACGACGATCCATTCTTATATACAACTTACAGTTGAAATGCTCGACCAACTTTAAGATGCATCCTCCGCATCCTCTACAAAGCGATGGCTTAACTAAGTTTAAGGCTGAACTAACAAAACATCGATAGGGTTTTTCGTTAATTAATCTCTTAGCTTAACTTGGTGGTTGGCATTGTATATTTCTCCGCCAGCCTTGTCGACTAGAAGCATGAACCTGCGCCTCCTTGAAACAAACTACGGACTTTTCCTGGAACGCGCTACCCCAAACACTTTGACTAACATTTGTGACAGGTAAATGAAATCTGATCCTGCCGTTTAACATAATCATGTGTCAGTTGCGCACCTGCATGTCTGAGAGTGTAGCACGGATTACCAACCTCTAACCCCCCGGCACATCGGCTCCATGGTCGTACATGCCCCATGTTTGTGAGATGGGAGCTGTATGGTTAAAGGTCCCATACTTTTCTTCTGGCTCGCAACATTCTCGACTATCTGCTGTCCTTACTCAAGAGCCATGGCAAAGAGAATGATAAATTCAGACCTAGCTCTACAAATGGCGCTTAGTGTTTATCAAGATTATTATTCCCCGCCTTGGTAGATATATACCGCCCCCAGCTATCTCAAGGACCTGAACGCGGTTATCGGCGCAATATTGCTTATAGAAATGAAAAGCACCTCCAATATTGTTCCCTCTATTTGCAGAGTCCATATTGGAACACTTAAGCGAAGGATATATCTCATTTCCTTTCCATAAGTCCCAAACTAGCGCAATATTTCAACCGATGTTGCTGACTCGAGGAGAAACTCTAGATCTGTTCAAACTTTAACGCCCTCAATTCTATGCTCGTCAAAGTTGAGATTCTGCTTGAATGGCGCCACGTATTCAGCACAATGCTTTGTCCTGGATATGTCATTGTGTGATCCAGCCCAGAACCCTTTTCCACACTGTCGATTCATCCTCCTGGGTGGTTCATTGCGCTCACATATCCAGGAGAACCTGGAACACCCCTATAGCGTAGGGAGCAGCTTTCCAATCGACGTGAGCGCTCACATACTCACATCTAGCATCATCAATCACATACTTGGTCGAAACGTTAATCTCCGAAGCTCAAATCTATACCACGTCTTCCGGTGCGCTTGGTCCATCGAGGAGTAACCCCCATCGCGAGAAACACTCCATTACTCGGAGTGTTCGTGCTTTTAACCAGGCCATTGATGCTGGATGCTACAAACAGGACGCAGAGCCCTTCACCCCGTGGTCTGCCTTCAATAGGAAGGAATTGGCGAAACACTATACCGTTTTTGACGGGCATGCTCGTACGTCTCCGCGGAACGTAGTGAATATTAGGGAGCAGGTGCAAAAATTCGATATGAGCCCAGGCTTCTCTCATTTGGAGAAGCTATAGACCTGTCATAGACTTGCGGGTGGTGGGTTACAAGCAGTGTTTATATGACATACATGTCAGAGCTGTGCGGTAGATCTACCCCCCAGCTAGAAACTGCAGTTCGTGCAACTGAAGATATTTTACCGTCTCTGCTTCTAATGCAGCTGGTGTCAGGAATGTCCGCACAGACCTTTCAGTCCTCAAGCAGCTTTACATAGTGTAAAAACAGGATTCATCTGATCTCGGGATTTGATGCTAGCGTGGGTATTGGACAGCGATATTCCGACAGGGAAATGTCATCGGTTATGATGCATTGCTTCATGCAAGGAAATAGACCTGGTGACGAAGAGAGGAGAGTTTGGGTGATCTGGATCATTCGACAAATGATATAATCCCAGGCGGAATTTTGCAGTTCGCTGTGCTAATTGGGGCCGAAGCATGCTAGTTTCATCTGAAAACTTGGGTTTGGGAACATACCTGTACGGCTACAGCAATAACTATACGCCTAATAATTCAACCCAATCCTTCTATTATCTACTATACTCGGCAATACGACCTTCAATCCCCTTCATTTCATCTTAGCTTAGCAGTTCAAGCGGGAGGAAGATTGCCGAGCGCAGGTCATGCAGAAGGAGCAAACAGGGCTCGACTCTGTGTTTCTGGCGGAAGATAGCATCGTTCCCATAGACTGGAGTCGACTAAAGACTGTGTGTGTTTCACGTTAAGAACACCGAAGCCCAGATTGAAGGCCTGGTAACGGCAATATATGAGTGGGTTGAAGAAATGAGAGACGCTAGGTGTATATCTGACTGACCTTGGAATGATGTAGTTGCACGTAAATATGTACGTAGATGGTGCCATTTCTTGCTCGAGGCTGTCAATTCTCAACCATTCTATTTAAGCCAGGTGGTACCATACTGAATATGGGTGTTTGTGGACAGCCACGCAAATGTTCCGTTAGTGAGGATAGGCTCTGGTTAGCTGCATGGAATTAATATCCAAAACCTGGAGATCTCTTAGAGCATTTGGTTCTTCAAGCACGCAACTGGCTGTTTGACGTCCAGCCTTGCATCAAGTCACGTGGATAACTGCACAGCGACAACCCCTTTAAGAAGCCAACGACGTACTTCTTACATTGTGGCGTCTAGACTATTCACTTGTTCAAGGCTCCATGTGAATATGAAGGATGCATCGGATGTTCGCGGCAAGGTGCAGCTGGCCCTTGAAACATCCAGCCCGCTATATCTCCATATTTGGGCGCTAATATAGACACAAAACGTGTTTGTTTTTGGGGGCTCCTCAGGGCAAGGAGGAGGAGATATTCAACGTCCTAACTGCCCAGGGTATCTATTTCAAATCTTAACAGATGATGTTACCTCCCTAACTGAACCAGCTTCTCATGTTACCATCTTGCCACGAAAACAAGCACGATGGGTGAAGCCAGAGTGGAAACCTCCGCTGTCAGGCAGGATCATAGCCAAAACGTCACGCCAGTCGCGGCATATATGTCTGCTATTTCGAATATTGGTCTCAAGCACAGCCTGGCTGTTCATCTTGTTGAACCTTTATAGATTGACTGACTGGGAGGGAACAGGCTCATTCCAATTTTTGTGTCCCAACCGTTACTTCTTGATAGCCCCATCTATCAATGGATTTGCATAGCTTGCTGCCTTGACAGGCTATTTGCATAATTCAGGTAGGCAGAAATTCATATATTCAACCTACCGCGCCCCCTCGCAAAACGAAGCAGAACTTAAACTGAGGTGGATTGCTGCATTAACTCCACGATTTAGCTGCCAAGTGCGCCCAACACGCATTAGCTGCATGATGAGACTCAAAGCTACCATTTGTTCGGGGCATATGCTCCATTCAATCCATATTTACTCACAGCTTCACCATTCCAAGCTCTCTTGAAGAACAGAAATGTAAACCCAAGCTGGCGAAGTGACTGGAAGGACAGCTGGTTCGCAGAAGGCTTCCCATATCCAGATTGGATAGCTCTGGCGAGTGGTCGAAGCAACGACTAGCCTGTCCCAGATGAGAATGGGAGGCGTGTAAGAGTGATGCACTTCATAACAACTCATTAGGTGGGTATCAATTTGAGATAGATGATTGATATAGGATGGTAATTCAATTTTGCGATTTTGAAAGAGGTCCATTCAAATCTTATGATAGTTAACAAACAACTCTAATAATAAGCAGAAAAATCATTCATGGAATATCACTACCATCCATTCATGGATCATCTACATACATCATTGTCTGCGAGAAAGCTCCTTCAAATTAACCCAGCATCAAAACAGCATTTAAAAAAAAAAGAAATTTTTCATTATCTACAGCAAAAAACCATGAGTGGCAAATAGGCAAGAAATACAATAGAGAAAAGAATAAGCCAAGCACAGTTAATGTGAAAAGCTGAATGATCGCTATCGATCAAACATCATCGATTGTCAACAACCCTAGGACTTGAAAACGGAGGCCCTTTTTATTGCGCGGCAGCGGGTTGAGCACCAGCTGGTCGTTGCTGCTGAGGGTTGATTCTTCGGCTCCTATATTTTCGAATAGGGTTAACAAATGATACAGACAAGAGGTATTAAAACTGCAACTTACATGAAGGTTCTGCTGATGAAACTGATACCAAGCATCATGATCCAGCTTGGGACCATGCCGATTCCGTAAACAAGGTATCCGATAGGGATGTTGAGGTTATACTGGGCGAGGAATCCATCCCATGGGTGGAAAGCTCCTTCGAGCACACGGGCCTTTTCCCAGGTCTTCTCGCCGTGAACCTTGTAGATATCCTCGGCGGTGACGGTGGTGGCGTTCAAGTTGATAGTGTGGACAAGAGTTGGTGGCTTGGTTTGATCGGCCTCAAGCTTGGGGACCTGGATATGCCACAAAGTTGGAGGTCCAGTTGACCAGATGGAGCAGAGCGCGTTCTGGGCTTCACAGTTTAGTCTTCCCAGGGAAGGGGAGGTCGAATCAGCTGCGAAAAGAGGGATGGCATCCTGGATAGGCACGGTTTATTAATACTCTACGCTCAAGTACACGAAGATGGCAGATAAAAAAAACTAACCTTCCAGGCCTGGTCTGGCTTTGCGCATCGTCCAAAGCAAGTCTTGTTTCCACCAGTGACATAGACGAGCCATTCTTGAGAAGACTCGGCCGAATCTGCTGGGATAGGGGCAAAGAGACTCTGCCAATTGTCCGCTCTCACAGATGTCACAGCCTTGTCGGGGATGACTTTGGGGGGAACGGCGGCGACGGGAACGTTAGTTGGCGCAGCAGCAGCTGGAACAGCGGCAGTAGGGATAAGAGACTTTGCCTTCTCGAACCATCCTTGTAGTTGGTCTGCGAAGGGGAACTGTTCTTGGGCCGCAGCAAGCGCCGGGAGGACGATGAGAGGTGCGAGACGCATTGTTTATATTTTTCCCGATGGAGGATTTTTTTTTCGTTAAGGGGCTAAATGAAGCTGTCGCGACGAAAACACAAACGGTCGCAAAAGGACGAAGATATTACAGACGCGTAGATATATAAGAGAGATTATAAAGTCGTATATCGTTGCAGGAAGAATAAGAAGAAGAAGAAGCAGAAAGAGAAGAAGCGGGAAGAAAAACAACGGCCGTTGGAGAGAAAGAAAGACGGTTTTCATCCCCAGAAAGCTGGAGATAATTCGTTATTTGTTCTGGACGACTTCGGGGAAACACTTACGCCGAGTGCCGACATCGCGCTTCCGAGGCTTGGCGCGAGACCCGTTTCTGGATCTTGTTGACAGCATACAGAAGACAACATGGAGTACGCCACACAAACGGGGGATTAGCTGATAGCATGGGAAATCCAATGCTAGTCGAGCTTATAGCAGAGCTTATGGCAAGCTCTGTACGGCAGACGACAGCACCGGTCAATATTGCTCGAGGTTGACTGCTTGTCTAAACCCCAGACATGTACTCCGTACCTTGAGAAGAAGACAAAGATATAGCATTCTCGTGGACAAAGAATGCTGACTTTACATGCTGTCAAACAACTACAGGATGCTACCCATAGCAAGATGCGATATGCTCGCGGACGGACGGGCGGATCTCGTCTTCTAGATTGACCGTCCGCCCTCGCCAAAGCAAACACATCTTGACAACCATACAGGACCTGTTCATGGGCATTGGCCGATGAATATATTCTGACACCTTCTCCAGATGTCTCCAGACACATCTAAGCGGCTTCATCGGACTGGGTCTTCTCCATCCACCGAACCGCAGCTTTCCATCGACCAAAAACTTCCTCTTTGATTGTCGTATTTTATATTACGCGCCAAGAGTTTTCAAACCTCGAATCGACCAATCAGATGTGGTCAAAAGCCAAGCAGAACCAGATCTTGCTTATCTCCATAGATACAGGTACCGCCACAGCCATTTTTGTATGGCGAGGTACTTTCCGCTCTGTATTTTTAGGCTTTTTTTCCGTTTTCCCTTTTTCCTTTGGTGGTAAGAGTCATACGCTTCACACAAAACCGTCACCGTTTGCCTTCTTGTTCTTCTTCCTCTTCTTCTTCTTTGCTTTCAATCTCTCCATCTTTCTGCTTGCATCTCTCATCTTCACTCAAGAACTGTCTGCTTTGTTCAATCTCTACCTGACCTCCCTAGAACTACTTCCACTCCATTGCTCTTCCCTGTCCCACGCTACCCCACCATATCACAATGTGTGGCAGTGAGCCCAACGGCGGCGCCAATGGCGTAAACACCATCCAAGGTACGTCAATTTTCCTTTTTAAATGGAATTGATCATGCTCTTACTGACAGAACTCAAGAGAATGGCGATCATACTGGATTCACAGCCGTCCAAACCCGTCAAAATCCCCACCCACATGTCTCGAGGAATCCATACGGTCACGACGCCGGAGTCACCGACTTCTTGAGCAATGTCTCGAGATTCAAGATTATCGAGAGTACTCTCCGCGAGGGCGAGCAATTTGCCAACGCTTTCTTTGATACCGAGAAGAAGATTGAAATCGCTAAGGCTCTGGATGACTTTGGTGTTGACTACGTGAGTCACAACCTAGATATTTCTCCAAAACTTCCGCATCTTGCTAACATGTTATCGTACCATTAGATCGAACTCACCAGTCCCTGTGCCTCTGAGCAGTCGAGAAAGGACTGCGAGGCCATCTGCAAGCTTGGATTGAAGGCAAAGGTGAGTCACACCTTGTACCTTATCCCGTCAACCGGAATCACCCTCGCTAACCTCGGTATACCTTAGATCCTAACTCACATTCGATGTCACATGGACGATGCTAGAGTAGCAGTCGAGACTGGTGTTGATGGAGTGTAAGCACTTCCTATCCGTCGCTGTCTTGGCCTTCGGAACGTCCGCTAACCCAATTGGCACAGTGATGTCGTTATTGGAACCTCATCCTACCTCCGAGAGCATTCTCACGGCAAGGATATGACCTACATCAGGAACACTGCGATTGAGGTCATTGAATTCGTCAAGTCCAAGGGTATTGAAATCAGATTCTCCAGTGAAGATTCATTCCGATCAGATCTCGTCGACCTCCTCTCCATCTACTCTGCCGTCGACCAGGTAGGCGTTAACCGAGTTGGTATTGCCGACACCGTTGGCTGTGCTTCTCCCCGACAAGTCTACGAGCTCGTTCGCGTTCTTCGAGGTGTTGTCAAGTGCGACATTGAAATCCATCTTCACAACGACACCGGTTGCGCCATCGCCAATGCCTACTGTGCCCTAGAAGCCGGTGCTACCCATATCGACACATCCGTTCTTGGAATTGGTGAGCGAAATGGAATTACCCCACTAGGAGGTCTCATGGCCCGTATGATCGCCGCAGACCGCGAATACGTCACCAAGAAGTATAAGCTCGAGAAGATCAAGGACATCGAAGATCTTGTCGCGTCCGCCGTTGAAGTTAACATTCCCTTCAACAACCCCATCACCGGTTTCTGTGCCTTCACCCACAAGGCCGGTATCCACGCCAAGGCCATCCTCAACAACCCCAGCACCTATGAAATCATCAACCCCGCCGATTTCGGCATGACGAGATACGTCCATTTCGCCTCCCGTCTCACCGGATGGAACGCTATCAAGTCTCGAGCTCAACAGCTCAATATCGACATGACCGATGCTCAGTACAAGGAGTGTACCGCTAAGATTAAGGCGCTGGCCGACATCCGACCCATCGCCGTCGATGACGCAGACAGTATCATCCGTGCTTATCACCGAAATCTCAAGTCTGGCGAGGACAAGCCCCTCATCAGCGACCTAACTGCTGATGAAAGAGCACAGCTCGAGGCCAAGGAAAAGGAGATGGCGGGTACACCTGTTGCAGCATAAAAACCTGCGTTGCAAAATAAAAGTAGAACATTCAATCAAAATATTCATGGCATTAAACTACATACCAGCCATGTGGGGGAACAGAGATGGTACAAAAAAATTTCCGGTGAAATGATTCTTATGGATATCGAATTGAGTATAGCAAGGAATGAATGAAACTTCGATCTATTTTCCTACAAACTGATAAACTTAGAAGATGAATGAACTAAAATCCTAGATTATGTTTTTGCTCTGGATACTCGAGTTCTGGAGAGGTCGTAGTCACGTGATATCAGTTTCTCTCAACGTCGTCTTTGTTGGGCCTCAGTTGCATTTCCACCGTATATAACAGGGCTAACTAATGATGCAGCTGTTGAGCCTGCAGGCTCTATGTCACTGAGTGAGGGAAGTGCTAGGATCTTTATCACAAAACCTCCATTCGCCCAGAAGGGTGAATTTACAAGCATCCGAGATCGCATCCAAATACTCAGAAAGACACACTGCATTCTGACCTTGCCGCACGATAGTCTTCTTGCTGACGACCCTCTTAGCCTTTGCGTCTGTGATCTTTGGAAGCTCCTCAAATTTGCGGATGCTGTACTAGGGTTAGAGCATGGCACATTTTCTGCCTCACGATGGATACTATCCGAGTGATATATTTACTCATAGCTCAACACTCCATGAAATTTCGCTGGGATGAAGCCATATCATGATATAAATGATAATACTGGAATTGTCGTTACAGCTCAACGAATGAGGTACTTGTACTTCTTGAGGATGATGCTGATAAACGCTGACAATTCTTTTAATCACATCAGCATCTCATCTAGTAAGTTTGCTTTCTCGTCAATTTTCATCTATAAATATATATAATTTTGTCATTTCGCGGTCCGGTGAGGATAGGATCAACATTGACCATCAGCCTTATTCATTTACTTTAAGCAGCATTTTGGCCATGTCACCATACCCACGCTCGTGAGCGAGTGTTGCTAACTCTTTCCGATGGTTGACATCCACTTTATCTGTTTCCAGCAACAATCTGACAATAGACTCATGACCGTTCGCAACAGCGAGAGTTAGTGGACTTACTCCCCGGGCATTAGTTATATTAACATCAATTCCATCGGCCTCAAGCAAGAGTTTAACAACAGCCTCATGTCCATGTATAGCAGCGGACAATAATGGGCTCATCCTCAACCGATTAGCCATGTTAACATCAATTCCATCGGCCTCAAGCAGGAGTTTAACAACAGCCTCATGTCCATTTTGAGCAGCGGAAAATAGTGGAGTCAGAGCACGGGGGCCATATTTCTTGTTTATGGGCTTGTGGAAGCGGGACATGGACGACTTTTTTTCTAGGAGGATCTCAACCCAAGCAGCGATCCCGAAATGAGTAGCTATATGTAACAACTCAAAAGGTGGCTGATAGTCTAACGGGGCATACAAATACTCCGCGCTTGTTGCGCTGTAGGCTTTGTGCCACTTTTCCCGTAGACTGAATTGCTGTTGAAAGAATGGTAAAGATAGGTTCAAGAGCTCCCCTGCAAGTGTTGTACTATTTCTGGCATGATCGGGCCAATACAGGACAGCATAGTTGGACAATGGAAAGTTTTCTGCGCAAAAAGTTGCGCTAATGTAATCAAGACACCTCTGTGCAAGCGCCAGATGTGCTTCTTCAGGTTGTATACGAAAGGCTTCTAGGTCCTGGTTCTGATCAACCTCCTCTCGAATCAAATAGTCCTTTGCTGACTGGTGAATCAAGCTGACTTTATCCTGATACACTTTGAGAATAAAGTTGCAGGAGGTGATATGATCACGAATAACTTGATCCACCAAGAGATAACTGGATGCTTGGATATCAATAGCAGCCGCTAATTCTTGTAAAGTTAAAGGACGAACAGCCATCGTGACCCAGCGCAAAATCTGAATAATGATCGGTCTTCGAAAGTCTTCGATTTGAAGCAAAATTCGACTATAGATCGCTGGTAGCCCTCGGGGAATCGTCTTCAGAGCCATTTCGATATCATAAAGAGTCCTCCTTTGGGCCAGCTCATTCATGACAAAGCCAGCCCAGAGGAAAGTCCCATCAGCGCGTTTGAGGAGGATCCTTTCCACATGAGTGCGGAAGTCACCTTCGAAACCCGGTATTCGTAACAGATCTTTCACTCCATGTGAGATGAAACGTTCGACATCGCTGGCCACATTTTCATCGTTATCAGGATCAAGTTTCACTCGTGCACATCGTTCCAAGCCTACAAGCTCTCGGCTGATAATTGCTGCTTTAAACGATCTCACATGCTGTTGCATGGGGAAGTCAACAAACTTCCGTATAATTGCTCGCTGGGAATCATCGTCGCATTCGTCAAGGCCATCCACAACACAAAAAGTTGTTCCAAGACTGGGATCTTGAAGAAGTCTCTGAAATATGGCCCAGAGAGTTTCCAGAGACGACAGTGTGAGCTGGCTTCCTTGCTTTGTTGTAAAGAACGGCAGAATGTGACTTTCCATCAGATGAGGATGCTTGTCGACAATCTGATATAAAAATCCTCTAAGAATAGTAGCTGCGGTATTGCGTGTCTCATCTTGGTTGCTGCAGAAGAAATAGAGCACTGTTGCTCTGCTCATTTCCTTTGAGTGGCATTCAAGCTCTTCGGTGAGAAAAATGGATAGCATTGTCTTTCCCTTGCCAGGGCCCCCCGATATCCAGAGAAGGGGTGTATTTCCATCCAGCCAGGACTTATAGACGCTATTGTGCCTGATCCATTCGCAGGTCCCGGAAACCCTGCTTCCTTTTTCGATTTTAAGTCGTTCGCGATCGATATATGGATCTGTGGCGCGAAGAGCATCTCGGCAGGTAGCAGCAGCCGCAGCTTCAACAGACTGGTTTGAATCTGGCATTATTAACTATATATGCTAATTAATGCTTTAAGTGTGCCACGGCTTACCCAGATTTAACGTTGTTATCGCGCCCATAAACATATTGCCAGATCCGGTCTGGACAGGATTACCACTACCCGAAGTATTGAAGTTGGTTTGAGTGCCGCCGCTGGAGTTGGTATTCGTATAAGTTGTACCATCAAAGACATGGTCAGGCAGTGAGGGCTCAATAGCTGATAATGCGGTTGTAGCCTCTTCCAATTTCCTAACAACATCCTCCGTTTTTATTTCCCATTGTCCAGACAAAAGATTCAGGTCGGTCAATATTCCTTTCGTTAGTGCCTCCACCTTACTATCCTTTCCCAACGTACGCACCGCCTTGCAATATCGATCATATCTTGAAGCACTCTCTTGTGGCACAACTGCCTCGAAGATCCTCTGGAGCTTTTCAACCCTCTGCTTACAAGACGTAAGGGTAGGTTCCGCCGCTTTTGAAGCCTCAATATCGAGTCCGTGTTTCGCGTAGTCTTCCGCCTTGTTAAGGATACTTTCAATGAGAGGAAGCCGATGCCCTACTTCGCGGAATGCAGCAGGAAGACCTTGCTGATCTTTAGCCGCATCGTAGACCTTTTTGGTAGCGCCGATGACTGTAATAGTCCCTGAAATCAAACCGAAAACTAGCCCGGCTGCTTCTGCACCTGACATCTTGAATTGGGGTTAAGATGCGGGTAGCTGGTCAGGGTTCGATCCACACCAAGCCTAGAGGATTGTTCAGCTTCGCTGCCTTGGGCGACCAAAAGGGGGGGTTTTGTGCTTACGCAGTTGCGCAGGCGATCAAGTTGCTAGCGGAGATTGTTGAAATATACTACCTAGCCAAACACCAGCCGACCTCCCTTGCAAGGGGGGCTATTGCTTCTAGGCAATAAAGCACAGCTAGCTCACAATATAACAAGACTGGTAGCGTTTGCTTTCATCCCAAATTTCGGCTGAAAGGGGGAGAATAGGAGAAAACCCGTATCAGAACCTCATCTCAATGGAAGAGCCTCTTCAGCGGGGTTCTCCTCAGCTTCTGCTCAAGAGCAGCGGACAAGGCTCGCGCCTCACGGCGTGCATAAGTTGTCTCGTTGCTATAGGCTGAAGTCTCGCATGGTGGTTGCATGAAGGCTCGGACATGGCGGCCCCGCGAGAATAGCATCCTCTGTGAGGAGAGAAAACTGATCAGAACTGTTGATCTGGACTAGAAGTCAAGGAGATATGTTGAGTGCTGGTTGGTGAATATGAGCCAGAATCTGAATCGCCATGCATGTTCTGATCACCTACAGGATTCATTCATGGCTCAGTCTCTATAGGGTTTCCTTGTATGCTTACTGGTAGCAAGTTATCACTCAAAGCCGAAACTGATATAATTTCGAGTTCCTTTATGCACTTCAGTAGGGCTGTGGAGTGCCATCACTCCAAGCTCAACTCTGCTAGACGACAAGCGAACAAGTCCTCTGCTAACAGCCAGACGGTAGACCCTAACCACTATGCCTGCTTTTTTACTGCGAGAATTTTGAACAATTAACCCAGCCTCTCCTTCACCTTCGCTTCCTCAGCCTCTAAGAAAGCTGCATCAATAACATAATTCAGTGCTCCAAGGAACCCAACCGAGATGATAACAACAACATATCTGTGGCTACCCCTACCCAGTGCCTAGTTGGTACAGTAACAGAGGCCGTTATACCACGAACAGAAGGGTCTGGGGCTGCAGCAATAATACCCCCAGCAGAGTCCATAACAACTATAACAAACTAGCAAAAGCGGAGTTAGAAGAAGGTCAGAAGAGTAGAGATATGGAGTTTGATCGTGCTGGGAACTCTACTTACATGAAGCAGTAGCTTCCCCTTCAACTACTTTAGCAGCAGCAACAGCTCCCTCCTTGAGCTCAGATACTTCCTTGGTATCTAGATCCGCCAACAGATGTTAGTACGAGCTTCTGATACCCTTTACCGGACAAGGACCAGCGTTGAGTAACGGGTTATAGCGTACCATTTGGCACTGGCTCTGGGGCGGGAGTAGCAAGGACAGAAACCGTCTGCAATGCAAGCCCCGCGATCAAGAGTTGGTATTTCATGATGGCACTTATGAGATGGAATGTATAGAGATATCAGTTACTTGGATATTCAAAACGAGGATATCAATCCACGTCACAGGATGGAGGCAACTTCTTCGCATTGCAACCGGGGAATCTAGATGGCTTATATGCCTTTCAAGATGTTTATGGGTGCCTACCAGCTTCACACTCCCAGATACTGTCAGAGACAGTCAATTGTATTGGAGGCATATCAGCTCAGTGTAAGGCCCCACGTCAGCTATCTTCTGTCACCTCAGCTAGTGTTTCTGACACTTTACCAGCTTTTCCTCCTTGTAAAGCCCAGCCTAGACCGGTCGGTACACGAACACTGGGTTTGAAGCCAAAGCAAAATTCCTAAGATCATCAACTAGATGCCAGTGATTTAGATTATCACATCGCCAGCCGACACCAATAGCGTCAATTCGTCTAGAGGCTCAAAAAGTCATCGAGATGAGAGTAGTACAGGAATAGCTTTATTCTTCATAAGCCATGAGTTAAAACTTATATAGGCTTCCTAGCTCAGTCAGACTCGGTCAAATTTCCTGGCTTCCAATGAGAAATGCCCAAGCAATGGGCTGAATCGGATATTCAGCGGAGAAATATGGTTAACTTCTCGGATTTTTATGGGACAGAGCTTGGATTTACTGTTCTGGGGAGTTTCTTTGATATCTGGTCTTGTAGGTGTTGTAGTTCTGGAGGGTATGGCACCTCCAATCCCCTTGATGGAATTCCCCGCCCACTATGTGGAATGGTATCAAGTAGAAAGAAAGGCAGAAAAGACGAGATGCTCAAGAATTCTCAGCTCCATATTCCATTCCCGACTACTGCGGTAGGGAGGTATCTCTAAGCGTAAACGACCATCACTAAACATCAGCGCAAAGGTTTGATGATTTGAAGATTAAGCAAACTATCTTCTGGTCACTATTATCATGGTAGGTCTGACGCTGACACGAAAATATTTTCATGGGTGGAGGAGCACCAAGTCCTTCGATCTTCGGATATCTATTGCAGAGGACTCAGAAAAGTATTGGGGGCGTACAGATCTGTTACTAGCAGGTACCACAACATTCGTACATCAGGACTCTCGCCGCACGAGTCAAATTATGTAGACATGGGAACACGCCTTCTGCAGACGTGAGGATCCAGAATAGATATCCTGCACCATCCTTCAACATCATGGTAAATTAAAAGGGAGTCATCATCGCCTAGGAGACAGAGCTGTAAGATCGAGACGCAAGCACTTTCAACATCTATAAGTACGTAGGCAACGGCGGCAACCTGATGAAGACAGAGAAAGAACAAAAATCCTTTCCACCCGCCTTAAAGGAACGCTGACCGACTTTCTTGTATCTCTGTGCCATCCAATTTCATGCAAGGATCCTTTCTGGATCCTCTGTAGCTAGTTATGTGCAGGTCCAATTTCCCAAGATGTAACCAGGTGCACTAGGCACATAATTATTAGCCAATTCGTCCGAAAGAAGCGCCTTTCGCACCAGCCCAAGTGAAACATGAAGCTCAGGGCTGGTTCCTTTCCGCTCTGGGTCAGGAACCCATTCGTGGTTGAATAATCAACTCTCACAGTGAGTTGACACATCACATGGAACTTGCTGTCAGCAAAGGGACATTCCTTCCTTGCCATAGAGGAGCTCAAAGCATAGAAATGGGCTAGTGCGGTTGCTGGAGGACAGCCGCATGAGTGAAGAAGAAAAATTGTGAACGAATTCAATCCATGCTCGATAGCAAGTCTTATTATTGCGCAGGAGCCGCTCCGGAACGAGGACTCCTCAGGCCTAGAACCTTTTTTTCTTAGCTCCAAAAGAAAAAAGCAAGTGGAAGAAAAAGCAAATAATAAAAAAGGCGCAACACAACACCAACAACCACTCCCACCCCACAGCAAGCAGGGCTGTCGCTTGGTGCTACAGAGTACAGAGGGGAGAGCGAACGAACTACTCTCAGCGAAAAAAGGTAAGAGGGGAAAGGGATGCACACGCATCGTATGTATGCCAGAATCGTTGATGCCCAAAGCCGGTCGGCTATCTCTGGCGGCAACAACAACGTTGCGTTCCGGAAGAACGAAAAAAGGACTGAAAATGATAATAAATGGCTAGCGAAAAGATCGGCGCTCTGTGCATTCCTTGGCTGACGTCAGTTGACCGGTGGGATTGTAATGATACGCAACCGTGAGACAGAGAAAAACGCCATGCACGAAGGGATGTGAATCGAATCGAGACGCTTGAAGGGGGAATAAAGGGGGAGGTAAAAAAAGCCGACGACCGACTCGGGGCCTCTCCCTCCTATAACCCAACAGTCAATCACATACTGACGGCTGTTGTGGCTTCGGAGATTCCACCGCCGCAAGAGGGGAGGTAGCCTCGTATTGCCGAGCTCGCCCTCCTGTCTCACTGCTTTCGAATCGAGACCTGCTTCAGAAACTGTTCATCTGGGATTATTGTTGTGTATCGTCGCATCCACTGGCTTTGTTCGGTTCTATATATGTGCCAATTCATACCAGCTTCCATCCCAATCATACGGTCACTCCGGCGGGGGGTGGTAAGGTTAAATATGTCAGCATGTTCAACGCCGGGTAGATGAGGATAGATTGGGGTAGGCTGTCCTTGAGAAGAAGGGGGATGGATAATCCTGACATCACAGTGGAGGAGTGAAAAGGCGCCATACCAAAAAGCAACTCGCACCACTTAAAATCCACATTGCATCTAGCTTGGCTCAGTCGCAAACCACGATATCATTGGTCACCAATGCAAGAAAGTGTCGAGGTATCATCGCTTCATCGTCATCGTGCATGATGAAATAATATTGTTCAACTCTCTTTTCCTTTCGCTCCGAAGTTCCCCCCACACGCATTACTCTTATATCCTCCGTGTCGATATCATGAGATACGTATGTAGAAAGAAAGGGGTGAAAAGCGCAAGCCGAGGTGTTTTGTTGGTTCGGGAGCCAATCTCCACGAAAGGCTGTCACACTGACTTCAAAAGTAAAGATGAATAAAAAAGAAAAGGTCGCAAACAGATGCCAATTCCATGCTCCCTTGATTTCAAAAACTATGTATAGACTTTTTCCCGTCAATGTGCCTCGACACCCAAAAAAGAGGCGCGATAGGAGCGAGACCGACTGAGAGCCCCACCCCCCTTATTTTCTGTCTTCTTGAGATGTGAAAAGTCTTTTTCTTTTTCAGCAAGGATTTCAAGGTGAGCACAACTTTTGAGGACTCTGTACAATTAGGTGATCTGTTGATCAGCGCGGGTTGTTTCGTCACATCTTATAAGTTAGTTAGTACGTCTGCCATTTCCCCCCACCATCCAGCCATCCTTTTCTTATCACCTACTGGCATTTTTCCGCTCGCCCTCCTTCATGTTGGAAATAATGGATAAAACACCCTCGCGGAATGCCTTGTCGGTCCTTGCGCTTTAGCAGCAGTATCCCAAGGCTTGACTGAACGCTTTTAGCCGGAGCAGATAGGGGAAAAGTGTGTATATGGAAATATCTCTGGGACAGGTGGAGCAAGTTGGCGAGCAAGAACCACAGTCTGTCTCCGTCTTCTTCATCTGAGAATCCTCAGGAGAACCAATGCCCGGTATCGGGTAATTGTGATTGGATGTCTTCCCTATTCTTGGGCCTAGAAGAAGGTTGTGCGCGCGAGTCAGCAAAGTTATACAGCAGAACCGCAAGCTTGAGGAAGTTTACTTGTTCTCACAAGAAGACCAGATGAGCTAGGTATATCATCCATCGTAATTCGGCTCCTTTGTAGGCTTCATTATAAGTAGAAGCAACTGTAGCGTAGTCGAACGAGCAGAGAGAGATGGTAGTAGAGAAAAGATGAGGTTGTAGAGAGAAAGAAGAAAGAAAGACGTTGACCTCAACTTCCCCACTGCCTTCTTGGTCCCTTTTTCCCCTCTCTCTTTCTCATTCTTCAGTCTTTTTTTTTTCTTAAGCCAACGTCTCTCTTCCACTTCTCCCTCTCTCTTCTTCTTCTCTTCAACCACATCCTCGTGTCTTCCATCTGGCCATACATTCATGTACATGTGGCTAGTTAACTCTCTCCCTTGTTTGATCCCGGCTTAGCAAAAGGATAAATATAAAAAAAAACACACAAGACAACCGAGATCCTCTCCCCTCTTGCCCAGAGTACATTTATTGCTCCATCTTCTAAAGGACACCAACATCACAACATAACCACTATTTATTTCTAAAGCACTGAAGAGCCTTGCTTGTGCTATACATCGCGTGTTCTGCTTCGCTGGTGAGTTCTTACTCTTTAGCATCTCGCCGCTTGCCATTTATTCCCCCGCTAGCTCTTTGGCTGTTGATTATGGCAACCGCTAACTCTCCGTCCAGGTCATTTCCATTTGGCGTGGCTTGAATATTTATTGCCAGCTAGCTTAGACAAGTGTAAGAGATCCTACCCTCGATTCCATTCATCTTTTGCACTTGTGTCCCACCCGGTTCTCCTTGTTACTGCAATTATCCGTTACGGTCCCTTTGTTCTCTTCTATTCTTTTACCCCTCCGTTCTACGGCCTCGTAGATGGGCCTCCTTGCTACTTTACCGTCGGCCTTGTGGCTTCACAAACGAGGCTGGAGCAAGCCCAGCCGGTGTCAGAGCCGGCCTACTCCCACTCTTTGAGTTCGCGCAGCAGATAGAATGACATCTGACGTGGCGTGGATGGCCCAATGATCAAAAAGCGGCAAGACGTCATATGGCTTGTCCGGGAAGACTGCTTTTTTTTCATGCACAAGCATTATTTACATGCCTTGATACCATGGGCCATCTATTGCGGCGCATTCGAGACAAAAAGAAAAGAAAAATTCTCTCTCCCTTTTATATTTGCCGCAATTTATGATTTCTATTTTCTTTGACCCTATTTTGGAGATTCCGGGGCCCACTAACGCTTCACAGGCAAAGGAACTCTCCTCGGCGAGACACTTTCGATTATTTTATTTTAATTTTTTTCTCAACCCACGACTTTGGTCACTGCAGGGAGTTCCAGCCGACAGTTTGGATTTCATCCTGGTCTTCTTTCTTTACACGGTTTAAGGAACTGCTCATTTACCCCGCCATCCGTGTCTCTCTCATTACAGTCTTGTCTTGGAGTGTCAAGGAGACGTATTTTCCTATCGCTAGCTCTGCTCGCTTAGACTGTCTATGACACGGTGCTCTCAAAGCCCATATTGTACCTCTTGCTTTACTTTATACCGTACAGAAGCGCCGTAACAAATGCCGCCTCTGGTTCAGTCGCCATATAACCCAAGCACCTCAGCTTCAAGAATGGCTCCATCAGTGGCTCAAACTAATGATACGGTATATCAGTCCCCCCATACAACTTACCCCCTTGTCTAAAGGACACTTCTGAGGAGTATTTTTCTATCTTTGATTTGGTGTTTCTTCCTCTTTCTAACAAGTCATGACGTGATGAACAGAATGGTGAAACTCCGATAAGCCTTGCCAGCTTTGGAGAGCGACTGGATCAAACCACTTTCGAACAAATCCTGGAAATGGATGATGAAGATGAACAACGCACCTTTAGTAGAGAAATAGTTTTTGGTTTTTTCGAGCAGGCAGAAACTACTTTCAAACAGATGAAAAAGGCGCTGTGAGTTTTTTTTCTTCCTCTCTTTTTTTGCCCTTGACAAAAATCTCCCCTCTGACGTCATTCCACCCCGTGACCGAACACCGACGTCACTTGCTTCTAAAAAAAGAAAAACACCAAAAAACAAAACAAACGGCTAACCAAACCCTCCTTTTTCTTGTCTCTAGTGATACCCAAAACCTGAAAGAACTATCTCAACTGGGCCATTTTCTAAAAGGCTCCTCGGCCACCTTGGGCCTCACAAAAGTCAAGGACGCATGCGAAAAGATCCAACATTTTGGCGAGCAAAAAGATGAATCTGGCACAGTTGACGAACCAGACAAGAATGTTTCCCTCGCTAAAATCGGAAAGGCTCTCGAGGAAGTACAGACGGATTATAAGGATGTTGTCAGACTCCTCAAGAGGTTTTACGGAGAAACACCATGATTCCCACACCCGCACAATTTACCGTTTTCTATAATACCACACAATTGCTACCAACCTGATTGATGCCGGTCACTATCCACCTCTCCTTCCCCCGATTGTCTTTCTCTTCTTGAGCTCTACCATTTTTCAATCTCCTCCCACCTAACTTTCACCACCTTCTTTCCCGCCTTTGATGTCTGAAATACCACTTTCGCATATACTATTCTCTTGTTTTCTGGCTTTCAAAACTTTTCATACGCCAATGTGTTTATGGGTTCATCAGTTCAGAAAAGACAAAAAGGCATGATTCTTCTTTGGGAAAGGCTCCTAGCAAGACGTATGATTTGTGACCTCCTTCTTCTTCTACTCCTCCTCCTACCATTCCTCTCTCATCAGCACACTATGACGGAAAAAAAGTCGTGTGTATGCTCCCGGTTGTTTTACTTTTGATAAGAATGAACTGCAAAAAAATGAAAAAAGTTGGGTTGAAGTTTCAATAGACTATATGGTGGGAGATGTGTCTATAGTCCAGAGTGGAGGTGTAAGATGTAAGATGTTTATTTTCTCGTTTTCTACTGAAACACTTACAACTCCATGTTTCCTACTTTTTTATTCTATAGAAGAGGTCTACATGATCGTTACTTTGGCATTTAGTATGATTATTTCTGGGCCGATAGCCGCAGTTGTCCAATTAAATGATAGAAATAATTGGCATGATGGGTACAATACCCAGGGCAGGCTAATAAAAAGATATTTCTAGCTATGCAACCACCTTTCAAAACCCAACCATTATACTCACACTTTCCCTTCAACTAGTGAAGGGTGGGAAAATAATCATGCTCATCAACACAAAGTCCGACTGATCATGTAGCCAACGGTTTACCTCCAGCTTTTCAAGCCGGAAATATCCTGCCTAAAGGTGCTCCCCTCACATCTCTCCATGTTGTTAAGCAGATTCAAATCAGAATCATTAGGGAGAAGTGGATCCTGGCCCAAGATATCAGCGTAATCGTGCGCCGAATTCTCTTCAATGTCATCCAGCATGATCGATCTGCCTCTTCTACCCGCACGGCGGCTTCGACTACCACTACCTCCACTACCACCCAACCTTTCGATACGTGATTTTGCACTCCCGTACCCTTTACTCCGACTACCCATGATACTATCCAGTCCGATTTGACGATGTTTGCGCATCCCTATACAGAGGCCGCAGGTGATAAGAAACACCAGGCCGAGTCCCACTGGTAAACCGACCACGAGGCCTAGCTTGTTAGGTGGACGAGTGGGAGGCGGAGGCGGATGGTGTTTTGGAGGAGGATGAGTGAGAGATATAAGAGGGCCTCTGTAGGTCTGTGCCTTTTGGCCTTCTTCGATTTGCACCAGGTATATGGTTAGATTGTTGTAAGATTCATCTTGGAGCCAGCCCTCTTTCATCGTTATAGGGACGTAGCCGTAGCCGTTGGGAGTGCGTGGAGACGTGAATGCGGATTTCCCGTGGTTCCCGGATGCGTTGAAATAGTTCAGTTCGATTGTGATGGTGGAGTTTATGGGGAATTCATCAGAGTCCCATGTCACTGTGCATTTGGTAGGGATTTCGAGTCAGCTTCTGACATTCTGTATACAGTATGATGGATGGGTAGTCGTTTGGATCATACCGTAGTATGACTCTCCTACATAGACGAGTTTGTCATTTTCAGGTAAACAGAACGGCTTGAGTGGGCTGTCATCCTCAACATGGCAGACGGGGACGTCGTCATCTTTAGGTGCGAGGGTATCTGTAGGCTGAGATTCAGGTACAGCCGATGTTGAAGAAGCCTCGATGGCACTGGTAGTAGTAGGAGTAGTATCTGCGAGGTGAGCAGGTCAGGCTTCTAGTAGGGCCGGCCTTCAGACCTGGGGTATTCCTTTTATACACACCTCCACCGTCTTGTCTCTTCCAAACAAGCACACTATCCGCACTTACACCACTGCCTCCGCCTAAAGCAGCAGAAAAGACATAGAAAGCAAGGCTCCTTGACCACAGCATTGTCTTGGTGAATTGGCTTTCTTAGTTGGGTATAGACGAAGACCAACAGTTGATATCATTCATTTTCTCAGCTTTCTAGCCACCAACTGCGGCCAGCCCTCGATGCGCCGCATCGATCGCACCTGTCAAGAGCGCCGCAGAGGACAAAATGAAGATGGAAAGAAAGCATGAAGCTGAAACACAAACATCTTCGTGCCTTCTCTGGATATTGAGATTTCGAACCTCACCACGTTATTCTGCGTCGGTTATTTTACCACTTGGCCATTTCGGGCAAGGCCCCGTTCTAGAAACAACAAGAAAAACAAGCAAGACAAGCTTTTTACAAGGCTAACCATGATTGGTCAAGACATTATAACCCCGTTGCTTCCTTTTGCTTGTCCTCGCTCGGGTTCTTAGCAAAAAGGACAGACTCTCGACAAACAAGAGCGCAATCTGCATGATTAATAGCCAGCATGAGATCTGGTCGTATTCGCTTCGTGTTCGGAAAGACGGGTCAGGTGATCGAGATCCAGGCCAGGGGATAAAGGAAAAAAGCAGAGAGCTCCTAATTAGTTATTTGGACAAACGACGCCCTGCAGAAGGACACAGAAAACACCACCAACAGACGGCTGGATAACGCCAATTATTTGCAGCAAACTCCACCGGCTAGTTGGACTAGCGGTTTCGGACACGTTTTAACAAGGGCCGTGAAGTGCCGAACATGGGTCGACTGGGGCAGCCAGCTCCAAACTTTCAACGCTATCGGCCGTTGATAAGGAAAGGAGAATCGCAATGATGGAAAAAAATAAAAAAAAATAAAAAAAAACTTGGAACCCTTTCATATTTCGACCGTACCCCTTTCTTTCGAACACTGTTTTGTGGACGGTGATGGCTGGTTCTCTCACGCCTTGCTAATATCTTGAACACTCACCATGGAACCCCCCGAAAGTCGAATTAACCCAAACTTGACCTATGCAGATTCGCAGGTGCTGCAAAGCCTCAAACGAGATCTACGCCATGCTAACATCCCCAGACCTTCAGACGCTACTGTGCGTGCAAGGAAGGGAAAGAAAAACGACCAAGCCGAACGAGGGACTGCTTCTAATGGTGAGTAGAATCGAGAGTGGAAAACATCCAACCTCCCCGACGAGCTCTGCTGAGTGCTAACTATATCTCAAAGGCAATTCTAGCGAACTAAACCGCCCTTCCACCGACGATGACAGTGTTATAGAAACTCTAGATGCCTTAAACGATCCTGACCACCCAAACTTTGAACCAACCGTCTTTGCCTCATGGGATCTCGGAAATATCAGTGCCCCTGGGTTCCTCAACTCCTATCTCCTCCAGCCATACATAAACATTGCGCGGAAGGCAGTCCGTGTCGAGACAGATGTGGTGATGTTAACACATCTACTGGTATACTTTGCAACATCTGTTCCGAGCGCTATATACCTATACTATAACTTCAATTGGTTTCATGGGGTGGCACATTGGTTAATGCAGTCCTACTATGTGGGCCCATACACCCTCATGATGCACCAGCACATTCATATGAATGGGGTTTTGGCCAAAAAATTTTGGTTTATAGATGGCCTGTTTCCATATATAACCAATCCATTAATGGGCCACACCTGGAACTCTTACTACTATCACCATATAAAACACCACCACGTTGAGGGGAACGGCCCCGACGATCTGTCCACCACAATCCGATACCAACGAGATGATTTCATACATTTTCTTCACTATCTTGGACGATTTATGTTCTTCGTCTGGTTAGAGCTTCCGCTTTATTTTCTGAGCAAGTCAAAGCCACGCCTGGCTCTCAAGGCTGCATTTTGGGAAATCTCAAGCTACGTTGCGATCTATCTCCTCGCACAGGCGCATTGGAGAGCTACATTTTTTGCATTCGTCCTACCTCTGTTCCAGCTCCGAATTGGGTTAATGGTTGGCAATTGGGGCCAGCACGCCTTGGTGGACGAGGTGGATCCAAATTCCGATTTTCGTTCGAGTATCACATTGATAGATGTTACGGTGAGTTTCAAGTACCAGCTGCAAAGCAGCCACCCGAAAAAAAAAAACACAGGAAGAAAAAGCAAAAACCTGGATGGAAAAGAAGAAATTCCACTTTCTTCCTAATTCTATGCATTTCTTTCTATTTATTTTTTTTTTGGCTAAAAAAAAGGCTGACGATTTTTCTAAAATTACTCTTCTCTAGAGCAACCGTTTCTGCTTCAATGATGGCTACCATACCTCTCACCACCTCAACCCGAGAAGACACTGGCGCGAACATCCCGTCGCTTTCCTCAAGCAGAAAGACCGCTACTCAAACGAACATGCCATCGTGTTCCATAACCTCGACTATTTTATGCTCACAGTCAAACTCCTCCAGAAAGACTATGTCTATCTCGCCAAACGCGTTGTTCCCATTGGAGATCAGATTGGCATGGACACGAATGAGCTGGCCGCACTCCTCCGAAGCAAGACACGTCGATTCACGAAGGCTGAGATTGAGGAGAAATTCGCGAGAAAATAACTCCAACCCTCGACTCCGACCTCTATCCCAATTCCAATTCCACGCCCCCTTTCCTGGTCTCATCGAGACAGTTTTCTATATACTTCAGGCGGGACTTTCTCTAAAGCCGGCCTCATACTATATTTATAATATGTCAATAGCCGATTATACTGTACATAGCTTCTTTGCCCTTCCCTTTTCTCCCCGATGTAGCCATCTATCGAAGCCCCTGGCCCTTCTTTGCAAGGTACCGTGTCTATACCTCCGTCGATTAGAACTAATAGTACTACCATATCCAAGTACCATATACCCGCTCCACGTCTCGGAGGGACCTCAAAGTACATACATCTACCCACGAAGTCCCCATACATCACCCCCCTCCTTAAGGTTTATGTCAAAAAAAATTAAAAGGATAGAAAAAAGTATAGAGCCACAGCAATGCTCTGTTTTGTTCTCTATCAGTTACACCGGCTGCCACCTTTATTGCTACCGTCTCAGACCACGCTGGACCAGAGAAGTCCGTGAAACCCCATCTGGGAGGAAGCTTATGCTGGACGAATCATATCTTCTTCCTAGAATACCGGTCTCTTTTCTATTATTCAGGGTATATAATCAGTCTGGATGCTTACCGAGGAACGACGGGATGACGGTGATGAGAAAGCGAGGCACGAGGTATAACCCCACCCCCTTCCAACTCCGAGACTCTGAAACGTGAATGGGATGCGTGGGATGGGATAGGTAGATTAATTGGTATATAGATCTTAGGCCATAATCGGGTTATTGTTGAGCGGTTGGGATCAATGGGAAGAAGCATGCCAAAGTCCCGTTTTGGGATACGGGTAACCTCATTTCGTCATACGGATTCTCCTCCATAAGTTCTTTTCTTTTTATGGTGGTGGTGGTGGTGGTGGGATGATGATATGTGGATAGCTTCGCTTTTCAACTAAACGGGCAACACAGCAAGGGTGTTTTCTCTGACGATGATATCATTCTTCATGATAGATAGTTCTATAGTTCTCAACCTCGTATAAGCAAGTTTTCTTTTTTCCCTTGGGCACGTCACACTGCAGGAAGGAGAAAAAGCAAAAAAGCAGCAGAAGATATCTGGATATGTATACCTTAGTCTGCTATCAAATCATAGCGCCCAACTTCCATATATTGAGGTTGGTTTAAAATAAGCTATTGCTTGAGAAGCCAATCATATCGACTGCCTTAATGTTACCTCTCCAAGAGTGCTTCTCCCAACCCTTTATCAGGCATATACCTGGATATGAAAAAGGTCGGCCGGCTGCTTCTCTCGGCTTTTTCTAGTCAAGAGGAAGCGATTGCTTTCTTTTTTTTTTAACTTCTTCTCTTTTTTTCTCCGGTCGGATTCCACGGTCCCTTAGTAGAAAGAGGAAATAATAAGAGTGACGTGAAAATTGATATAGGTATATTCCAGTTGATTGGTTGAATGATCGGTTAGTAGACTGACTGGTTGGTCATACATGCATCGTCGTTGCCTCGACTCCGGAAAACAACGGTTGGGCGAGCTATTCCGCGTGGAAGAGGTATTGGCCAATCATGAAGTAAACTGTCGATGATGGCGAGCTGATTCAAGAGCCCTCTACTCAACCGGGCCCCGGGTTTCTGGGTTTAAAGCACGGCGACCAAAAGGGAAATTATGCAGTAGCATTGAAGAGGGTTCCTGCGACCAAGAAGCCAGGGTAAACGTATGCTGGTAAACAAGGGGGGGTGAATGGGGGGGTGTATCTGACAAAAAAGAGAGAGAGAGAGAGAGAGGGAAAAAGAAAAGAAGAAAAGATCGGATTCGAAAGCTACAGTGGCTTTCTATGCATAAACAGCCCCTACTACCTACCCTTGCTCTCGGTTGATCTGCATATTCTAATAAGTACTAACCGTGGACTTGGGAATTGAGGCGACAGTGGCTGCCACTGGACGACTCGAACAAGATGAGTAGTGAAGCTTCATGCTGACACCCATCAGGACTGCAGAGAGACGGATTATCACACCGGTTTTACAATTTCGAGCGCCTACTCGTCCACGTAGAGCTGCTCTGTCTTTATAGCGGGCGTTTCGGAATCATTCCACGATGCCCAGTTGACATATCATGTTGGTCTGTCATAAAGCGAGCTGGTAGCAGCTTCTTTGTGAACGGAATTGGCGGAATCGGCAAGTGACATGCACGGCTTCTCTGGGCTTGGACAAGAGTCAACGGTTATAACGGGCTATGGCCCGGTTGTGTGACGGTAACCAACCACTCGAACAGGAAAAAAAAAAGACAGCCTGGAGGCGGGAAGGGAGAGCACAGAGCAGGAAATTGAAGTGATACTACAGCGGTTGTAGTACATGTGCCATCTCGGATGCAAGAGGTCTCTTTTAACCACGCGCAAGTAGGCTCGCCCTGTTTTAGAAACGGGCTCGGGTGAAAAAATGGGGCCGTTTCGCCTTGTAATAGACCCCGAGATGAAGGGAAGACTATGCTTTGTTTTTTGGTTTCCATCACGGGAATCCCATGTCGGCCGCTATAGAGAGGTGATTGTACCCGCAAATGATCTTTGTCAAGGGAGAAGATCCGGAGGAGCGGTTACAGATCAGCGTGGCGTACAGAACGGGCAGCTTCTTTTGAAGCATATGTAGCTATGATGTTATACGGCAAGGGATGCGGGAATCTAAGGCCCCGTCCGGATCTTCCATACTCGTTGTTTGGTCGGGACAAGGGTCGGAACCTGGTCACACATGATAATATTTATTTCTTTTATATGCACCAAGCACAAACCTACTGCGATTCGATGTGCGGTGAGATATGTGATTCGCGTCCAACCCCGTGCTTCTTTCTTTTGGGGGATGATTTCGGGGTTGGCAAGTACGAGGGCATCTGCAGAATGTGTGTTGCCAGGGAATAGATACCTCTCAAGCATCGAGGAGAGGGGTAGAAACGGGATATAAAACTGCTTTGCGCGCCATACCTAGATCTCTTTTTAACCCGAAACTTTCTAATCCGACTTTTCTCAAATTGTGTCTTCTTGCTGTGTCGCGAATTTTTTTTTATATGTATAAAAGAAGGGGAGAAAGGTGACGTTTCTTTAAAGGTCAATTGAGTTCAGCAGAAAGGAGAAGCATCTGCCAATACGCCGTCGGTCCGGTTAATATATCGAACAATATCATCTCACATTCCCAAACTACCCGTCGAGAATGATGGCGGGGCCTGTTGGGCCGAGGGTATCGAAAGACGAGTTCATGCAAGCACTCGGCCTCGACGCGAACAATCCACATCATGAACCCTACTACCGGGCTATGAGAGTGAGTCCTTTCCAACAGCCACTACAATAGACGTCGCAATGGCGTTTGAGAGAGGGCTATGAACCACTAAGCAAACGTGCAAGAGTGTGTGCAGTGGTTGACAAGCACACCGTCAGGATGAAGCAATAGCCGTCTACTACCAGATGAACCGAGACAGTTCCGATCTACTCGAACCGTTGCAGAATGACCCAAGCATACGACCACCATTCTTTTGGCATCACATCCGACCAGAACGTCAGCAATGGGGGATAGAAACCATTCGCGAAAACGCGGGTCCTGTTACCCGCCGGTTTTTCGAGCTTGGCCGAACAGATGGTGAATATGGACCCAATTGGGTGACGGGATGGTTGTTGTACAGTGTATTCCGCTCCAGGGATATACGGAATAATCGTAACCGCAGGAAAGGCGAAGAGGGAGGAGGAGGGGGCAGTGGTAGCAGCAACGGTGGAGACGGAAATGGGAGTGCTGGTAAGACAAGCTCCCACTTATAATTCCTTTTTCTTTAATGTGCTGCCTTTTCCCCAGGCGATGAGAAATACAGAACGACTGATCGCTTGTTTTTCCACCAGGTCAAAGCCAATCTAAGAACGGCAAAGGTCCCACCACGGGTAACCAGACCACAACGCCCTACTACGATCCCGTTCGCAACGGAGCTCACTGATTCTTGGCGCACATCTATACCTGACACGATGGAGCGTTTCCCGTTATTGTAGCATTTATTAGCGCAGAAATAAAATGCTTTGGTGTATTGGGTAAATTTTTGCAGGGGAGCTCATATGTTCAGCATTTTTTGGTTCAAATTTTGGTCGCAGGTTATATTTTGTGTTTCTCCTCTCAGAAATTCACCATGTTCGTTTTCAAACAACGAGTCCGTCCTTCTCTCAGAGCATGCGTTCTGCTCGTCTTTCTGAGCAATATCCTTGCCATGTTCTTCGTGATGCAAAGCTCAAGGATAACGAAGTAAGCGGTGTAAAATCAAAGGTTCAAGATTGCGCATCAGACCCCTGCTGGATGTTCCCCTAAGATTGGCTTTTAGGCAATCCTTGCTACCGCATCTCCGGTCGGGTGGGTACCTAGATGGCGAATAAACTTGCAGGCCAACCGGAGAACCAGGGCGAGTACAAAAAAGTGGGATATATATCGGGCCATCAGGGCCGAATACTTCAGCGGAGCTATGTATCTTTCAATGCCCGCTCCGTTTGGGACTTGATATCATCAGAGTAGCGCCCAATGGTCCCACAAAGACAAGCAACCATCTCGGTCTTATCCGCTGGTAGGACTGAAACTTATTTGAAGTGTTCTTAGCCGTTCTGTCGATGGTCCATTTGAAAGGGGGAGGCGGCAACATTCACGGATCTCTCAAAGTCGTTGCAGAGTTGGTTTGACAGGATCCACGTAGCCGTCGTTGAATCGTTGACAGGGGTAACAGCCGATAGCTGTGAGTAAAGAGTATCAATCCCGATATAGTATAGGTATTTATATGTATGACATCCACCTTGTCAGACGTTCGGCGAGTCAAGCGTTGATCTCTCCCGTTGTAACTATGGAGTGATTATCAGCCTCGATCTTCTGGCAGATGACGACGATCTCGCCTAACTTGCTGACTAAGCTCGCAACGGGAGCTCGTCAACTATATGATCGACGACTACCATCACAAGGTGTTGTAGTTTTGCGTGTATACTAGTGAGCTATATATACAGGATACTCTGCTGAAAATGCCTGGATTTTGCTATCGGTTGCACATGAGAATTGATGGCATTATTCAATCTCCGGCCGTTACAC
Organism: Arthroderma sp. MBC 929; assembly: GCA_030789285.1. NCBI lineage: Eukaryota > Fungi > Ascomycota > Eurotiomycetes > Onygenales > Arthrodermataceae > Arthroderma > Arthroderma sp. MBC 929. The sequence goes on along the minus strand of JARJUX010000027.1, from coordinate 39,560 downwards.
ATTATGGGGGATATCTGTGGGATTAGCACAGCCAAAAGTTTTCAATTTTGGCCTAGATTCTCGGTCTTGGCTAGCGGCTGCCAGTTCCTCTAAAGGTGTACGATACTCAAAAAGGGCATCGGCATTGAAAGAGTCTCAAAGTCAGGACTGGAATGAACATAGAATATATTGCACTTATTGTCTTCCTTTCCCCGATCTCGTCTTATCTTCTTCCTTGTTTTTGCATTGAATACAACATAAATGAGTAGGAAATGGTCATCAGTCATTAAGTCATCAATCTTGAACAAAATTGTAAAAATCAAACTTCAAAACCCAGGAACCCAAAATACCCGGTGGAAAGACATATGAAAGTCATAAGTGAGCAAAAAGAAACTTTGAATAAGAAAAAAAGGAGAGTCAAGAGAAGATTGAATGGGTGGGGGTCAAGGAGCAAATCAAGGGAGCTTCGTGTAAAAATAAAGCTACCTCACGCGTATTCGCATTGCGGCGCTGCGTGGGCATGGGATATCAAAATAGTATCTCTATGGGGATGGGGTCATTGACTCATGATCGATCGTAAGTTGTCATCAACGTAAAAATATAGAACAAAGCCGTTATTCTCGTTGAGAAACGACGGCAGGGTTAATGCCAGAAAGCCAACATGGTTGAAGAGGTGTAACAAGTCGAAACGGGAAGGAAGAAAAAAAACGGGCATAGAGTCATAAGATAGAGAGCCTTCAAGGCCCTTGGTGCAACGGAATGAAGAGCCGTGACAAGATAGTTGGCTCGGGGAAATGAAATCACATTGGAGAAAGCCAATGCAGAGAAAGCGTTGGTGTGATTAGCCTGGAGAAGACAAGGGGCGAGGGGAAAAAAAAGAAAATAAGAAAAGAAAAGAAGGCTCCAAACGTCAAGGGTCAGGGGTTCCGGGGTAGTTGATATGCTCTTCTTGCTGGTCGTTGGCCGTTTGCCATTCTCCGCTTTTCTGTTACTGTCCACTTATATTCCTCGATGGGTGAAATCAAGGGCTCTGGTTGGAACTGGAGACTGATGATCACGGCCGAGCCTACCCCCTTCATAGCTTTGAGGGCTGCTTCCCCCACTTCGACTGTCACTGCTGACAGATGTATCAGTGTCGTCACTGTAGCGAGGCTTTCGGCCCGTGCCAATCGCGACCGGAATGCCTTGCACAAAGCCTCCATGGTCGTGGCCGGCAGGGTACATGCCGTCGTTAACGGAGAAATTCCGGCAAATCAGATAGGCACGCATTGCAGCATTTTCTCGAGCGAGCATATCGGTTTCGTAAAACTTGTCCGTCTGGTATTCGCGATTATTAACGCGAACGACACAGCTGAACCCTGCGGCGGTGTTACCGGTAAGGGGTTCATAGAGCGGCTCTGGCCAGCGGCGGCGTCGGCAGAGACCTGCAGGAACAAACTCATGTTATTGGTTGTCCTTGACCTCATCTATACAATTCTCCCCTTGGAAAATAAAATCTTTTGGGCTGAAAAGAGAGGAAAAAGAAAATAATCAACGGAACTTTGCAACCCGTCTCTCCATTTACGGCAGAAGAGCCCCCCGAATAAAACAGCACAATTTGGGTGGATGGGCATGCAAGCCTAAACTCAGGTACAGCAGAGCGAGTGTTATGAGAATGGTCACGTATCCGTTGCCCTTACTGCAACTCTCAAGACTACATCTAGCAAAGGCAGCGGGATATGGTGCATAGTATGGTAGGGGTAAAGCATGATGATCTTTAGGGAAAGGGCCTAGAAGGGTGAGGCAACGTACTCGCAAGGTAAAGAATGTAGTACATGTTGATTGGAAGCCCGAATTCCTGACCTAACAGGATCCACGATCGTATCTTTCCCGGCACAGACAATGGCTTCAGCGTCTTTGATACCCGACGGCTAGTTAGCTCGAGTCGCTTTCGCCTTTATGCCCAAGGTTCGAGTTGAAATCGTTCAATTCTCTGGGTGATCCGACCGGTTCGGGTATGGCCACAAGGAAGGACAAAAGAGATGCAGGCAGTATGTGGCTGTATGAAAGGTGCTTGACAATCCGCGTTGATGCCCAACAGTGTCACTGGGTATACAACCATGGAACTTAGAGCGTGAAAAGTGAAGCGAACTGTGCTTCAAGTGACAACTCTGCCTGCCCGGAGGATTGATAAATGAACTAGCCAAAAGAATATTCTGGATTAAATTAAAAAAGAAAAAACAAACGGTTGAAAAGGTGTGGTCCAGAAACGTGTTGAAAGGGGGTCCTTCTCTATAAAAACGGGGGGAAAAGAAAAGCTTAAGGTACAAGGAGTGTGTTGTCTCACGGCTCTAAGGATATTAATACCTGGGGAAATCTGCCATTGTAAGGGGCGCCAGTTTATCGACAGCGAAGCAAGTGTGTTTTAATGCAATGTCAGATAGAAAGGAAAGGCTAAAGGGTGAATAGGGGGAGCTACTTCATATGTAAACAAGAGTAATAATAGGAGCGTGTGGGGCTTGCTGGGAAGTATGCACACAATTGCAGGAGCAGCATCAATCAAAATCCCTGAAGGTTGAAGAAAGAGAAAGATATCGCCGTCCTTTCTTTTAAAACGAGAGATATTTCAAAAAAAGATAAAATAAAAAAAAAGGACACAGTAATTTTTCACGTCAGCGGGGGAGGGAGGGAGGGGGAGAGAGGAACGAGGTTGTGCTTGCTTGCATTCTTTATCTTCGTTTGATGTTGATGTGTTGGCATGTTTTCCCGCCAGTGAAGAGATTATGAGATCGAGAACCTCTCCTACCAGCGAATCAGGACGTCAATTGCTGCCGATCGAGTCCACAAGGGTTAACTATTTCTGTCTCTGTTCGCCTCCAAGTGAACGACCCCCCTCGTCCAGGTATCCTGCAGCAAGTGGTGGCTGGTATGTCTGCTTTTATGCAACCGTACATAAAACGGTCCATTATATTTTTTCGACTCGGACCATTGTTCACGAGCAGAGTTTCGTTCGCATAGCGAGGGCTGGAGGAAAGTATGCCATGATGAGAATAAAGGCTAGTTGTCTCCTTCATCTGACCGAATGCATTTCCATCCTGCAGTCGAGGCCACCCTCACCAAGTAGTAGACTTGTTGAACGAAAGAAAAAGCCCGCGATTTTCCATGGCTAATTTTAACGCGCCTTCTTGACACGATAACATGATAAACCCTTGCTAATAGTGCCAACATCCGCTAGTGCAGTTGCAGCGAAAGCGCCCTCACGAAATCGTCCCGATTTATTACTGCTTCGAGCGCTCTTCTTGTCGAACTTCTTCCACTGCAGAAGCAGATGTATACATACGTATCATTCTCCAAATTTTTCTCCAAATTTTGCGAACTCTGTTGTCGTCCCTCACAAATTATTGGGCTTATTTTTCAAACCTTCTTTCCCGATTTGGTTGGAGGGAAGGGGCCCTGGGAGCCTATCATTGTCATTCGCCTTCGTATAATAATAATAGTACTTTGTGTTATGTCAACATTTGGGTACTTCGCGTCGATGCCGTGCATACCAACAAAAGAATCGGGAGCGTCGATTGGTAAATCCCGGAGACTCGTCACCATTTCACCCACTCCGTCGGGTTTTCATCACGAAGAAAACTTTTAATACGGAGAGTGAACCCTCGGCTGTTTTGCTCAAACCGAAATAAACCTGCCAAAGGCATTCTGAAAGATCGGTGGAAGGAATGCCCTCCCCCCCCCCCCTTGGCTGAAAATGGCGATGCTGCATTTCCGGCGTAACAACTTGCGGCCCCAATACGAAATACTTCTGCAAAAAAAAGAAGGCCGGCGCTGGGAAAGCGGTGCAAGTATGCGTTGTTCTAATGACAGGCATCGGGATGCATGATGAGTTGGCAGTCGCTGGCTGCCGCACTCAGTGGGGAACAATATGCGCAGCGTTCCATAGCTATATTACTCATAGCAACCCGACTGAAGCCCGCTTTTTGCCACCCCTTCCTGGCTGTGAATTTGGACAAATGGAAGATCAGACCTAGCATCGATAACCCATCAGGCTATGATGAAGTCAGCCCGCAGGGGAAGGGAATGCAGTCAACCTTGAGCACTTGGATGTCGTTGTTTGCCGTCGATGCAACTCTGGGTGTCGTGCATAACCTGCTTAGTAATCAATAGGCGCGTGTTGGGCCTTCAACGCGATTCGACAATTGCTGGCTCTGTTCAACCCTGCATTCCTGAAGAAAAAAGAAAAGAGATGGGAAATGAGAAAGAAGAAATGCAAAATAAGAGGAGGATTTCATTTCCAAGATGCCTGCACCCAAAAAGGAGGCTCAGTTGCTGAGAGACAAAGAATATGAAGACATTTGTGGTTGTACACCCAGGACTGTTTTTCAACTACACAAGCTATTTGAATTGTCCGTTCTCTCTTTCCTCCAATTTTGTATGAATAAGTGCTGCCGTTCATACCGGCAGATGATGGAGGAATGTATACCATATTCCGGCTGCATCCTCATTGCACGACCAAACCACGACGAGTTGTTGGGTGTCATTTTACCTGAAATTGATATATCTTTTTCCAAAGTTGTTCGTGTCTCGTTCCTAAGCGAGCCATTTCTCACATGGCAGTAAACCCTGCTTCTAGGTTTGACTCATACCACGACCGCATTTGCTCAGCTGCCGAGTGCCCAATTGTGAAAAGAGGGTGAAGTGCGTTTAACCTGTCCGATTTATCAAATACTACACCATCCTGCCTGTTTTCCGGTGGAGATGTTTCCGCGGATGGGATACGACAATACTCCCAGGAGAACGCCGAGGAGAACACTCCTTTCGGTGATGATTCGCGTTCTCGATGCGTATTAAAATGGTGGTTCTGGCTACTGCTCAATCCTGCCATGGTGTAACACGTATGATATGCATCGGGATATCTAATGTTGCAGTCAGTTGGAACTGTGCTTCTCGGAACTACATAGCATGTAGGCAGAAGCTACTTACTTGCCAGGCTTGTCCCGTAGGCCTCCATATGGGCCCTGACAGCAACCAAGAATATATCTCGTTAAGCCTTCGCGGCTATAAAGACTTCTGAGTTTTGTGGTATTCATATTCGGATAAGGACCTTTCAGAGGGCCTTCGATGGCAGCCTGAATAAGCGGCCAGCAGCCTCCTACCCAGTGACTATAACAACCATCAACTAATTTATTCGTCCTCCCTGCGAACCCACCTTCCGGGGCATATTGCCGGGCTGACATCCAAGAAATCAACATGGGGAAGTCCAGATGCCTAGCGATTGTTAGCGAGGCGCATTCCCCTCTACCTTTCTCTTCCGTTATTACCCACTTGTTTATCATTTCCCAAGGATCGCCCAGGATACATAGGCAAGCTAATGCACAAAAGGCATATGCACCATGCGCCTCTGTTCCAGGACTCCCTGAAATACCACCCTCAAAACTTTGGCCTAAGGCGCGATTAGCAACGGAAACCGACAGAATGGCGTCACTCTTACATGTTGAGAGGTACTCAGGCAACCCGCTCACAAAAGTATCATGTCCAAACTGCCTTGCTGGTGCATCCGGCGGGAGCTCAACGGGGAGGTTCAACAGTGCAATCAATACCATGGCACAATACGCACCTCTTCGTATCCATAATCAACACTACGGCCATATATATTCCGAACAAAGGTGGAACAACTTACCGGACATCTTCTTCGCCTTGAACTGCGACTCGGAATCCACCATCCGGCTGTTTTAGCTGCCCAAGCCACTTCCAACTTGGCCGAGAATTAGAGTCAAGATCATCAACGGTACCAGCTTCCCTTAAGATACGTATTCCTTACTCCGTACAAAGGAAGTGATACTCACAAGGATAGTCGATCTACCAAACCAAACGCTTCTGGCCCTCCCACTTGAGCAAGGCTGAGCACCGCTGCAAAGGACGAAGCACAGTGAGATAACTGGCCATGTCCTCCTCCAAAACCCCCCGTTGCATTTTGCATTGGGGCAAGTGTTGATATTACCCTAGTAGGAAACGTCGTACAGCAAACTTTAGCGGTGATTCGATCGAGTCAAGGTGAATACCATTTTACATTATTCCCCCCCCTTGACAACACAGACCGAAGGGTGGGGACAATTCGAGCTGCAACAGAAGAATAATCCCCTACCCGACGCACATAGCACAGAATGTAAAAATAAGGTAACAAGCATATACCAGGATATCTTTTTGAAAAATGAAATAAAAACCATACATACCGCTTTCTCAAAAGAGTAACATCTTCTCCAAGCAGAGACAATGCAGTAACAGCCCAGTAGATCATCCACGGCTTACTGGCATCAAGTCCCACAAATCTGCCCGGATAATCTTCCAACGCATCATATATATACGATAGGTGCTGACCCTTATTAAGACGCGGGACACCAAATTCGTTAAAGTGACCGCCGTCCTGAGAACTGTCCCCGCCTTTTAGAAAAGGAAGACACGCATTGACGGTTTCATCCTGTGTCTTTGACGTCTCTGTATTCAACGAATCGCGAATTTTGGGCAGCTGCGTGAAAAGTGGGGGAACGCCAGGCTGGCATTCAACCTCAGGCGGAGCAGCCATAGTTTTATTCAAGGTATCTTTTTGTTGGCGCTTTTTCCGACGCGTAGATCCTATTACTGCTGCTGCTGCTTCTTCTTCTTCTTTTTCTTCCTGCTGTCGTGGCTGTGGCTGTGGTTGTGGGTGCTGGTGGGATTGGCTGTGGCGGCTATGATGTTGATGTTCATTCAAGTCGCTTGCTGGAGAAATATGTTTGCGAGAGGGGAAGCGAACTCTTCGGCGATGTCTGCCAACCGCTACATTTGAATGCATATATGATGTTTTAAATAACCGCTTAGTGGTAACTTTTAGACTGTTCAAAGCGATCTAATAGTCCAATTTCATTCCTATTGTTCTCTTTGTCTTTGTTCCACACATGAGTCTCTGCTGGCAAGGGAGGGGGTTGGCTGGGCGAGTTTTTTTACTTCAACGTCACGTTTTTCCGCAGACAAAAATTACCTCGAACATTTTTACCCCCCATCTATGTTGAAAGTCTCTCAGTCTCTGTCCTTTTGAATACGTTTTCGTTTACTTGGGTGCCTTTGTTCTCAGAACGGAGAACCCTCGGTGGTTGTCGGCCAACCTGGACTGACGTGTATGTCGTCTTCCTTGCAAAGAAAGAGAGGCTCGGGCATCAGACTTGGCCGATTATAATCTCAACTAATTGAGCTGCAAGCGCCATAAATGTGGAGGCGGAGGCAAAACTGCCCTCATCGACAGAAAATAAGCGAGAAATTGAACTATAATTATCCAAGCGTGTTGAAGATCGTGCTTGAGCCCGTACCAGCTGACGTGTGTACCGCTTTAAGAGCTGCTGACCGCTTAAGCCATATCCGCCCGCAAATAGGAAGTGAACTTTTCAAAGAGAAAGAAAAGGGGGGGATGGAAAGGTCCCAAGCATCGAAAGTACACCGTCAATTGCCTGTTTTGGGCAACCCTCTCACTGAGTTGTTTAACTATGGGCTGGCGAGCGGTTGAGGGAGGGCCAGTCGGTCACCGCTCTTAAAGAATGTTACAACAAAGCGACGCTTGCAAGTGAGCAAACGTCGAATAAAGGCTTAGGTCCGTAATCATGAACGTGTGTGTGGACCTCGCAATGACCTCCGCGGAAGACAAAGAAAGAGAAGCCAAAAGGAGTAAAGGCAGGAAACAGGGTAAAGAAGAGAAAGGACAGCAAATCATCCATCCCGCGCACACGGTCATTGGCTCGAGCCATGAAATGGAGCCATGCCACGCGAGAGGCGATCAGATCGGGGCCGGGAAAAGAAAGATGAAAGGTGTTGACGGAGTTGTCTACGACAGTGCTTTAAACTGATATGTACAGAGTACTTGATCGAAATGGGCGTTGGCTGCATGAAGACAATGACGAATAGGAATGGCACCAACGCACCACCGAGCACAGGCTGTTGGGGTCACAAAATCACAATCGGATGAAGCTACATATTGCTCCCCATTTCGATTTGAAGATTCTCCCTTTCGGGTGGGAGTCCACGATGATATGGATCGGTGAAGGAAGAAACCTGATTTTCGCGGAACACGCAAAAATTGTCAGCGCAGAGGCCATTCCTCCATGGATTATCCTAGCTGCTGATCTTTGCTTTTCTGCGGGCACCAACGGGATCGCCGGCCCGAGATCTCATATTTCTTTTATAAATCGCTTTCGCCAGATCAGATGCCTCCCTCTCTCTCTGAGTGTGGGAGCCGTGTGTGCGTATACGCCAAAGACGTGTGGCCTTTCTGGTCCACGGATCGTGGCATGTCGTGGCAGCCCTACCCGTATTGAATTCTGATCAATCAACTGATTCTCATTCACCACATGGATGGGCGGAAGGGATAGAGCAAGATTTACCGCCTCGGCCCAACCCATTCTTTTGAAGAGTAATTCATGCATTGAGAAAGTCTTTTTCTCGTGCCCCCTTTTGCTTTCTTTTGTTTTTTTTTTGTTGGGTCAAGAACTCAAAGAAAAACACTAAAATGTACTTGAGGCTATTCAAAACCCATATGTCCCGAAGTCGGGTGATGTTTCACAACTCATGCATAAAATAACGATATTTATCGTACTATTGACCGCCCTAGCAGAGTAGCATCATCCATGAGGAAGGGACAAGGTCCAGCCTCCTTGACGTTGCTGTTCTCTTTCAAGGGTGGGTGTGTGGGTGAGGAATGATGGACGGAGGATTTTACTGCGATCCACATCAACAGATCAACCTTTTTTCCTGAGGAGGCGAAATCGGGTAAAGCGTTCGGGGAATAGCCGTATATGGATACATATGCTTTTCTCAAACGATCATGTACTCCGTAGGGATCCCAGGGTAAGGGCCCGCATTGAGAAGCAAGAGTGAAGCGGAAAACCCAAGAGTTGACTAAGACAAGCCGGCGATCATCCAGGAAGAGTGGTACAGAAGACGAATGTGTCGTACATAACGACCTCTTGAAAACGAGTCAGTTGGATCACCTTCACGTCAATATCGTTGAGGATGCTGGAGGATAAACATCGTCAAGTTTGATAGAGTATATATGCTTCTGGTTGGAAAGGCGTAAACATGGGCAAGTGGGCGGGAGAGTGGAAATAGCAGGGTTAGGACGTGGAAATGCATGCAGCCATCCTCGCCAAACAGGCATGCCCAGCCACCGGTGGACAAGGAGGCTTCGGGCAGTGCGGGATGTGCTGCTTTTGCTGCTTGGCCACTAAGCCCGAAGAGGTTATAGCACGGCACAAGGGACCATCACGTCGAGAAATGGTGCTGCTTGCGTAGCGACTCAAGGGTCACCCGGGGAAGAAAACCACAGGCTCGTATCGTTTGCCCTCTTAACAACAGAGGGGAAAAACAAACGCTAAGGTTTAAGCTTGTTAGGTGCCCTTCGCCTTGAAACCCTCCCCTCTCAGTCTCCCCCGCTAAGGAGTGGTCCCCAGCGAACCAGAGACCTTCGCTGCTCACCGCTGCTTTATCTCCCCACACTCAAGTAAAGCACACGTCCCTCTCTTTCTTCTGCTCCCTTTCGCTTCTCTCTCTCTCTTTTCTTTCTTGTTCGCTTCTTCTCTTATTTCTCGTTCTCACTGCGTTTGCCTGGCCACTTATTGGAAGGCTTTTTTCGTGCTGCTATACCTGGGAACACTTATTGGTGACTGTGAGAAAAGAAAAGAAAAATAGAGTAACACAGCTCTCCCCTTTCGTCGTATGAGAAGTTACACCTTTCACTCCACGGCCCTTACTCCTACGCTCCTCCTCTTCGATCTCTTCCCTCTCACGTTACCTTCTCCCACCCGTATTCTCCTCCTCCTTTAGACCACTTCTCCCAATTGCAGTCTTTTTGGTTCTATGTCTTTGCTCCTTTAGAAAAAAAAAGAAGGAGATAAAAAAAAAAGAAGGACTTTGCTACACATGCGATTATGACGATGGGCGACGTAGACTTGAACAACGACGCGTTGGTTAACCTCGACTATGGCGGTCGAAGTTATCTGACGTCGCAGTCGTGGTCGGTGGGGATGCAACAGCCAACCTCCGCACAGCATCAACATCACAACCACCAAGCACAACAACAGCAACAGCATCATAGCCATCATCAACAGGATGCGACGAGAGGAATACCGCCTTTGCAAACAAGCGGTCACGCGTTTGAACACACAGTCGCTCCCGACCATGGACTGATGGCCGATTGGCAGTTTCAGCACCTCCAGCCGCATCTCCAATATTCTCATAACGATGTATCAGCGGAGCCCCAATATACGTCCAGCTATACGACGCTCCCTCTCCAGCCATCTCCCATCGGACTGATGCCTGTTACTGGCCATATGGACCCTACCCTTCTCGACAACCGGTACATCCCTATGCAGCAACCCGTTGACATAGTGCCATTCACATGGAATGATCTGGGCGTTGAGCTCGGTGCTTACCAGCAGCAAACCATGGATCCTATTACCAGCGTCTATCACTCGCAAAACATCGGAGAAAGCAGCTCACCGACTGAGAATTACCTAGAAGTGCGCTCTTTGACCAGCTCAAGTAGTGATGGATGGACTGCTATCGATCACCGTCGTTCGATGGACTCCGCCCTGCACGACCATCCGGTCTATATCAACCCAAACCATACTCTGCACAACCGAAGCCTCTCAGAATCGTCGTACTCGGACCCCGACTTCAACCCGAGGCATTCCTTCGGCAGTTTCGTGGAAGTCTCGCACCCTGTAACTTCTCCCAGTTGCGAGTCGAATCTAGACTCCGAGTTTGATATCGTAGTCAGCAACGACAGAAGAGTTTCTTCCGATCTCGGTTCCCATGGGTCCATATCGCCCTCTGCTGTTAGCCCCGTGGCTATTGTACGGCCGATGCCAGTCCTGACCAAGAAACCAACCTCGCCTACCCGATCGCCAAAGTCTAACGCATCAGGCTCGCCTCCAGCGCGGAAAGCGTCTCGCAAGAGCCCTATTGCGGCTAAGAATTCGGACACGAGGGTGCGGAAACAATCTCAGGGTGGTAAACCTGAATCAGAGAAACGCATCGGAAAGCGGAAGGGTCCCTTGAAGCCCGACCAACGAAAACAGGCCAGTGAAATACGCAAATTGAGAGCCTGCCTTCGTTGCAAGTTCCTTAAGAAAACTGTAAGTCTCGCTCCAGAAATCGCTACCCGCCCGCTTTTTATTATCATTGTTGTTGTTAGCAAGGATCAACTCTGACTTTGACAATAGTGTGACAAAGGCGAGCCTTGCGCTGGCTGCCAGCCTTCTCATGCCCGGCTTTGGCAAGTTCCTTGCACTCGCATCGACATTAAGGAAATTGGTTACTTCATGAAGGATTGGAAAGCCGACTATGAGCGCCACGTTAAGCTTGGCTTCTCTGTTGACAACATCAAAGGATTTTCAGACATTGAGCGGACTCTCTTTATCACACACGGCTATGGCCAGATTCTTCCAGTTACTGCTCGCGAGGTGTACGTCCGAGACGAAGAATGCTTCAACCTCGACTGGGTTGAGTCGATGGACATGAACAGAGACCCAAGTTACTTTGAACTTCGAACTGCGAAACTCTCTGCCGGAGTCATATCGACAGCCATGCTTTCGGACTACTTGGACCGACACATTGATGACAACGGCAACTACGAAAAATTCGTCGACGATTATTTCAATGGCACGCCATTCTTGACCCAAATGTTAAAGACTGCCTACCGTCTCTACCAAGGCACTAAGCTGCCTGTAATCCGCAAGGCGCTCAAATTGACTCTGGCCTATAACCTCACGCTGCATGTGACTCTCGTGGAGGGACTCGGTGAGCTTGAAGAATTCGCCGGAAAGGTTGAAGACGAAGATTCCAGGTATAATGGCAAAATCATGGCCCCCGTGATGATCAACTTCCAAATCAAATGTGCCATGGCCACCATGTGGCGTGAGCTCCAGAAGGAGGTACTTGAAGAGCTCTCCGCGCTATACTCCAGTGTATATAGTGGGCAGAAGCTGAAGAATTGGCCTACTATCTTCATTCTTGCTACCATCATCCTTGCCATTTGGGAAGAGATGCAATTTGATTGCCACTACCGCGTTCCTGTAAGCCACCCCAGTTTTATATTTACTTTCCTTCGGACTACTAACAAAAACGCAACCCAGGATACTGCGGCGGTCGATAAATTCTGTAATGACATGGAGTCGATCCCCGTCGGTGTAGTTGTTGGTCTCTTCCAGGCCATCTCGCAAAAACTCCCTGCATTTACCGATTGGGACACCCAAGAGCACCAACACCTCTTCAACTTCAACCCCGAAGTATGCAATACAATGACCGAAGTCCGACAGCACGTCAGGAAATATGGTAAGTCAGACAGCATCCTGTAAACAACGTGTCGTCCTGCATAGTGCTAACTTGTGTTTTCCTCAGAACCGTACCTTCGAGGGCGTGCAGGGTCGATGTTCGACCGCGACGACTTTGACTGTCTCTCCAACAAGTTCGTTTCGAGACTTGTGATACGTGCCAACTAAATATGCACCATGTGGGAAATCATTGTCCATATGATGTAAATGTTCTTCCCCTTCTCTTTTTTGCTGTTTTCATTTAACGACAAACTCCGGTATGCATTTACGACCTGCTATGAGACCAAACCCGAGACGAGAAAAAAAGAGATACGCCATCAATGCGACAAACGATGCAATGACATCTTGATTTTTTTTTTCTGCTCTGTTCTTTTTAAATACCCGCCATGACACTCGTTTTGATCTATTTTCTTTTTTGTTTTCGATTCTCCCTGGCGCGCAATACTTTTGTAATCTTTCCTTTCTCCCTTTCTGTTCTTATTTGTCTTTTTTTTTCTCCACCCCTCGCATCGTGATAATACCACATTTTGCTTGCATTGCCTCCCCCCAGTGTTTGAACCTGTCTGCCTGGTTTATACTTTTGTTTTGCAAAGGAGCGACGAAGACCCACGATTGAACGTGTAACGGTGTATGCAAAACCATCATTGTCATTTTTGTCATCATCTCTCTTCATTATATATCATCATCAACATCATATCATGGCTGATTGGAAAGAAAAAAATGCATAAGAAACAGAACGGACTGTGGGCGACCTCCTTCCAGAGTGAGCAAGCAAGCAAAGCATATTGGAACTGCATTTTGTTTCCTTTTTCTGTCTACTTTCCCCTTTTTTGCTTTCCATGTTTTCCGACCTAGCCCCCTCGGGGTCGAGGATTATATTGCAACCTCTTAAGCATTATATAGGAAATACCATACGTAATGGCTTCGTTCCAGCGTTTCTATTTCGATTCCGTTTGTCTCTGTTAAATTAGTTCGTGCAGTAAAAGAATATGGTGTGTTCCGTTTTCGCTCGGTGTCACGTTGGTCCCATAGGTGTTGGGAGAATGGATAGAGCCATGGTTCGAGTACTGGTTTGGGAGCAAGCTATGGAAAATGCATATATTAGCATGAGTGTGTCATACTGATGAGATTCTGACTGGTTGACAAACCTTATGAGGTATTTAAAGGAGATCGCAGCCAGCCGCTTCTCCTCGTCTCTTTATCCCCAGACACGAAGTGTTAGTGACTCCCGACACGAACGCCATTACGGCCGGTCGTCAGCCACACCGCCACGGCATACATCATGGCGTACAGCATAGAAGAACAGACATCAGCCAGGCATCCACGAATATTCTCCGTACAACAGCCTGATATATATATATGTCAACAAGAAGCTGAAGTGATGGGATCTTCCTTGAAGCTGACAAACGTCATCTGATCACAGGAGCGTGGCTGTAACAAGGGGCTTTGTCAGCTCTAAGTGGACGGTTCTAGCATGTTCCCCACCAGACTAAACCCGATTTTGCAGCGATGATGGCAGCGAAGGTCACTCTCCGCCCAGGCTGCCACCACAAAGGTACCTCCGCCAGTGACTAACCGCCGGTCTGGTTTGCCTCCCCTCTTCCTGCCTGCGCTTCCTATATAAGCCCGTCTCCCAGCCGTTCTGCCTCTTCTTTCTTTCATACTCTTCTACCTTTCTCCATCTCCATCTTCATCTCTCCATCCATACCTCTCTTCGACTCAAAAGAGCACGACTACATCGCTCTCTATCACATCATCATCAACCATACTCACTTCATCTTCAGCTCATCTCTATCTCTGAGCTCGTCATCATGCAGATTTTCGTAAAGACACGTAAGTCGACACCGTTCTTGACGCCACTGTTCAACCTCGCACCTTGCTATGATGGACACTAACATCTTAATGCTCTTATAGTTACTGGCAAGACCATCACTCTCGAGGTCGAGTCCTCCGACACCATCGACAATGTTAAGACCAAGATTCAGGACAAGGAGGGCATCCCTCCAGACCAACAGCGCCTGATCTTTGCCGGAAAGCAACTTGAGGATGGCCGTACCCTCTCGGATTATAATATCCAGAAGGAGTCTACCCTCCATCTCGTCCTCCGTCTTCGTGGCGGTATGCAGATCTGTAAGTTACTCACCCGCCACACCCTGACTTATCGAGTAGGTTAACTAACAATCACCACAGTCGTCAAGACCCTTACCGGCAAAACTATCACGCTCGAAGTCGAGTCTTCTGATACCATCGATAACGTCAAGACCAAGATTCAAGACAAGGAGGGTATTCCTCCAGATCAACAGCGTTTGATTTTCGCCGGTAAACAGCTCGAAGACGGTCGCACTCTCTCCGACTACAACATCCAAAAAGAATCCACCCTCCATCTTGTCCTGCGTCTACGTGGTGGCATGCAAATATTCGTCAAGACTCTCACTGGAAAAACAATCACACTAGAAGTTGAATCCTCAGACACAATCGACAATGTGAAGACGAAAATTCAAGACAAGGAGGGTATTCCACCAGACCAACAACGTCTCATCTTCGCTGGTAAGCAGCTAGAAGACGGCCGCACCCTATCAGACTACAACATCCAAAAGGAGAGTACTCTCCATTTGGTTCTGAGGTTGCGTGGAGGAAACTGAGTCCCGATGAATGCCCCTTTTTATGACTTGTCTTTTTTATTCTACTTCCGCTGGGAAATTCATCGGTACGGCGTTGGCGGTGGATTACATTTTTACGACTAAACATTCATTTTACTAGCAAATTCTACTTCTATGTGAATACAATCTCATGATCACCTTGTGTCTTTCTTAATTTTCTGTAAACGTTCGTAGAGAAGCGGCGACAATTGCTTTGCTTTACCGGTCCAGGCAGCCGCGGCTAAAACTCATGTGGCAAACTCGTCTGGAACTATGGAGATAATTCACGATGTCAACTTCACCACTCAAGATTGTCTCGTAGCTCCGCCTCGCTCAGCTGGGTTGCCATTCTCTGCGGCTGCTGCCTGTGCATTCATCATCACCATCATGGAACACGCCGACACCTTTGCAGGTCGACCAAATCATCATAGAATAAGTATCCTATCATAGTCATATTGAGCTATCTTTCATTAGTTCACTATAACGAACCCTTTGAATACCAGCACTACCCATTCTAACAAGTCTGAAGAAACGCGGTAAAAGTAATCTCTCCAAGCTTTATTGATACTTCATCCAATATCATATCCACCCAGACGTGTTAGTCGTAGACCCAGTGTATAATCACGTGCTTGAGATAACAGTTCCTTATCTGACGACTAGGAAGTGTTCTGTATGTCATGCCAGCTTGTATCTGTCGACAATCTACTTGGAAGAAGAGGAGACTGAGAACTACGGAGTCTTGCATGGCGGGCATAAAACGGTATGCCGTCTTATTTCTACCATATTGCGCTTGAGCTACTACCTGAACCAACCAGCCAAGCGCGGCACGACAGCCGTCACGCTGGGCGAAGACCACCTCATCTCGATCCATTGTCTCCTACCGTGAAGCAAATCCGTGAATCTCTTCGACCGTTTCGCAGGCGACGGCCAAAGGTAGGGAAACAGGATCGTGTTGAGGGGTTTGGTGAATTGAAAAGTCATCAACATCCTCATTATCTCTACGGCAGCGGCAACGGCAGTGGAAGCAACAGCAACAGCAACAGCTATAGTAGCAGCTCCCAACATCCTACATCATATCCAAATTCAAATTCAGCTACATCTTCATCTTCATCAGCATACCAACGAAACGTGTACGGTCGGGATATCTCCTCGTTGAATAACCAGCTTGCTTCCTCCTCGATCTCTGAGTCATTCGATACCCCCTCCTCCGCTTCGCCACCTCCAACCGACCGACGAGCGGATAGAGTATCAATAGAAGGAATCGATATGGTTCCTGAGCGCGAGCGCCAACAACACCTAGCTGCTACCGGTGGTGGTTCGGGCAATGAAATTACCAAGGGTATTGGAGCAAGTGTTATAGGCGGCCTAGCCACGAAGGGGAAATATATCCCTCTAGACCAGAAAGTCGCAGACAGTGCCTGGGGGATTGTACATCTATACCGGGATGCGGACGAGTCGCCGTCTCTAGGTGATAAAAATAATGACGAGGACCCGTCTTTCTTAAAAGGGTCGTCGGCAGCGAGGAATTCCTCCACGGCAGCTATGGGCGGTGCGGTTGGTGACGGTACTAGTGATAGGAGGAAGAGATATGGGTCTGGAGCTGCGGAGGCTGACGAGTCCGGTTCATCTGTTGCACCGTCACTTGAGGATTGTACAACGCTCTGTATTTTGGCGGTGCCGTCGTATCTTTCCCCGTCGGATTTTTTGGGGTTTGTGGGAGAACAAACGAGGGAGGATGTTGGTCACTTTCGCATGATTAAGACTGCGAGGGCGAATAGGTATATGGTTCTCATGAAGTTTCGGAGTGGGAGGAAAGCAAAGGAGTGGCAGAAGGCTTGGAATGGGAAAGTGTTTAATAGTATGGAGGTAAGCTGGTCCATCCTGTGTTTCACTTTTAAAAAAAGGCGGATTCTAACTTGATTGTTTCTTTGATGATAGCCGGAAACTTGCCATGTGGTTTTTGTTAAAAACGTCGAGGTCCGAGTTGGTTCGACGGACGCAGAGAGCAATTTCCCTGATATGAAAAACGATCCTTTTACTTTTAGCGAGGCTCCGTCGGGCTCTTTGCCTTCTTCCTCTTCCCTATCCTCGAAACCGCTTGCACCCCCTACACCGTCTTTGATTGAATTGCCGACATGCCCCGTTTGTCTGGAACGTATGGATGAAACATCAGGCTTACTTACGATCATTTGCCAGCATGTGTTTCATTGTACCTGTCTGCAAAAATGGAAAGGCAGCGGCTGCCCCGTGTGCCGTTATACGCAGGACGATCTAGTAAAGCGAAGTAACAGCTTTGCTTTTGATGAAGGCCCGACAGAATGTAGCGTTTGCCATTCCGAGCTCAACCTCTGGCTTTGTCTAATATGCGGTAATATTGGCTGCGGGAGGTACGACGGCGCGCACGCATTCGACCACTACAAGGAAACTTCCCACTCCTTCGCAATGGATCTCTCATCACAGCGAGTATGGGACTATATAGGAGATGGCTACGTTCATCGAATCATCCAGAACAAATCCGATGGGAAACTTGTCGAGCTACCAGCAGCAGACAATAGTGCTCTCGATCCCCCAGATTGGGCCGACGCAGTTCCACGGGAGAAGCTCGAAAATATGAGCGTCGAATACACCCACCTCCTCACAAGCCAACTCGAAAGCCAAAGAACCTATTTCGAGGAACAGGTCGAACGCGCCGCGGATAAAGCCTCTCGGGCCAGCACAGCAGCCCTCGCAGCCCAAAGCGCCGTCGAAAAGGCAACCACCGCCCTAACGGATCTTCAGGGCCGATATGACAACCTAGTCCAGGAAAGTATCCCATCTCTCGATCGTGACAAGGCACGCGCTGAGCGTCGCGCGGAGAAATTCGAAACTATGGCGCGCACCATGGAGAAGCAGTGGCGAGAGGAAAAAGCAATGAATACGAACTTAATGGAGAAAGTGGAACTGCTAAATTCGGAAGTTGAGAAGTTGAAGCTCGCCAATGCGGACCTGAGCGAGCAGAATCGGGACCTGACTTTCTTCATTAGTGGGTCGGAGAGGTTGAAGGAGCAGGGTGAGGAGGTGGTGGAGGGGACGGTCAGTGTGCCTGAGCCCGAGCCTGAGCCTTCGGGTGGGAAACGGAAGAAGGGGAAAAGGAAAGGTAAAGGTTGATTTGACATGGTTGACTGATCGATTGACTGCACGCTCGCATTCATTCTTCCCATTTTCTACCTTCATCCCATATATCAATATATCGACACCATGCAGACGTGTATGGTTCAACATCGTGTTCTCCGATGATCCCGATGAACATGGATCTAGTCATGTAAGTACCGTACATGGACAAGGATAAGGATTAGGTTATCTGTTGTCTCCAGATGCCTTAACTCTGGCTTACTCAAAAGGTACAAAGGTACATGCTATTACTGTTTAAGTGTTCGGAACTCCCCTTCCCCTAGCGTTTCGCTTCCTCGGGAATGAAAATCTATCGGGACAGGAATAAACGAGGATCGGTCTGGAGCGGTCCCATGCATCTGCTCGCGTGAGCCTCGACAGGGCTGGCTGGAACCATCTGAGTGCCGACTGTTGTACAGATTGAAACAAGCCTCGTATCAAGAGAGTGCATTATCTTCCCACACCGTACCTATACCCCATAGTGAGGATGCTCTACGTGGGGGGATATGTATGGCGGGAAGTCTACATACATACATACATACGGCTCAGGTAAATAGAAATAGGCAACAGAACGAGTGATCACGCACCAATCTCCTGCACAAACATATATAGTACACACCCGATATAGCCGCAGTTTTAATGCCCTACTTCATTCAGGCAGAACCAATAGGACAGGTGCGGAGGCTCACAACGCCTTATCCAGCCTTTGTCAGCTTTAGACTTCTTTTTACCTATCATTGACGAGATTCACACATATGTAGTATTTATTATTAGCCATTACATTGATTGAACCTGGAGTATCCCGGGATCAATCACAGCTTCATTCAAGTTTGAACCGACTCGCTAACTGCGCATACATACAGCTAGTTTACTGCACACTCCATATCCCCTTCTGCACTCTGCACCTCTGCTCTGTATACAGGTCCAACCACATCATCCCCACGATGCACGTTCACGCCCATTAAAAGTCCTGAGGAAAACTTAATAACAGGATGTTTCGGAAAGGCATTGATATGTGTGGATGTTCACGTAAATCCGTCCAGCCCAGGTCTAGTCCAGGTCCAGCTCCAGCTCCAGCTCCAGCAGAGCCCGAACCCGAGCCCGGTAGCCGGATATCCATCGTCTGCTGCATGTCCGAAGTGCATGCATGCATTTATGGAGTTGCTTCTCAACATCCATTTCCATTCACGTCCTTTTGGTGTATATGGAGTGCATACCCCCTAACCTAAAGCGGCGGCGGACTTGCTGCAGGTGCAGATACGCTGCATGCATATCAGTACCAACTGCTTTCTTTTCAAGGTCACATGGACACATTATTGATGCGCAAACGTTGAGCGAACAAAAGATCGATGATCGAATGGCGGAAAAGAAAAAGAAAACACCGGCATATGGAAAGGGATTGGACTCGGCTATTGGGGGTGTGCAAGGCTCCGTTCAATCGAGCATGGCATAATATTTCTTTCTTACTACCGATCTAAATCTAACAACTCCCAAGCTCGAAACACGCCATGCATTTGAGAGATTTGTTGGATTGCGTGATCGGACTGTTTTCCCATTTTACATGAAGGGCGGAAAGGCTAAAAGAACTGAGAAATACTGTATCTGCCTTGGTCTACGTCCGCCATGTCGGTGTTATTCGCGTTGAACACCCCCGACCCCCGCTGGGACTCCACCCAACGGATGGGATGGTTAATTAAAATCAGCCTGGGCGTAAATAAGCGAATCGGAAAGCGGAGGATGTTCTCGCGCTGGGGATATAGATGCAATTGAGGCTATTTTTGAGGCCTGCGGAATGATATCGGTTGGTATGTACCTTGACAGCACGATGGAGCGGTGACCGTCTGAGCTTTCTTCCGTTATCGGAAAAAAAGAAAAAAAAAAGAAGAAAAAAAGCAAGGAAAAGGAGGGAAAAGAAAAGAAAGATTTACAAAAAGACAAGACAAAGCTTGCTCCCCCTCGCCCACGTTCTCCGCTTGTGCTTGACTCGTGTTCGTTGCGCTGCGTAAGGGGACGAAGAGAGGATGAATGCCAAGCGTGGCCAGGCCCATATTCGTTTCTCCAGTGGTGTCTGTATGAGACGCGAGAGAGTCTGGGCAGTTGCATGGCAGGAAGTCAATTGATCACCCATAAGATGAACAATACAAGAGCTAAACTTTGCCATGCGGAACAAGCACTATGGCATGTCGCACGGGGAGGATTATCTTTTTGGTTTCTCGCAGGTGTAACTTTTTATTCTCCTCCCATGTGTTGACGGTGGAAGGCGGCCAAGAGGCGCAGAAAACACAGTGGAGGCACATCTTATCTCGCCAAGAGAAGCGGTGTCTTAGCCAAGCCTTCCTGCTCGTTTTTCGCCTGTCGAGCTTTTTCCGCCGCACCAAAACCAGAATATGACGCAAAATCTGCTCCACTATGAGCGCTTTGATTGGACGTTGGGCGTGCTAAGATCACCGGAGTGGGACTGTTCACGTGAATACGCCAAGCAGTAACCAATAGGAGTGGGAGTGGGCGGGAGGGATGGTGGCGGGCCAAGACATTTCCGGGGAGTGGTATTTGCCATGCTGTGATCAAGGGAGGCATGTTTCCGGCTCCTTGGAAGGCGGGTTGCCTTGGGTCCCTCCGCTGGGTAGGTGAAATTGTTGTCCGGTTGGTCCCCTATAAGCGAAGTCAAGGAAAGCCTCGAGCGGAACCGAGAGGAAAGGCACCGGGGGGAGGGAAAAGCGAGCAATCAAATCTGATGGAGAGATCGGCAAAAGAAACAGTCAAGGATGCATCTTCCCGGTCTTTGCCAAGGCCCTCCTCATAAGGCTTTCACCTGCCTCCATGGGAGGAAGATGTATACAACCTGGTCCTGGCCAAGAGATGGACGGTCCTCGCCCCACAGCGTATCTTCCATCTCCTCACGATGTTCTCCTCTCTGGCATGTTCTTCTTGTATGCTGAAATGTTATCCCTGCCCCATGATTAAAGTTATCAAAGAGTATGGTTCAAAGTGTAATGACGGAATCTTCTTTGCTTTCCACCGTCACGCTTTCTTGGCGCGATAATCCGCCCAAGAAGGCACTTTCCCGCCAGACTTAAATATGGCTTTCATCCCCACATCTGGATGCTTTCTGGCATTCTTTTCTTCCTTTTCAAGATAAAGCCAATTGAAGAATTGTCTTCCCTTTTGTAATCTCCGCTCTTTTCTAACCTCTTGGTCGTTCTTTTGGGACCTGTTGCCGGTTTGTCTTCAAGGTAAGTTGCAAACGAAGAATCAAGCTTGGGTCAACTCTCTTTTTATACGAGCTTCGTTGGTGGCTAACTTGCCTGCTTTTAAAGGACACCAAACGAATGGGTTTAGTGACCCGATATCCTTCATCTCTCCAACAACTAGATCATCCCTCTCCTCCATCGGGACTTTTCTATCTATCCTCCTCTTCATCATATGGATAAGAGCGTCTTCAGACTCAAAGCAGAACATTGAATTTTACGAAACTGTCGCCCTTCATAAGAAACTGGAAACGAAGGGAACAATTCCAAGTTCGCGATGCCTTCTAAGAAAGATGGCGGAGCAAAACAGGAGTATGAGAGACACCCGTTTCTTCTGAGTACAGACGAGGTCGTCTCGCTCTTTGAAACAAACATCGACACCGGGTTGAGCGATGCCAAGGTCCAGGAAATCCGCGCCAAATATGGCTCCAATCGCCTGTCAGGCGAGGGAGGTGCGAAGTGGTATGCTCTCCTGGGAAAGCAAGTGTCCAATGCTATGATTTTGGTAAGTTGAAAACACACCCCTTGCATCATCCTGTATGTCCATGGAAATGCCATTCCGGTTGGACGTAGCCGGCAAAACAAATGGCGGGAAATTTTGGCTTTTGGTTCAGATATTTTTATCTTCCTCAGCTCTTTTAGCTACTCTGCCCTCTGATTGTTCTAGAGTGTGCTCCTGCGCTCATGTGCTTTCAGATGTAGGGTCTGAAAAAGCCTTGAAGACGGAGTATCTGTATGATAAGCCATTGTTTTCGACGCTAGCTGCTAGATGTGTTGTGATGTCGTTCTCGTAGGAGAAAGGCGTTGGAAATGCATAGTTTTGGGCCCAGGCTTGTCTCAAAAGCACCCAAAAATGCCCACCTCCCTGCCTTCTCTCACAATTCGCTTCCATATCCCTCCCTTTCATCTTCTTCTTACAAGATGCGGAGAACAAAGTAGTAATATTTATTTTTCTTTTCTGGATAGGTCCTTGTCCTCGCCATGGCCCTCTCATACGGAGTTTCCGATTATATCGAAGGTGCCGTCATCACCGCCGTCATTGTACTCAATGTAGCCATTGGGTTTTACCAAGAATTTCAAGCCGAGAAAAAGATGGACTCTCTCCGCTCTCTATCATCACCTTCAGCAACCGTGGTTAGAGGTGGCCATGAAACCACAATCCCCTCCGGCGAGGTCGTACCTGGTGATATCGTTCAGATTAAGATGGGTGACACCGTCCCAGCTGATATTAGACTGTTTGAGGCAATGAACCTTGAATGTGATGAAAAGATCTTGACGGGAGAAGCCATGCCCGTGGCTAAAGATGTTGACTTCGTCGCTGAGGGGGATGAACTTGCCACCGGTGTCGGTGATCGAATCAACATGGCTTATTCTTCTTCTAACGTCACCAAAGGCCGTGGTCGCGGTGTCGTCGTCTTCACTGGAATGTTCACTGAAATCGGTAAAATTGCTCAGTCTATGCAGGGCAAGAAAAGAAAGAAGGGCCGTTCCATGTCAGCTAAGAAATACGGCACGCTCCAACCTGTTAAAGGCGGTGCATTGCGTATCTGGGATGGTGTTGGCAAATTTCTTGGTCTTACCGAAGGTACACCTTTGCAGATTAAGCTGAGTAAATTGGCTTATTTCCTCTTTGGATGTGCCATTCTGCTGGCTATCATCGTGTTTGGTGTCAACAAGTTCAATGTCACCAACGAAGTCGCCATTTATGCTATCTCAACTGGTATGTTTCCCCCCAAATGGCTGACAAGATAGTGCAACGCATGCTAACTTTATCAAGGTATTGCTATCATTCCCGAATCTCTGATTGCTGTCTTGACTATTACGATGGTCGTTGGCATGACTCAGATGCGAAAGAGGCGCGTTGTCGTTCGACAGCTCAGCGCTCTGGAAGCCCTTGGTGGTGTCACGAACATTTGCTCCGATAAAACTGGAACATTGACCCAAGGTCAAATGGTGACTCGCAAAGCCTGGATTCCCGGAGTTGGAATCTATTCTCTCACAAAATCCAACGATGCTAACAACCCTACCCGTGGAACTATCTCTGTCAGCCAGCCACCAGCTTCAAAGCAGGAAGCTGAGCAGGAAAGAGAGCGCAAACGCGCCGAGCAGGATCAACTCCGCAGTGCTGCTGGTTTAACATTTGACGTCCCAGCAGAAAAGGAAGAGCGAGACCAGCGGCGAATGGACGAGCTTCGCAATGAAAAGGAACTGAATGGAGACGAAGATAAATCCGACGGCGACGACGATGATGAAACTCCAAGCCTCCCTGAGGTTGTCCCTGAGCTATCTGCTTTCCTCGAATCCTCTGCGCTGTGTAACTTGGCAACTGTCCGCTATGACGAATCCGAAGAAAAATGGCAAACCATGGGTGACCCAACTGAAATCGCCCTCCAAGTGTTCTCTCACCGGTTCGGTTACGGAAAGAAGGCCCTCGAAGCTGAGAAAGGCTGGAAAGAATTGTCCGAGTATCCCTTTGATAGCAGTGTTAAGCGTATGTCTGTGATTTACCAACGCCCCAGTACCCCCGGAACCATCATTTTCACCAAAGGTGCGGTTGAAAGAGTTATCGACCTTTGTACTTCGGTTGGAGTGGGTGAACATAACCAAGAAATGACTCCTGAAACCAAGGAGAAAATCCTCGAACAAATGAATATGCTTGCCGAACAGGGCTTGCGAGTTTTGGCAATTGCCCAAAAGTCTGGCCCTGACACGTTCGACAAGCATGACGATATTCCCCGCGAGAAAGTTGAGAGCGATCTAACACTTTTGGGTCTTGCTGGATTGTATGATCCACCAAGATTGGAAACCAAGGATGCTGTAAAGGGTGAGTTTCTTTTCCTCGCTGCGGCCATTGAAATGCATGCTAATATTTTCGTTCAGAATGTACTATGGCCGGTATTCGTGTCCATATGCTTACAGGTGACCATCCCTCGACTGCAACTGCTATCGCCAAAGAAGTGGGTATCATCCCTCGCAACCAGGGTGCACTCTCGGCCTCCGAATCTCAATCTCTCGTCAAAACTGCTGCCGAATTCGATGGCATGACGGATGAAGAAATTGACGAATTGCCATCTCTACCTCTTGTCATTGCCCGATGTGCTCCAGACACCAAGACACGAATGATTGCTGCCCTCCATCGCCGCCATAGATACGCCGCTATGACTGGTGACGGTGTCAATGACGCTCCATCTCTCAAGGCTGCGGACGTCGGTATTGCTATGGGTATGGGTGGCTCGGATGTCGCCAAGTCGGCATCCGATATCGTGCTTACTGATGATAACTTCGCAAGTATCGTCAATGCTATCGAAGAAGGCCGAAGAATGTTCGACAATATTCAGAAATTCATTCTCCATCTTATCACTTCCAACGTCGGTGAAGTTGTGCTTCTCATCATTGGTCTCGGTTTCCAAGATCAGGCTGGCTTTTCGGTTTTCCCTCTTTCGCCACTCCAGATTCTCTGGATCAATATGTTGACTTCGTCATTCCCTGCCTTTGGTCTAGGGCGTGAGAAGGCATCCTCGACAATCATGCATCGCCCACCTCATGATAACAAGAAGGGTGTTTTTACTTGGCAGATTGTTTGCGATATGATGGTCTATGGTGTTATCATGGGCGCCTGCACCCTGCTTACTTTCGTCATCATTATCTATGGCGTTGGAAATGGCCAAGAGTCTCTTGGAGTCGACTGCAACCGCAAGGCAAGCGACTCTTGCAACACTGTATTCCGTGCTCGTGCCGCCGTTTTCGCCGAACTCACCTGGTTGATTCTAATCTCTGCGTGGGAATTCAAGCATCTCCGCAACAGCATGTTCAACCTTGACCCTACCCGTCAACTGGATGAGAGCACCCGTGTCTCCTTCCCATTCTTCCGCGACGTCTATGAGAATGGTTTCCTCTTCTGGGCTGTTGTTATTGGTGCACTTTCTGTCTTCCCAGCCGTGTACATCCCCGGTCTCAACACAAATGTCTTCAAACACCAAGGTATCACCTGGGAATGGGGACTTTCCTTTGGAGCCATTTTTGTGTTTGTACTGGGCGTTGAGGCCTGGAAGTTTGTCAAACGCCGTACTGGATGGTTCGCTGAAGGCGAAGATTATGGCGGTGCTGTTGCTGTCGGTTTCCGAAGACGCTGGCCAAGCCACGAGCTCGGCCTGAGACAGGGTTTCTTCACTTTTGCCCGCACGTTGACTCGTGGCAGCGAGAAGAGTGCAAAGGTGGATGTCGAGAGCACAAGTTCCGGAAATGGAGCTCGTCGTTCTGGAGGTCCTATCATCAGACACCGAGAAGAGGTTTGAATGTACAAATGCCAAACTCTTTTATCTTCCCACCATCCGAGAAGAAAAGAAACCTCGGAAGGAAGAAGATGGTGGGTGACGGTCTTCGAGAATTGAAATATATTCTCCTCCCCTTTTGGGGTCTCAAAATTATCATTATGCGAGGAAGTCTTTGGACAAAAGAAATGAATGTTTTAACGACTTGGAAACGGCATGAGGATTTTGGATATGAAAGGAGCTTGA
The DNA here is from genome assembly GCA_030789285.1 of Arthroderma sp. MBC 929. Taxonomy (NCBI): domain Eukaryota; kingdom Fungi; phylum Ascomycota; class Eurotiomycetes; order Onygenales; family Arthrodermataceae; genus Arthroderma; species Arthroderma sp. MBC 929. The sequence goes on along the minus strand of JARJUX010000027.1, from coordinate 13,692 downwards.
CCAAGTCCTTGATGTATGTATGTTAAGGGGGCTTCGTGCTTGGGTTCGTCTGCCTGTGTTTACTTGGCATGGCGGTTTGGTTGTGTTTTTCTTTTCTTGCTAGATATCCCTGGATTTTTTGTTGCTTAATATAGCTGTTCAAGTCCCACGTAGCTTTTGCCTTGGAATGAAGACAGAATAATTCTTGCTATCGAATTGAACTTTTGCCATCGTTTTTGCGTAGTTGTTGTCTTGTCGTTGGATTTAAAGAAGGTTGCTCTGTTTGCTCTGTTTGTCTGATCGACCTCGCATGAACTCATCGAATGTTTTTGGCTGGCGATGCTGCTTTTTTCGCGGTTCAACCTCCAACAGCCAGCCATTGAGCTCACGACGGCTAGAATGCGCTGGAATTAACGCCGTCTGAACTTCTGGAAATCAAACCAAGCTGCTCACGCACCAGCATATCTACAGCCGGGGATCCTCAGGCCACTGTCTAGCGCTTCAACCGACGGCGTAAAAAAATATCATAAAGCTGCCGAACGCTCTCCCAAGCTTGCATGCGCAATTATGAAGATGAAGCGAGCTCCCACTCTTCTCCGCCAGCTTCGGAATGGGAGCATTCTGCGACATCAGCACCCCGCTCCATACTGCGTCCGAAACCACTCGACGAACCCATCCTCTTCCTCCGTATCATCCGACGAACTTAGCCATTTCGCATCCCTAGCAAGCAGTTGGTGGGATCCCATGGGCTCTTCTCGAATCCTACACCTTATGAACCCGCTACGCCATGATTTTATCGCCTCGTGTCTAGAGGATTCACAACAGGTAATGTCGCAAAGTACGAACGAGGGAGAGAACAAAGGCAAGGGTCTGGAATATCTAGATATCGGATGTGGAGGAGGAATATTTGCCGAATCGCTAGCGAGGACAATACCACTTCATAACAACACGGCGATGCCTGCTTCTTCGTCGTCGCCCACACAGACAAACGCATCTTCCCTTCTAGCCATTGACCCGTCGCCGGTGATGATTGACATTGCTCTATCGCATGCGCGCAAAGACCCGGCTCTATATACCCATTTACAATCTGGGAAATTCCAGTATAAAAATACCTCTCTTGAAGCTCTCGCGGATCCCAACTCGGACTCAGATTCCCCGGCGCCATCGCAGCCCACATCCAGTACATCCACATCTACAGATACAAGTACAAATACATCTAATTCGCCAGCCACACAATTTGACATGATAACCCTCTTCGAAGTAATCGAACACATCGACCCCTCTACATCTTCTCCCCTCGAATTCCTCAAAAAATGCCTCTCCCTCGTCCGCCCTGGAGGCTGGCTGATCGGTTCTACAATCGCACGCACCTATCCCTCCTACGTAATCAACCAGCTCATAGCCGAAGCGCCGTGGCCAATCGGCGTGGTGCCGCGCGGCACTCATCAATGGAGCAAGTTTGTGAATCCCGATGAACTGCGGCGTTGGGCGGAGAGAGCGGTCGTAAAGCCCGGTGTGCATGGCGGGCTGGAGTATCCGAGAGTTCAGTGGAAGTGTGTCGGGGCTATGTATGCTCCCGGGATAGGGTGGAAGTTAGTTCCCGGGGCGGAGAGTTGGGGGAATTATTTCTGGGGCGTGCAGAAGCTGTGATAGGTAGGCTGCTAAATGGACTTTGGCTGAAGTTTCATTTTTATGTATATTATATTTTTTCCATTGTTCTACTGTAGAATAGAATATTCAATTTTTTTTTTAAGAAAGCGCAAATTAATTGTCGTTTTGAATCGAGATCTTATCATTCAATTTTAACATTTATTTTTAAGGGAGAGTCCCGCTGGAGATGAATAAATGCGAAGCATGCATGGTTTCCATACCCCCTGATCTATGCTGATACCCTAACCATAGGCTGGAATGATACGAGAAGGGGGACAGAAGAGGGAAAAATAGGATAGTGATAATAATGAAAAGGAATGATATAAGGGAGAAATTCATTCAGACGGGCCATGGCCATATCACCTGCGTCCAACAACGGAAAAGCGAGGTGTGGAGAGGCATGAAGATTCAATTGAACTCAAGAACCAGAGAAAAAAAGAGATTAAAAGAGAACTACATCTAAATCCATGCTTCGTTAGGATTGAGCCATGTGGATAAGGAATAAATCTTGATAAAAAAAATACTATGCTTGGAAAACGCTGAGATGCTGGAAAATGAATCAGGGGGGGGAAATTAGAAAAAAATATCCGCAGTGAAATGACATAATGAAATATGTTATTACATGACGGAGATCGTATAGGATGGCAGGCGTATAAAAAAAATCAGTGAAGAGCAGGAGGAGGGTATCTCTAATAATATGACAAAAGCTGGGATTAGGAATAAAAATAATAGAGGATATTGGCAGCCCGGGGGAGAGAAATATAGTGGGCTTAATCTTATGACCAGACATCGCTGGCTATTTTTGGTTTTATATCGTAATGTTCTGGCTCGGTGCTCTGTGGTCGTCGCATCGCTGACCCAGGAAGATACATGTGGGGCGGCATCCCTCCAGGGAATTGATGGTTTGGAGGCTCCGGGTATGGATACTCAGGCGCAGACGCAGAGCTAGGAGAGGGTAAACCGTTCAAAGTCGGTGATGCCCACCCGGTCGAGGTCATATGGGGACTTCCAGCGACGCTGTTGGGGCGCGTGTCACTGTTAGCCGGCGGTTCGAGGGGCTGTGGAGGCCCATATCCGCTCGGGTGAGAAGTAAGAGATGGTCGGGTGTGGTGGGCAGGAACGCTGATGCTAGTCAAAGTTGGTGAGGGAATAGAAGGAGTTGCACGAGGGCTTCCTTGAATGTCCGTTCGTAAGTGGAGGGGGATTGAACTATTTCCCATATAGTAGTCCCCGACCTGCCGCGATATATGCATCGGCGGTAATTCGTTTCCTGGGGAGAGAGAGTTCCTTTGAGCCGGTGATGGAGTACTGTGCGCGGAGCCAGTTTCTGAATACATGCCATCAGTCGACCGAGCAAACCTATCTTTATTCCGACGCAGATTAGCATCAACCTCCGCGGCAGCCTCTTCCATTGTTTCTTGGTGGCTTTGTACGTGGCGTGTCAATGTCGTACGCCTGGTGAAGGTCTTCTGGCAGTTAGCGAATTGGCACTGATAGGGCCGCTTCCCAGAGTGAATCCTCCTGTGCCTCGCTAGGGAACTTGAATCGCTAAAAGGCTACAGATAATTGCCATGTTAGTAAAGAAAACTAGCACTTCCTTCAAGAGTAAAAATAGAGTCCTTACCTTGCCACACTTTTCACATGCATGAGGCTTCTCTCCGGTGTGGACACGTCTGTGAACAGTCAAGGCGGATCGTTGGATAAACTGCTTCCCGCAGCCGGGCCAGTCACAAATATGGGGTCTGATTCCAGTATGAATCCGTTCTAGAAACGAGCACGGTTTAGTAAATGAATATTTTAAACTTATAATAGGATATGACATACCATGTCGAGCTAAATCGCTCCGTCTCGCGAAGCCTTTTTCACACGTTTGACAATAAAAGGTTTTTGGAGCTGGGGTTCCACTAGGCCTCGTTTGACCACTTGCACTTCGCGTATATCCAGTAGCCCGATCTTGGCCATTCTGCATATAGTTGTTGTGAGGCCCTGGTATACTCTGGTTGGCTTGCGCTTGAGCCTGCACATGATATTGTGCAAGGTGAGCCATCTGCGGCAAAGAGTGTGTGGTTGACGAGTAGATGCTGTTCTGTTCTCCCGTGACTGCGGCTCCATGTTCCGAGCCCATCTCAGATGGCGAACGGGACTTGATGGCCGTGGCTTGGGCAAGCTGCTGAAGGTGCGCTTCATCAGCAACAGCTACAGCTGTTCCCTTTTTGTTTAATATCGTTGTAATGTCCATTATGTCCCCTCCTTCTCAAAGGTGCTACTCTGATAGCAATATCGACACGGTATGGGGTGGGTTATAATGTCAACGTATAATTTTAAATGGAGGATCGGGGCTTCTTCGCCACAAAATAGTGTAGGTGTTGAGAAAGGACCGAATTTCGTAAACGTGCATATACTAAGAGAACCAACCGTCGTGGAATAGGCAAGTTAAAACAGCCTTGCCCGTAAGACGTTCCTATATTTAGCGTCACAATGTTAGAACCGTTGTATTCAACCGATAAGGTAATTAGGACCCCGGTGTTGAGACCACGTTCGACAAACTTATGACGGAAGGGAGTCGGCGCTTTCCAGGTTGTGAATGGGGCAAGGCTGCCATGCACCTTTTTATTGTGCTGGATGGAAAATGCCACCCCCATAAACTCAAACCATACTTACAATATATTGTTGGTTTTGCCCGGTTCATACGGCACCCATCAGGGGTTCGATATAACGCTTTCCAAAGCCACTCGAGTTATTGGTCTGGAGTACTAGCAGCGTGTGTGACAGTATAACTTTGTTTGCGTGGAGAAATCCTTCTGAAAAACGTGGAGAAAGGAGTATGTTCAAGCGACCCGAAGTACGGTCATGGAATAACGGAAAGGTGCGTCAAGGAGGGCCAATCGGGCTGTATAAAAGGGTCGGATCGAGAGCTGCCAGATATTCTGGAAACGGATAGCGGCATATAATGGAAGGTTCGTCCGATGTAGTTTCCAGCAACTGTGAAGCCGTGTGAAACAGTGCGGGAAGGAAGAAGCTTTTCAGCAACTGAATAAACTGTGCTTATCGGCGTATAAGGAAACACTGGGCGTGTTTCTGGATGAGACGCGGCGGGGTTCCAGTCCGTTGCCGAGTAGCTTCCTTCGAAACGAGAACCGGCGGTTCAACCAGATAACGTAATTAATACTGCGATATTATATGATGGGGACGAATGATCGATCGGATTGAGACGACTCTGGAGTGGACAGGATTCCGAAACACTCTTGTAAGACAAAAAGAAACAGTATCAAAAATAGACACTGTAAATGGTTTCAGGATTCCGGAGAAAAGTCTATACCACTTTATGTTAGCCGACGAGAAATCACAGCACCAGAATTACGTGAAAGAGAAACGCGCTAGGATAGAGAAGACAAGAAAGAGAGGCTTAGAATATATGCTGTTGGTAGCCCAATGTGGGAGGCGAAGAGGTAGTGATGAGTGCTACTAACGCGCGAAGTACAAGCGGCGGCGGAACTAAAACGCGGGCCGCCAAACAACATAAAGTATACAGCAATGAAAGCAGATTAACAAAATAGCACTCTTACTAGACCACCATTGAGTTTCAGAGGTACATCGCGTAACATATGCGAAGGTGGGAGTTGAGCCAACGAGGGGAGGGATAAAAGGGTGAGGTTGGATTGAGGTTGACCGGTTCAGCCGCAGAGCTGAAGTGGGCGATGCCAACCCCCAGACAGACACAAAACAAGAGGGTTAAAGAAAGACACACGTACAGACCTTTGGATATACTCGCAGACTCAAGCTGGGAGACAGAACCGACGAGGACGATGATGGATATAAAGGAAAATGACAGTGAGAAAGAAGAAGAAGAAGTCCAGCAGAGCGGAAATTATCATATGGGAAAAGGAAAAAAAAAAAAGATGATGATGATTTGATAACGGAAGAATTTCTAGAAGACAGCCTAAACGGGCCTAGTGCCATACACCCGCGGTATTTGTAATTACGCCTTTTATATCTACTTCGTATGTTTTCTTTTTCACCGTCTCTACCACAGTATGAATGTACGGACTTTTACTCTTCTCTCCTCCTCTTCCTGGAGACAGATCTCTACCAGGACAATCCCTGATGAAAGGGCAAAGACCATAGCAAACCCCGTCTCGTGGCCAATGAGACAGACCCTCTTTCTCGATACGCATCTACCCCATAAAAACGCTTCAAGGGGGGAAGAAAAAGGGCTGAAAGCTGTGCTCCACCGACTGCTCACCAGCCTGCTTTCAAGTTTCCACCGGGGATCGCGTCAAGAAAAAGCAAAGGGGGTGAGAAAGAATGGAAAAAGAATTCCAGCATCGTGCAGACATGTCGGCTCCCTGACAGGATGCTTTGTTCAAAAGAAAAAAAAAAAACAAAAAAGCAAAAAGCTCAGGCCTTTCCAAAGATGCATGCATGGATGAACAGTCGCGGTTCTTCTCGGCTGTTTCTAGAAGGTCGATCGAGATACTCCGTATGGGCGGAGGCTGTAAGTATCCATCATGTGTTTAACATCGATGGGCCGTCGGGGTCTGGCTGTGCCCTTTTTGTTTCTCCTTTTGGGCTCCATTATTATAATGATTATTATTATTATTAGGCTTTTCGTTAACATCTCAAACCTGAGACGACTGTAGGGCATGCGCCAGTCAACTAACGCTAACCCTCCCCCCCTATTCTCCACCGCTGCGACTAACAATGGCACATGCGTATACACACGTATGTACGGAGTATACCTCCAAACAACGCGGTACCGAGCATGTCGCATATGTAAATGCGCCGTAGTTGCTTCCAGCAGCCACAGTCCAGCGTACATACATACGAAGTTTGAAACAGCCGGCTTTTCCCCCTATCCTCAAAAGTGTCAGACAATATCTTCAGACATCCCTTTGTTCCGTCCTTGACTGCTACAATCGGTTAGCTATCCGGCACTTCCAACTTGGCGCCTGGAGGGGGAGTTTCACACGCCAAAAATAGTTAACACTCTTTATTTATATATACTTAATGGGGAATTTACTTCCACTTTCACAGCTAGACCGCATATACATACTATGTATCTTGTATGATTAAATATACGCGCTCAACTCTCTCCACAGCAAATGGCGAATGCAGCAATGCCGCACGAGGGTACAAGGACATGCCTTTTTCTTTTCTTTTTCTTCTCAATTTTTTACACCTCTCCCTTCAAGCCACAGCTGCCGCCTACTGTGCTATCACAGCTCCACTGCATCGCACTAAAAATAGGGGCGACCCGAAGTGAGCATTTGATGTGCATATTCGATCCGAATCACACGTGCCCCCCGAAATTCTCCTAGACCAGGACTCAATTTCGAGCGGGGGGAGGGAGGATCATCAAGTAGGACAAAGAATAAGCGACAACACATTGTTTAGTGCTGCGAGGCTTTTCATGCGTCATCGTCCATGTCCATATATCTTGTCTATCATCAGCCACATTCCTCCCAACCGGAGAAGACAGTTTCAAAACAAGACCCTAAAAGACAATAATACCCAATCCATTCAAGCAACCGAGTCATCCGTACCTTACTCAATAAATATCCCTCTCCAAATGAGTGGAAACAAAGCTGAGAAAATGGGAATGATTATTATTGAAACTTTCTTACTGGTGGATACTTGTCACGTCAAGTCTGCGAGTTGATCGTTTCGGACTCTCCCGTGCACTACTACTAGCTACGATACACATCTTTGCCCCAATTATTAAGCCCTCAAGGTAAACGAGGAAAGGGAGCAAAGGGGGAGGAAAAGATCAAGGAAAAGCTCGGGCTAATCGTTCATCCCTCGCACAGGACTAAAGATGAAAATGGACCCTATTGGATATATGTATGTACCACAGAAAACCCTCCCCCTCCTGAGCCTACCCTTTTCTCGTGCGACCCTCCTTAGGTCGACCTTGGAGACCCTGGCAAAAAGAAGAATAGAGGAATAAAAAAAAGAGGTAATCAGAACTGCCATCCTGCATGACCACGAGGGTTGGACCAGCGAGATACCTTAGTGGTACCGCAGGACGGAGTAACGGCGCATTTTTAGAACGCCCTGTGGCGGCAGGGCAAAGGGGTGCAGATGTTTGTTGAAATTGCCTGGATGATTCTTCGCTAATGCAGTACCATCGACCTGTGTATCAAGAAGCATTGTTGTACTATTGCATCGTGCGAATGAGAGTCTTGGACCTGTTAGACGAGTCCATATGCAGAAACTGCTCGGATGCAAGAATGGCATTGATGATTTACCCATTTTTGCCTTTCTCCTTGTGATGTGGAGACGGCAAGTGAGAATCCCAAGGAGATATTTGGCATTTGTTTTTCCTCCTCCCTGAGACATGCCCTGGAAGCGGCGCCTCAGAGGATTCGTTGCGGAATTTACCCATGACAATGCGAGTGTATATTTTGTATACATATATGTATGTGGATGAAGATACGAAGGGCGCTTGTGCTATGGCCAGGTCAAGCCACAATCTCCGAACGTAATTTCATCATCATCATCATGGTGGCTAGAACACGCTCTAGTCACTCACATTGCTCTGTCCTTTGTGTTTGGTCCGTTTATCGGTAGAAGACTAGCGGCATTAGGCTAACTTCAAATGTAATTGCTTTCTCCGAGTTCTACCTGTTCTCTGCCTCGCTGTCTCGTTTCCCCAACGCTTTGTATTGGTCATGTCACGAGGCGGGGCTAACAACGAGACGTGTGACATGATATTTTACTGCAGTCTGTACTCGGTTACGGATGCGTGGAGCGAGGATACATAAAAGGGGCAGGTGTGAAACGAAACCTTAGCCCCTATCACATCTTGAGGGACTCTAGATAGTCCTCAATGTACTCTGGACTATGTCTACAGGTGTACATATGGATGGAGTATTATCGGTAAAACCCTGTGCATTTAGGGTTTAAGCAAAAGCCATCACCAACCCTTTTTTTGTTTCTGTGCCCAGACCCTTTCAGGACTCAGACCAGATAACTATATGATGCTGGATGAGTTCGTTTCTAGCATCGCTGTGCAACGCGATGATACAATGAACAAAGACAGACAAAGCTATTCCACAAGCCTGTGCCGCCCTGATTCAGACTGTTAATGGCGACGATATACATATAGTAGGACTGCTATTATACTTGTGTGTATTATGTACGTAGTATGCTGTGGCATGTTGATGGAAGCTGCGGGAAGGGGCGACCCCTGTTCGCCCATCGTGCAGAGCCCCACTTTCTAGAAACATTCCAGAAAGGATTTGGAAGGAACTTTATCTGCACGCTAGGCCAGGAAAGGAAGGGATCATCTCTTCATGTTCTGGAGCCGAGCCTCCCTGCGCCTGCACCTTCATGCGCCATGCATATACTCACATACATATGAAATGACATTGGGTAACGCAACAATGGGCGGCATCCCCTGCTCTGCCAGGGTTGGTCTCGGTTAATAATGTAGACCGCTTGGGTTTTTGACATCTCGAAATCGCCCTTTGCATTCTACCGAGGCGGGGAGGAGTCGAGGATCGTCTCAAAAGCGAGACAGCGCGATTTTCTCCAACTCATCATATCCATATGTGAGCTTTAGCCACTGGTGATCAGTGCAGCATCCTTCGATGAAAAAGGAAATCGGTCCCAGTGTACTAGGTACCGTAATTACCTCGTCCAGCCTCGCGCCGCCCTCCAATATAATCTTGGGATTTGCGGGCGCGCCATCCAGCCGGGCTGGAGCTAATTGGGCGCTAAGTTGGGCACCAAGTAATGTGCGGGATATTTTGGCTCGTTCGATCTTGTTACCCGTTGTAATAAGGGGTATCCTGGAATGAGTTCTCTTAACTCAAACTTATGAGTTACAAGTGCCACTTCAGAAACACGGAAGCCTAATACATATGTAGGCTCAGCCGACATTATTTCAGCCACCGCCAGAGTGCTGCATCCCTTGATGTTTTGTAATCAAAATACAGCGCCCGAGAGGAAGGATGAGCTGGATGGTTGACATCATCGAGATAAAGTTTCGTGTTTCTGCCGTTGATCGATCGACTTGCTCGTCGCCACAGGCAAGATACTGTATCAACGCACGGAATTTTCTCTTCCAACTCTTGGCTGGTGCTGGTGTGCTCCAGATTCTGCGATGCGAATTTCATTCCCGACCGATAAGAGATATACCCCTCCAGCTGGAACAGGTTCAATGCACCAAAAAGTGGGCACCCGGCGGTGAGATATCGATTTCGTGTCTGGTCTCTTGTTCTCGCTCCCGTCTTCAATATCCTTGTACGCAATGGAATGTCCAAAACAAATTCTACTAGCGTATACGATAGCTAGACAGAATAGGCTTTATGTATCTTCCAGTTATGTTGCTGGTAGAAGCTCAATTCGTCTTTTATTTCTGCTTTGGGACGCTGTCCTCTTGACTGATAGGTCGAGGCATGATATACGCCCGCATTACAAGCAGCGCCTTGTCGATAAACACACCTGTTTTATGCAATATACCAGGCCGACCTTTTCCTTCCATAACATTGGATGCATGTTTATCAACACCCATTTCTCAAGGGTCAATCCTGATTTGTTATCCTGAATTGGCTGGTATAAGTGGCGCCATGGCGAGAATATGCATGGCAAAGCTACTGGGAGTTGAGGCGGGATACAGTTATCTGTCTGAGTTCGCGCTATATCCACCGACACTAATAGGCGAGATACGGTGCGCATGTTGAGAATATACTCAAGTTCAGAAACACCAAGTAGGTATGTTCTCCAATCGACACAAGTCCTCAACATAAAAACGATGGGTATCGAGAGGCATATATGTGACCCATAGCCATTCGAGCTTCGTTATGATCAAAGCCTTCTTTTTGTAATCCAGCAATTTACTTGCTGTAGATGTGCATAATGGTTCGAGGCTATTATGCGAGGGCACTAAAGATTGCAACGACCCCTCATCCAAGCACCGGTTTATTTTGCTCAGAAGAAATGGGAAAGGAAATAGTGGCAAAAGGGAACCAGTAAACGCAGGGTGAAGGGACAGAAAGCTCGGCTAGGATCATAATAAGACGAGTCGAATAATAGGAGATATTATATCTAGCAAGTAGTAGCATTCAATCTACACTAGTAACCACTATGTAAAACTTTTATCCATGCAGGATAAAGTTGAACTCCAACAGGAGAAACGGGTATGCAAAGCTCACCAACCACTAAGTTGGGCATGAGGTGTATGATGTGTGGTAAAGGATTCTGGATGAACAAGGAAGAATAAAGAGGAGGAGAGGAGATGCTAAAGAAGACGAGTGTGCCACCTTGCTAATGACGCAAACTCAAGATAAGGAGAGTTCTGGGACTCCCGCTTTTTGTGATATGGATGCACGGATTGATGGTGTCGTGGTCGTGGACTGGCGTGTAGATAGGATGCCAAAGCGAAGGATAACTTCGCCTATAGTGACGACAATGGAGATGAAGATTAGGACGATGATTATCCATGTTTGGCCTGTCAGGATGTTAGTCAAGAGCGGGAATGAGTGTAGAAAGATAGATGGAATATAGAGACTTACGAGACATCTTGTTATCTGCGATCGAGTCAGATAATATTTCAATCAGGTCAAGGAACACTCGACATCGCTCGTTGAGGACTTGGATACGCGGTTTTATCTCGAGGTATTCGCGCACAGCGATATACAGTGGGTGAAGCGTCGGTTCGCTGTCCCAGAAGAAATTCGGGACATCGAGCATATTCGAGGCTGTTGAAGCGTGCTCTGTTAGTTATCACAACGAGTAATCATTAGAATCTCGAGCCCCCTTTTGTTCTCAACTTACATAAATTGACCTCAACCCGACTCTTAAACAGTTTCCCTAATATTCGAAAGACCTCCTCACGCCGCATCCCAAGGTGCCCCGTCAACGCGAGCCGTCTCGGAACATCCTTTGCCTCAGCCATTTGCCTCGCCATTCCCTCCTCGAAGAAGCTGAGTTTCGTACTCTGGGCTATACCATGGCTGATAGCTAGTTTGATCATATGGTCTCCACTGCGGAGGGTGATCATGTCGTTATATACACGCGGTCGCGATATCTCGATAGAGTATTGGAAGTGGAATTCCTCTGTTTCAAAATCCTCTTCGGCAAGAGGCATGGTAGCGAGGGGGGCGGAGACTCCGCCTATCTTGTTGGCGGAAGAGAAGGCAAGATCTGCCAGGATTTCCTTTTCTTGTCGTTCAGTGAAGTTCCAGAAGACGACAACGCCGTAGCTGAAAACGAACATTTCGGCAAAAGAGAGGGCATTTGGCGGTATGGATGCTGCGGCGACTGTTTTGTTTTTTTCCTTGTCTTGTTCGTTCTCTGTTGTATGTGGTTGAGGTTGTTGATTTGGGACGAAGCCGTGGCTGGGCTCTTCTGGGTGATGAGCATTGCCGTTCCTCTCCTGGCTTCGTTCCTGTTCCTGTTCCTGTCCATGCTCATGTTCACGGTCACGGTCACGGTCACGTTCGTGCTCATGGTCATGTTCCCGTTCGTTTTCTACATCTTCTCTCTCCCTTTCTCTTTCTCTTTCTCTCTGCTCATCCTCGTGCCGACGATCACCTTCACCGCCGTGGTATTCGCCCCGTATGCCAAACGAGTGCTCCTCCGCTTCAGCAGGGAATTCTTCATGGTAATCTCTCTGCTCATTTCTCGCAATCTCTTCATCCAACACAACTTTACCCTCCGCACTTCGTAATATCGGACTACTCCGCACCCTATACCCATCTCTCCCAGGTAACAACGGCAAGTGATATGCAGTATACAAGCAGTCATCATACAGCTTAGTCCTCGCATCATGACTCTCCTTTGCGAAAGCCGCCGTAGGACTCATCTTGTAAGCCTGCGCCGTACAATAAGCAGTAACCCGGGGTAATTTCTTCGCTCGTCTCGCCTTCGGTAACCGCTCAGCATAACTCTTCGCTTTCTCCGGCGCAATGCGGCGTTTCCTAAGAGCCTCTTCCTCCGCAAGTAAAGGAGCAGCTTCATTGTCCACCGTAAAATCCACCCCTTTCGCTCGCTGCTTGGCCGTGAGTCTCCGTAACCTCTCATTCGGATCCACCGCCATAGCAACGCGCTTTTGCTTCTTCAGCCTCCTTTCTTCACGATCACTAGGAGAGCCACCAAATCCCGTCACATCAGACAACATTGCCCCTTCATCAACCTCATCCTCCTCCTCCTCTTCTTCATCTACCTCTTCCTCATCTTCATCTTCCTCATCCTCTTCAAGTACCGTCTCCGGCAACAGGACCAGTTTCTCGGTAACTTTCGAAGATCGAGGCGGTATCTGCGGTATCGAAGCCAGTCTCCCCACTGCCTGCAATTTCGGGTTCAACCCCGACGTCCCGGCAAATGACCCCATGTCTCTCGACCCCGATCCCCCTCCTGATCCAGCTCTTCGCAATCGCGGACGAGACTGCGCCGCTTGTCTAGGTGTATAGCTACCACTTGGCGGAGGAAAGCGCTGTTGCATAGAAGGGATATCCGATGCGTACTGAAGGACGTTATCGACAGTGATGAATTTCGAACCGGCTTGTGTTTGCGTTCTTTGGAGGCTGCTTCGACTATTGGGTTGACGGTCGCGGGAATCAGTTACCTAGAAGGAATAGTTAATTCAAGCTCGACTTTTTCCCCCCCTTTCTTATGGTGAACGTGGACTTACCAGGACTGTTGGATTTCGTTTACTTGCCCCGGCACTGCTCTTGGTCGCCATCATTCAGGCCTATCATTGACCAAGGGCCTGTTTTCCTTGTTTCCCCCCCTTTCCACAGTTCCACTGTTATTGTAGATTTTCGTACCGGTTCGATTGGGTAGGTAAGGGTAAGGAAGCTCCACCACGCCGAAAGCTCAAGATTATGACGCAAGAGAAAACGGACGAAGCTTCAAGACGAGACAAAGAGCAACACTCTAGCAGGTAGAAGAGAAGTAAACCCTTAATTATACAATGAGTATTATATAAAGTACGAATGCCAATTTTATCTTCCAGCAAACAAGCCAGAAAGCACAAAGTAATTAGAGCTCCTTTTTTTTTCTTTCTTTCTTTCACCCAATCGATTTTCTGCTGAGAGCAGCGAACAGGGCTTAATT